>CM042177.1:55697311-55759811 GCA_023376005.1 Doryteuthis pealeii
TTTATCTCTTTTATCCATCTTCTAATTAATAATTAGATACTGAATTTTGAGAATAGAATTCAATGATGAGAAAAATTTCTAAATATATATTTTAGGAAAAATTTCAAATGCAGGTATTAGATTTTTGATTACCGTTTAAAACAACTTTTCACAATATCTTTAGTTCTAAAAATGTAGATACTATTTTCTTTCTAATGCCCACCCCAAAAATTGATAACATTAAACTTTTATACAATATTTTTCCTTCGTTATTCAGGAGAAAATTCCTGACAATTCACAATCAACAAATGAAATATTTTTATTAAAATAATTTTCACTAGCAAGGTTTTTTCTTTTCTCCAGAATCCCTTGTATTGGAAAAAAATTCCCCCCCCAAGAAAATTGATTCTATTTTAATATTTGTTGAATTATATTGACATATTGATAATATTGAAATTGTATAATTATATTAACTCATTTCTGTATTTTTTATTTCTTTTGAATTATATTTTTATTTTTATTGATTACAGATTATACCTGATGAAATATTTCCGCTGAATTGACACGGTATTTTACTTTTTGGACCTGGATTTTCAAAAGAGTCAACATTGGAAGCAACGTATGGTGAACACATTACTGGAGAAAAGCAATTCTAAAGAAGTTCAGGAGTTATTTCTTTTCAACGGAAATCAGATTATGAGCTTTATATCGAGATGAACACAGAAGAGAAATCTGATTCTTCTTTTTCTAACATCTAGTTTTTTGTGAAATATGCTAAAACACACTGGAAAGCCACATTCTTGTGAAGTGGTGGCTCTTCTATTTTCGAAAACAACATTTAGTGAGGCAATATGCGAACACAGATGTAGGAATTAAACCATATTCTTGTGAAGAGTGTGGCTCTTCCTTTTTCAGAAAAAGCGTATTTTGGTGAGGCATATTGCTACACACACAGGAGAGAACCATAATTCTTGTGAGTGTGTAGCTCTTTCTTTTCAAAAATCCATTTTTGATGGTACATATGCGAAAACAACAACAGGAGAGAAACCACTTCTGTGAAATGTGGTGGCTTCTTCTTTTTACAACTTCAGTTTGGTGAATACATAATACTGCGAAACACCTGGGAGAGAAGCCACATTATTGTGAGTGTGTGGCTCTTCTTTTCACAGAAAGCAATTTGATGAGGCATTAACGGAAAGCACACAGGAGAAAAGCCATAATTCTTGCGATGTGTGTGGCTCTTCGTTTTCACCAGATAAAACCACTTACTGAGGCATATGCCGAACCACACAGGAGAGAAGCCACATTCTTGGTGCAGTGTGTGGCCTTTTCTTTTCAGAAAAGCAGTATTTTGGTGGTCATATGCGAAAACACACAGGAAGAAGAAGCCATATTCTTTGTGAGATGTGTGGTTCTTCCTTTCAGTAAAATTCAGTTTGGTGGTGCATATGCAAACACACACAGGAGGGAGCCACATTCTTGTGGAAGTGTGTAGGCTTTTCTTTTCACAAAATTCAGATTTGATGAAGCAGTATAGAACACACATACTGGAGAGAAAGCCATATTCTTGTGAAGTGGTGTGCCTCTTCCTTTTCCCCAAAAACAACATTTGGAGGACACGATTGCAACACACCAGGAGAGACCAATTCTGTGTGAAGTGTGTGAATGCTTTCCTTTTCTCAGAAATTCAACTTGGTGATTCATATGCGAAGAACAAGGAGAGAAGCATATTCTTGTGAAGTATGTGGCTCTTCCTTTGCCAAAGTTCGATTTGGATGAAACATATTCGAACCCACACAGGAGAGAAGCTACATCTTGTGAAATTGTGGTTTGTTCCTTTATCAAAAACAGGTTTTGTTAAGCATATGCAAGCAACACACCATAAAAAGTACTTTTGGAGATTTGTTACTGTTCCTTTCAAGAAAATAAACATTTTGGCTTTTGCATATTAAATTCCACTGAATAAAAATAAAAACTTCTTGTGATGGGTTCATCATCATCTGTCGTTCGCATGTAGGCACGGGCCTTCCAGACAATCTTTCGCAGCTACCATCATTCATTACAGCCTGGAAGCTCTCTGCGGAGCAGCCAGCCATCTTCACATAACTGTCAATGTTGTCTTGCTGGGTGCCCCACACTTGGCATGTCATGTGTTGGTTCCACGAGAAGTCGCTTAATGAGTTCATCCTGAATTCTCCAGCAAGTGTCCTGCATGCCTTGTTCGTCTCACTCGGATAGTTTGTGAGATGGGGCAGGTGATCGTACGCTGTTTCCCTTGTGGGGTGCTGTTTCGCACGATTTTCGAAGACTGCACGCAGCATTTTGTGCAGCTCCATCTAGCTTATTCTCAAGAACTGCTTTGTAGGGTCCAGGTGGTGCAGCCATAAACAGGCAGCCCCGACACAACCACAGCTGGAAGAACGGAACCGTCCTTCAGCTGCCAGGGAGATCGGACCTCCATATGACTGAAATGCTATTTGTGGCCGCCATGCTTTGCTATTCGTGTATTAACATCGCTCTCTGTGGAGGAGATATTTGTTTAATTCCTTTTTTATTTTCTGAAACATGAAAAGTTTAAACAGACACTGTAATTGTCCTGTTATACATTCATTTGTAACAAATACATAATTGTACTTTGGTAAAATATGTTTAAATTAAATTTGAACTTCACAAAGTTTTACTGTAACGTTTTACGTAACGTTTTTCTTTTATTTTCATTGAATGTCATTATATTATTTTAAAGTTAATGTGAGTAATAGAGGTTGCTTTAATATTCAATCAACATTCTTAGAATGCTCTGTTCTATCTATGCAGTTGCTAAGATTATTGTCAATCCCTGTATTTGAGGGGATGACCTTTTTTCATACCATGGCGGGTCTTCATGGAAAATTATCAGAAGCCGCCAAATCGTGAGAGTTACGTGGGACTTTTAAGTCCCCAGTTTGCAGTTAGACAGTCAGGCAGAGCGTCGGGCCATTTTAGGTCTGCTAAACTGGAACTCAACGCACTTGTTAGAGGATTATGTATTAGTTGAAGGAATAAAAGTTTGCATAATTGATATGTTCTTGTGTTTGATGAATGTTTGTACAAGACTAAGCAATGAATCAGGACAACCAGCCAGCAAGAACATCGAAACAGAAACCAGACCTTAGAAGATAGCAGTATCCAGACGCTAAGCCAGGACAAGTCAAGATAAGATATCCAAAGACGATCAAGGAAGAATAGACTGCAAAGAGATAGAGTCCAAAGAATAGAAGTAAAGAAGAGGTATCAAAATTATATATTTAGTGCAGTGAAAAAGGCGCTATGCAACAACTTTCAGCTACTTCTGTGTAATTCATATTGAATGAATTGGAATTATTGGGAAAAAAATCATGTCCTCTTATTTTTTTTTTTTATCCTGGGAAGGCTTCCTGTGAAATCACATTTTTTTAATTTTTTATATCCATGTGTGTAGAATCTTCAAAATCCTGTCGCCACAAAATCTGTTGTATTCTCAAGATGTAGAATAACGAAATGATAATAAAAAAAAAGGGGAAATTGTTAACAAACAATACTTGTTTATTTATTCTCACTGACAGGGAACATACAGTGGATGGTTTTGGATTAGTTCTAGCTTGATGTAGGATACAAGTGTGTCACTGCTCGGTTCTGATCTGCTGTGCAGTCTTTTTACCCCCTCCTCTTTAGAGAGTCTGGTTCAAATTCGTTAGGGGGAGATAACTCTCCCTAACACTTGAAAGCATGGTTTTTACCATCTAAGCTTCTAAAAATAAGAGCACTATGTTCAACTGACAAAGCTTTATATTATTAGGTTGTTACAAAAATAAGATTGAAGTGCTCGGTTTTGAAATGTCATTTTAATATAGAACATTACACCATGCACTCCTACATACATAGACACCCATAGATAGACACATCACTAGGTTGACCAGCAAACCTACACCAATCAGTTCCATGCATATTCTGGATGCCATGAGGAAGATCCAACAGGGGCAATGATCAATAGTGACAGGTGTCATATGTATATGTGCAGTATCTTGTACCCTGGTTTATTCATAGTGGTGCAACTATGTATGTGTCTAGCAGAAATAGCCTGTTGGAGCTTATTCCTACAGGTAAGGTTTGAATTCACAGTTGTTCCTTCTCTAAGATCAATTGGCATAGCAAGGTTACAGAACCAGTCAACCCTATATAATATTAGGTTGTTACAAAATAATGGCCGATTGAAGTGCTCGGTTTTGAAATGTCATTTTAACATAGAATTTGTTGTTTATTTCAGGTGAATTTTGCATATATAATAATGTGTGCTCAAAAATAAAATTTAATTTATTTTCAGATAGAAAGTATTTTGAAAAATAGGGGTCTTCAAGATGAACATGACTAAACATGACCTTCGCCTTCTTATGTAGCATGAGTTCAAGCTTGGGCACAATGCCTCCGAAACTGCTGCCAGATAAAAAAACATGGGGAGATGAATCCACAAGTGATCGGACTGTATGAAGGTGGTTCCAGAAATCCACAGTGGAGATAAGTCTTGAAAATGAAGAAGGTAGAGGCGGACATGCAGTCTTGACAATGAACATTGCAAGCAGTTGTTGAGCAAAGTCATGACAGCGAGATGTCAGACACATGGTGTCAGCATTGCAACAGTTTTCCACCATTTACAGAGTATTGAAAAAGTTGAAAAAGCTCGATAATGGGTTCCTCATGACCTCAATGAGCACCAGAAACTTAGGCAGTTTTGAAAGTGTGCTCGATGATCAGTTTGCGTAACACCAATGACCCTTTCTTGACCGAATAGTCACTTGTGACGAAAAGTGGATCCTCACAACAACCATCGTAAAGGATCCACTTTTCGTCACAAGCACACATCAATTATTACATATGCAAAAATTCACCAGAAAATAAACAACAAATTCTATGTTAAATGACTTTTCAAAAACCGAGCACTTCAATCGGCCATTATTTTTGTAACAACCTAATATTTTGAATTTTGTCAGCATTTATTGGTTAGACAACACAAGTCTAGTGCTGGTGAGAAGGGGATAGACTGCCTCGCTGTGGCTGATACCAACTTTAGGTCACCTCGATGGCTTTACTTTTACTGCTTAGGAATAATTATCCTAAACTTTGACAATAGCAACACTATATCCTTTATTTTTGATAATGTCCATTATACAAGCAGTATGTAATATGGGTAAGTACTGCTAGTAAACTTCAATAAAGCAACTCTATATCCTTTATTTTTAATAATGACCATCTTACTTATATGTAATATTGGTAAGTACTGCTAGTAAGTAAGTAAAAGTGACTACATGCTTTATTTCTAATAATGACCATCTTACAAGTACTATGTAAAATAGGTGAGTACTGCTTATGTAAGACTTTTTTTAATCTTTATTTGACTTAATGTAGTCTGTAGACTCAAAGAAGAAGCCCAGATTTGGATGTATTTTATTTAACATGAGGGGTTACAATTTGATATTCAAGGGGATAATTTGAGATATTAATTTACTCCCAGAATTGATAACACTCAGGTGCAAGAGTTATGTCCTCTTGACTAAAGGATTTTTTGCAGACTGTTGCATTGTGGAATAGGCAACAAGAGGAATTGGTGGCAAGAGTTATGTCATTATGTTATGTTCTCATTAAATTGCAAGCATCGGAAATTAGTAGACCAATTTATATACCTTGGTAGCAATATCTCATCTCATATCAATATCTCATTCATCTGAGAATTAGGTTCCTTCGTAAATGGTCATATACTGAGAAAGAATCAGCGCTTAAGTAATGTATTAGCCAATTAATAAAACTCAGGTGCAAGGTTATGTCCTCTTGGCCAATAGGCAACTAGATGAAGAGAAAAACTTCTCATTGAATAGTTTGTCTCTGAAAATAGTAGATCAGTTCATATACCTTGGTAGCAATATCTCGTATACAAAAGTGGTGTAAACATACTCATAGATAAAGCTTGAACTGTTCTTTGACGGGTTATGAAATATGAAAGTCTGACCTCTTTGTAATGTAAAACAGGAATTCTTTCAAGGTATTCATGTCAGTACTACTGTATGGTTGCACATTTTAAAACAGAAAAAGCTAGATGGAAACTAAAATCCTATATGCTGTTTTTGAATAAATTCTGGAAACAACACACTACAATCCAGCAGCTGCATGGCCACTTTCATCCCATCTCACATAACATCCAAGCTTGACATTCAATTTAGTGTCAAGATCATCTACAACTCCTACCCCTTGTCGGCAGGCAGGGTTTAGAATATGCTGATAGTATCTCCTGTAGAGGGGTAAGACACCCCACCCCAAAGGGATGTTCTGTGCATGACACCAAACTGCTCCTGATAGTGAGACTCCAGTTCTAGAGATCTCGGGAGTGTGGAGTACATCTTCATTGCCATTACACCCAGGTCCACTTTGACCAGGAGTGGCAGTACCTGTTAGGGTCCCATTTTTTAAAAACTGATTTTTTAATCTACTTGATTAAAAAATCAGTTTTTTAAAAATGTTTTTGAAAAAAAAATTGAGTTAGAAAAAAAGTGTGATAAAAAAGAACTGGTAATTGAGGTAAAATAAATCGCGTTGTTCCAGGGGTCCTTACCTCCAAGCAGCACCTGCCCCCTCATCCAAAAGGGCCAGGGCCAGGTTTATTGCCTGGTGCCTGAGGCCATTACATGATTAAGTAAGAGTGAACACATTAGCAACGTTTTCAGTATTTTATGAGGAAGTGCGTCCCGGTCCCCTGCCTCCGAAATTGCTGCCCGGTGAATTTTGAAATAACAACCCAACTATCGGTGCCACAGCGGTATTACTTGAAAGAAATAACCAACTTAGGTGTTAAATGTATTGAGGGGGGGAGGGGCTCTTTTTTGTCTTAATTCTTGTTTATTTATTTTTTCCATTCGAAGAAAAAAACAAACCTTTTTTTTTGTTGTATTCTTATTTTTTCTTTTTTGTCATAATTCTTATTATCATAATTTGTCGTAATTCTTGTTTATTTATAGAATTTTGTCATAAATCTTGTTTAGATAGTTGAAACAGACTGAGATAGATAGATATTCCTCATAAATTAAACGTTTTCTGTTAAGTTTTTAAGGGCCAATCGTTTGGCCAGTTGATTGTAGGTATAGAGTCCTCCGATACGAATCTTTGGTAATCCCCCAGGTAGAAATCCTAGGTTCCTTCGTAAATAGTCATAAGTATACTGAAAAAGAATCAGCACTTAAATAATGTATTAGCCATGCAGTATGGCGGCGATTGGCTAAGGAATAGACCACATGATCTCCATCTATAAAATCCTGGCGGGGAATTGGAGCACACCTTATATCATAAGACCCTGGGCACCTCATATGGTGTAATGGTTAGCAAGCTAGATTAGTAGACCATTGTTAGTGAGTTCGATTCTCACTGGGTGCCCCATACTTCTGGCCTTGTGCTATATCTAAGCTAAGCTTAGTTTTTTTAGGGCACCCGACGTGGTGTAATGGTTAGCAAGCTGGCTTCGCAGACCATTGTTAGTGAGTTCGATTCTCACTGGGTGCCCCATACTTCTGGCCTTGTGCCACATCTAAGCTAAGCTCAGTAAATAACTATATCATAAGACCCTGTTATATTTTACCAACTAAAATAGTTCCTTCAGCTTGTAAGGTTAATGCCTATGTCATGTTACCAGAACTACATGATAACATTAATACGCGACGACCACTGGTGCCATGAGAATTGGTGCGTATTTCGTTTTCCCTTTTTGTCTTTGTTTTCCTTGTATCATTCTGTTCCGTGAAGTAAAGCAACGTGTAAGCACGTGTATTTTATACCTCCGTTAAAATACGTCTTATGTTCTCATTCTACTAACACTATGAGTCAACTAACCCACACCACTGCAAGTTGTCAGAGACCTTTAAGCTCAACAAACCCAACATTTTCCTACTTATACCATAGAATCAAGCAATTGGTTGGTATATCAATACTGGATTGTAGGATGCAATCTCAAACATAAATTTTTTTCCAGAATGTCTTTGTTGTGTGGTACACCAGCCACATACCGAGAGAGAGAGAGAGAGAGAGAGAGAGAAAGAGAGAGACAGAGAAGTCATAATTATTTTGTTAGTACATTCACTTTTGAAAAGACTATAGAGAATATATGTATATTTCAGAATGATAAGTAGGGTGATGCAGTGTTGAAAAGTTTATCCTGTGCAAATGACCTAAATGTCAATGATGTAGTCTATCACAAGCAGCATCAAAAGAGCAAAAATATTACAATGAGTTTTCAGATGAAAGATATACCACAAGAGAAGAAAAGAAAATTAAGTCAGTGTTGTTCTTTAGAACAAGAAAAATATAATGCTTATAAAAAGTAAAAGTAAAGTCGTCAGGGTGGCCTAATGTCGGTATCAGCCAATCAGCGAGGGAGTCTATCCCCTTTTCACTTGCGCTAGACCAAGGAGATTATTTTAGCGTCTGAGGTGGAGCGCCACACCTACCATCAGCTCCTTACTTTACCGCACATATCCCTGTGCTACTCATACGCTGAGTTGGCGAGGACCGGTATCGAACTAGGAACCTTGTGGTTTCTAGCCGAACGCTCTACGGCCCCTTATAATGCTGATAAACTCACCATATCTTGAAGATAATAATGAGGAACAATTTAGATGGGCAGACTTTGTTGAAATGATGAACATATTCCTTAAGATGGCAATATTCAATATGTATTATACAAGTTGTCTTAATATTGCATGAACCAAAGAAAGAATCTGGAATATACACAGTTTGAACGATGCACTTGGTCCAACAGTGTTGGAAATTGGGTTATCTGCCCACCCGGAAGTCCAGACAATAGGGCATAGAGAGCATAGAACCCTGAATCAGCAGAACCAATACTGCAGGCACTAGCAGAAGACCAGAGTCGGCACGCTAGAGAAAGACGTCAACTCCAACAAGCAGACAACACCGAGACAACAAGATAAGTGCACACAAATCTCTTGTATTACTTTTATATATCCTGCCAGTAGAAATTCTCTGGCAAACACTTAAAGACATTTGCACAAGAATTACACACACTTTAATAACTAACCCTCAAATAAAACTGTTAACCCATTTATAAACTTTATAATTTGCCTTGTCTCCTTCCTTTACGACTGAGATACTAATTCACCCCAATATTTCTGTTAACAGAGGGTGGGGGTTAAAGTTCAGGTATGGTACATGTATGACAAAAAGGAGGTATTCCCTTATGGAAAAAAGTGATATTGTAAATATGGTGTGGGTCATTCCTAAAATGGAATAATCAAAGCGTACATGGTACTATTTGCTTTTTTTGTAATTTAGTTCTTTTATACTATAAAAATAAATAAGATCATTCAAAGTAATTATTATTCTGATAACTTTATTTCAATCTATTACATTTGCATTATACACTTGTAATTCTTTTATACTATAAAAATAAATAAGATTATTCTAATTAACTAGCAAAATAAAAAGACACCCTCCGGGCGATGTAAAAATAATTTTTTGAAAGATATTGCCTGAGGGTATGGGAGCTGAAAATTCAATGTCATAGAGTATGTACCATAAGTATGTAAAATCGTTAAATTTATTAAAGGAGTAAAAAGAAAGAAAGAAAGACAATTTGAAATGGAAACAGTTCCGATAACTTTAAATATTATATTAGAATAAAACAATCTATATATAATGCTGGGCATCTATTTATTGAAACAATGAGGATTGTCTAACGTTGCAGGCTCACATTTTGAGTATATTTATTCTGTTATGACGTTGATTATGTGTTGGGTAATGTGTGTGACATAGGCAGTGACGTAATTTTTGTTATAGACAAAAACCGGATTGAAAATCTCTTAAAAATTTTTTTTTTTTTACAATTTAATAGAATATAGAACATACCAATTACAAAAGCAAAAAAAAAAGTTTTCAAATATTAATATGATGACATTTTTGCAATTTTTATTTCCGATTTCATTAATTTTTGCTAAAAACACTACAGCTCAGTATGTTATAGAATTTCATTGATATAGTTATTCACTCTTATCTTTATAGAAAAATAAAATTTTCTGACGTGTCATTTTTTTTATCTCATAAAATAAAATAGGGTCTGTAGATTGTTGGTAGTGTGGTAAACATTTATGGAAATTTTCGTGAAAATCAGATAATTAATTGATTTTTCATAGAATAAAAAAAAAACCTCTTATCATAACTTGTTTTTAGCAACGTTAAATTTCAGTTGATTTAACAGTGCAAAAATGAAAACATTGTTTTTCAATCATAATTTTCATTATTTCCGTTAGCTGAAATTTTTTTTTTAACCATCAGGAGTTTATTTAATGTTTTTCTTTCGAATGGAAAAAATTTTTCAAGAAAATATTAATTTTTCAGCAAGTTTGATAGTGTTAAATATAGGGAGGGGGTAAATTTCACAGGGTAAAATTGGTGGTAAGAGAGTCATAATTTTTTTAATTTTTTATATTTTCAAACTAATCCCCAAAATCAGGGAGTTATCTGATTTTAATGAATTTTTTACTGCTTTATTCATTCATGGCATAATTTCATAATGAATAATTTATTTTATTAAAAAACTTGTAGAAAAAAATGTTTATCAATTCAAAATGTAGAGGGGTTTGATCTTTGTTCATTTGAAAAAAAAAAACATTTTCCAGTCCCTAATTTTTACATTTCTTGAAAGATCAAATCTTGAAGAACATATAAAAAGATAAAGATTCAATACCCAATGAAATGATTTAAAATTTAAAAGTTATTTTCTGAAAACTCAAGAAATAACCTGTGT
Source organism: Doryteuthis pealeii (assembly GCA_023376005.1). Classification (NCBI taxonomy): domain Eukaryota; kingdom Metazoa; phylum Mollusca; class Cephalopoda; order Myopsida; family Loliginidae; genus Doryteuthis; species Doryteuthis pealeii. Next base: position 55,708,104 of record CM042177.1, read on the forward strand.
ACTATTTTTTAGGGGGGTGCACGGCCTACTTATTATTATAATTTAATACATTTAATAGGCAGGAATTAACAGGCTGATTGGCCTGATAGTCAATCTGTAGGTTTAGGCAAGAAAATATTAAAAAGTTTACAAAAATACACAAATTTTTTTTTTCTTCTTCAGAAATGTAATATCAAAGTAGGCTGTTGGGATTGTAGTTTTAAATACTGTATTTTTTTCTTTGTTTTTCTGCAAAAAGAAAGTATTTTTCTGATTCTATTGGCATATTTCATTCTCTTAAGAATTTAATAAGGAATTTTAAACATCTGGAACTATATACGTCTAACATGATATTCATACCATAAATATTCCGATTTTTAGTCTCGGCTTGAACCAACTATTCAATATCCTTGTCGTGTTGTTATTTTTTCTTATGTGTTTTGACTACAGCAGGTAACTTTTTTGTAGGAAATTTTCACACATCTAGACTTCCATGACTTTACGAAATCATAAATTAAGAATCTTCAATAGATTTTGAGAAAGGGTGATAACTCAAACTATGAGTTCCCTCCCTTGTTGCCATTCAGGTGAAATAAAATTATATTACCAAAATCTGTATCATTATAAAGAAATTAATCTCTAGGCATAAAAAATCCTTGACAGTTTGCCGTTAAAAAAAATCATTCAGTTAATCATTTCTTAGGGTCTATAGCACTTATAATAATGCTCTTATATATAATAATAATAATAATAATAATAATAATAATAATAATAATATGCTTGTTCCTAAATCTTCCATTCTTTATCATCCTGCAAAACCCTTTGGTTAAAAATTAGACCATCCAAATTATTTAAGATGCAATGCAAAAATGTATATCCAGATTATCTGGTGTCGCTTAATCACATATTTCTTATTTGTTCCATTTTATTTCACAATTTAAAATGAAACATTCAAATAGCTTGTGTTGCTTTGCGAACATAAATTTAAAGGAATTGAAAAAAAAAAGAAAAAAGAAATTACATAATAATAATAATAATATATTTTAAGTTAGTATATTAAATTTGATTTGATGCCATGTGTTGGGAATGTTTTTGTAGCTGATTTTGTACCAAATTTTTCATTAATCTCTTATGTCATTATTGTGTGTGTTGAAATTTTCAGTTTGAATTCTGTCAGTATCATTTTTTATTTGTTTTATTTGTAATATTGAAATTGTGAATTACAGAATTTTTGTAATTTTCATCTTATGTTGATCTTGTTGCCAAACATCGGTATAACAATTTTTCTTATTGTTTTTTTTTTAGCTCACTTTCTTTCTTGAGACATGAGTGTATCTCAGGAACAAAAGAGTTAATTTTCTTTCTTCCTTGCCATTTTTATAATCCTTTAGTTAACAAAGTACCGAGAATTTAAAAATAGGTAAAATTTAAAAATAGGTGAATGATGAATTTAAATTAAGACGGAATTCTTTATTGAACCCATTGATATTTTTAATTCTTGCATTTTCATGTTTACTTCATTCAAATATACAATAGATCAATAAGTGGGCCGACCAGCAAAGACTTACATTGATCATCACTGTACGGATACTGGATGCCGTGATGAAGATTTTCCAGGAATGATAACGATAAGGACTGTTGATGAGAAAGTCATTAGAATCTGTGCTATCTGTGAGACATGACGATGGTGATGCTAATGATGACCTTCTTGCAGTTTCATGTTTACTTCATTCAATTTTATTAAAAAAATACCAGCAAGATATATTATATCAGTTCTTTTGCTTTCCAAATAAATACAGATAATTTCATCAAGTGATTTTTTAATAAATATACAATAGATCCATAAAGGTCATTAAAATTAGCAGACAATTTTCTTTAGAAAGCCATCAGACAAGCGAGTGACCACGGAAATTGAACTCGTCACCTCTTCGTTGCTGAAATGCTGATGAAATTCCACATGAGCAGTGCAGAGTAACCCGTATGTAAAGTCTCGTCGTGAGGATTGACGCGTGCTGATGAATGTCGAACGTGCAATTCAGAGTAAGGAGCCCGGATGAAACACAGCAATGGGATATTTAGGGACCTGCCCTCCCAGATAGGAAAGAAAATCTGCAGTAGCATTTTGGCTGTCGAAACGAGTGGCGGAGAGGATATAGTTGGATAGAGCTAGTGAGAAGACTAGAACTGCTGGGAGAGCAAAGCAATTACGACGACTACGACTGTCTGATAATCTGAAGGTCCCTGGTTCATTCCCGAGTTTCGGCACCACTGATAACCTGAAGGAAGCAGTTTGCTAAAGTATTATGTACCTCTCTCTCTCTCTCTCTCTCTCTCTCTCTCTACTACCCTGGTAAAAAGATGCACAAATTCTTCATTTTCATGACAAATCTGCCGGAATATAAATGTATTCAAGGGATCTTGCAAAGTATTATGTAATCTTCTACTGAGATGCTTTTCAGAAAAAAGTGATATTAACATAGATGTATCATGTGTCATCAAAGTATTACAGATTTCTTTCTCTTGTTGGTAGAATTAGTATTTCTCCAATATCAAGATGTTTTCCCATCTGACAATCAACTTTGCTTCCCTGTTTTTAAACATTTCTCTGAGTGTAGATTGTGATAAATGTTCGTTATTTATCAATAGAATAACGCCCTATTTCAATAATTCACTTGAATATTGATGACACCTTTTTTGGTCACTAATTCTTACAAACAGTAACTGATAATTTTACTTCTAATGTATATCCTTTAAGTTGAAACCTTGAAATGACCGAATTACTAAACATTTGAAAACGCAGCAAAATGATGGAAAAAATTAAATGCAGTCACAAAAGATTAGTTAAATATTTAGCTCAATAAGAAGGAAGTTCTTTAGCATAATTAAATTTAAGGAAAGTTAATATTATAAACTTTTTTGAAATGGAATACAGTGTTTTAAGAGTTTTGTTTGAGACAACCATAACATATTTGAAAGGAATTCATTTTTTTTCATGTAACATTTCTCCACAAAACACAGGGAGTATGTTAATTGAATACCTTTCTATCCTTTGCCCTCTATACCCATACACCCAATACTAGAAAAAGGTTGGAAATTAAAAGTACCACTCAAGACCTATAGAACTAGAAAAAGGTTGGAAATTAAAAGTACCACTCAAGACCTATAGAACTAGAAAAAGGTTGGAAATTAAAACCACTCAAGACCTATAGAACTAGAAAAAGGTTGGAAATTAAAAGTACCACTCAAGACCTATAGAACTAGAAAAAGGTTGGAAATTAAAAGTACCACTCAAGATCTATAGAACTAGCACCAAGTAAATGGAAACATTACTGTTCCCTAAATACAATATAGCTTTATCACAAATAAGAATATATAATATCCAAGTTTAAACCGTTTGTTTAAACTTTTTATTGAGTATGTAAAATGAACAAGTAAATTTAACAACAATTGAAATAAAGAAATTCTTCTTTCACAAGAAGGTTTTTTTTTTAATCCAGATAGAAGCAAGAGTGTACATTTCAAGGAACACACCAGCAAATCCAAAAGACCATAGAACTCAATAATAATAATAATAATAATAATGTAAAAACAAATTTAAAAAGTAATACACTAAAAATGTTTTGAGAAAATTTTATTGAAAGAATGTGTTTATTGCAAATACTAAACAATATCCAAGTTTAAACTTTTATTGTTTACGTACAATGAACAAGTAAATTTAAAAGAGTTAAAAAAAATATCATCTTTTACAAGAAGTTTGTTTTCATTTTATCCAGTGTGAACAAACTTAACAAATTTGAAATGAAAGAGCCTCACACTTATCAAGAATGTGGTTTCTCTCCGGTGTGTTTCTGAATATGCGTCACTAAATATGATTTTTGTGAAAATGAAGACCAACACACTTCACAAGTATGTGGCTTCTTTCATGTGTGAGTTCGCATATGCCTACGCAAATCTGATTTTGTAGAAAAAGAAGAGCTGCATATTTCACAAGAATGTGGCTTTACTCCAGTGTGTGTCCGTATATGCCTGGCCAATTCTGATTTACCTGCAAAAGAAGAGCCACACACATCACAAGAATATGGCTTCTCTCCGTGTGTGTACGCATATGCCTCACTAGATCTGCTTTTAAGGAAAAGGAAGAGCCACACACTTCACAAGAATGTGGCTTCTCTCCTGTGTGTGTTCGCACATGCTTCACTAAATATGACTTTCGAGAAAACAAAGAGCCACACACTTGACAAGAATATGGCTTCTCTCCCGTGTGTATTCTCATATGCTTTATCAAACTTGATTTTTCTGAAAAGGAAGATCCACACACTTCACAAGAATGTGGCCTTCTCTCCTGTGTGTGTTCGCATATGCTTCTTTAAATTTGATTTTTGGTAAAAGGAAGAGCCACACACATCACAAGAATGTGGCTTTTCTCCAGTATGGGTTTGCATATGTCTCACCAAAGTTGATTTTTTTGAAAAGGAAAATGCACACACTTCACAACAATGTGGTTTAACCCCGGTGTGTGTCCGCATATGCTTCTGCAAATCTGATTTTCCTATAAAGGAAGTGCCACACACTTCACGAGAACAGGGTTTATCTACTTTGGGGTTTGGCATGTTTTCACAAAAAGTTGATGTAAAAAAAAAAAAGATAGAACCAGAGACTTTACAAAAATATCTCTCTCCTATTCATCTACATATACCCCACAAATTTGATTTCCGTACTTGTTTGAAAAATCACTTCATGAAAAGGTTGTATTCAAATTCAGGGAATTATTTTCTCTGGGTTAAAAATCTGAAGAAAAAAAAACGAGAAAGAAAAATAATAAAAAATGCAGTTCATATAAAATCATATATTTCAATATATTCAGATGTTTTCATATTATATTCAAAAAGGTAAAATAAAATAAAAACATTTCCTTATATCATACAGTATTTTATATAAGAAAACCTTTACTCATTTATTCTTTGATTAGCAGATATATGAAAAGATTAATTTGTAGAGAAATTCTAATAAACAACTCCATTGATTGAACTTTGTGAAATTTTCACTCTTTCCTTGAATTTTGAAGAAGACATAATTGATATAATTTAAGTTTTAAATTTGTAGTATGAAATCTGATCGGGTTGTAAATAAGTACCGAAAATCGGAAAATAAAAACTAAAAAAATAATCTTTGGAGATTTGTTTACTCGACTATTATTTTATAAAAGAAAAATATACATCAATATTTGTTCCGTTTGAAAGGGGGCGCTAAATTTCCAATACAGTTTTCGACCAAAAAATACTAAAGTAGTTTGCAAAAAATATTTTTTTTAGAATCTAATAATATGACATTTTAAACTTAAAATCATCCTGCTCATATTTTCAATGAATTTTATATTTTCGTTTTTCATAGCAGAAATACCTTATTAAAGTTTTGAAATAAAATAACTGATGCATTATAAATTTCATTAATTGATAAATCAATACTGACAATTTCATTAAAATCGTATAATTTCATGATTTTTTGTATTTTTTTTTAATCGGGAGTGTTAAATTTATTTTGTAAACGCGGATTTTAACCAGCGACTGACCGCCATCTTGATCGAAATTGACCGAAAAAATCGTTTTAAATACATTAAAAATAGATTACATGTGTAATATTATTTTGCTTTTTTTTTTTCGTTTTTAAAACTAAAAGCAGACGAATTTTTGAGTATCCCTATTTTAGATATACCCCAAAATTTGGCTGCTACGAATTTTAAAAACGAGTTGAAATTAAATCGATTATTAAAGGTAAGATTTTTGTCTAGGTCGAAAAGTATTAACATAATAAGCATCAGTAAAAAAAATTTTTTTTAATGATATTACACATGTAATTTATTTTTAATACATTTAAAACGATTTTTGGTCAATTTCAATAACCTGGAATTTGAAACGCTGTTTAAAAATGACATGTTTATAAAAATGGTCAAAAACTGTATTGGGAATTTAGCACCCCTCCCATTTAAATGGAACAAAAATTTATGTATATTTTTTTCTTTTATAGAATAATAGCCAATTAAATAATTATCGAAATGAGTAAAAAAAATCTCCCCAAATTATTTTTTTAGTTTTTATTTTCATTTTATTTTCGATTTTTGGTACTCATTTACTACTCGTGTTGATTCTTTAAAAAAAAATTTTCTTCTATTCCCACCTTCGGTCTTTTGTCTTTTTATTTATGCAGTAAATAGTATCAATCACAAATATATAGTATGGCTCAAAAATTGCCAAGGGTATAACTCTTTTAATTTCTAAATTTTAAACAATTACCACAAATCAGGGAATTGTCCAAATTTTAATGAAATTTTCATCAAATTATTTTCCCACAGCATAAGTTTATAACGATTAGTTTATTTTATTAAAAAACTTGAAAGATCATAACCTGAAGAATATACAGAAAAATAAAAAATAAGAAATATAAATTCAATAACCGAAAAAAGTAATTTGAAAATTTAAAAGTTATTTTCTTAAAACTCAAAAACTAAATAATGTAGCAAGTTTTTTCTTTCGTAGTATTAAAAAATATTTTTTTCTTTAAATTGATTCCCAAAAAATTATTCTAAGTTAAACTGAGTTTTTTACTACCTTAAAAATGTCAAGGTCAGTTTAACATGTCTGATATACCATTAGGGACTAACTTGCAAATTTAACGAAAGATAGCCCAGAATTTTATCTTTGAAAAAATCTAAGTTAAAAAAAAAAACGGTATAACTTGCCGCATATTTTTAAAGAATTCTATAGATTTTCTTTAAAAATCGTCAATTTCAGGTATGGAGGACATTCATAACTTCGGTCTTTTATCTCATTATTTATACTGTAATTAGTACCGAAAATGACCAACTCGAAAAAATGTTACGCCCCCAACATAAGGGGGGGGGGGTCAAAATTAAGTGACCTGAAAAGAATGAGAAAGTTTTGAAATAAAATAAATAATGCATTATAAAGAGCATTCATTGATAAATAAACACTGAAAATTTCATTAAAATCCGATAATTCTCTGATATTTGGTAAATTATTTTCTGTAGGGGGGGGAGGCTAAAGTCATTTTATCAAAAACGCATTTTAGGCTCATTTTGCCAGTACCTAAATTAAAGAATTCAATGTTTATCTTTTACTTTGAAATACCCGGATGTAAAAACATACGAGATAGATTTATGTCAGTAAATAACATAATGGGCTTCCATATGTAAACAGTTTGATTGTATCTAAGTATATAATAAAAAAAAAAGGTCTCGTCTCTTGGCATACGCAGTTATCTACTTTACACCACAAAATTGAGTCATGCTACATATATACACAACGATATTTTGCGCCCCAACAACAAGGGGGTGTCAAAGTTAAGTGACCTGAAAAAATCAGAAAGTTTTGGAATAAAATAACTGATGTATTATAAAATTCATTCATTTCTAAATTAACACTGAAAATTTCAATTAATATCGGATAATTCCCTGATTCTTGTTATAAATTTTTTTCAAACGCAGAGTGGGGGGGGGGGGATTTAAAAAAAAAACTAAAAAAACACGGATTTTTCAACGTATTAGATACACCTAGTTTGGGAGATGTATATATTTTATCTACTGGCAAAATGAGCCTAAAATGCGTTTTGACAAAATGACTTAAATTATTTTCGGGGGGGGGGGGGGGGGAGCCGAAAATAATTTACCAAAAATCAGGGAATTATCGGATTTAATGAAATGTTCAGTGTTTATTTATCAATGAACGATCTTTATAATGCATTATTTATTTTATTTCAAAACTTTCTCATTTTTTTCAGGTCGCTTAATTTTGACCTCACTTATACTGGGGGGGGGGGGGGGGGAGGATGTAACAGTTTTTTCAAAAACCCAAAATTTACTATTAAAATGAATAAAATCTTTAAAAATTTTAATATTCAAATTTAACTATTGGAATGAATAAAAACTTGAAAAAATTTAATATTAAAATTTCACAGTGAAATTGACGTTAAAAAAAAGATGTTTTCGGTTTTGGTATTAATTTTTAAAATCGAAAATAAATTGAAAATTTGAATATTTTTTCTAAGAGAAAAACTGATAAAATAATCAATATATATTTACTTTTTATTCTAATTAGTATTCTAATTACTATTTAATAATAAAAATTACAAATTCTTTTAAAAATATTAATCGAGCTCGGATCGGACCAACTTTTAGTTCACATGAATTCTAAAAATCATATTTTTAAATATCCGTGAAAAATTCGATTTTTTAGCGCAGAAAAAAATAATATTTAATTTATTTCACGCAGAAAATAAAAATATTTAATCACACAAAAGATTGAAAATCTCTTAAAAATTAATTTCTTAAAAAAATATTTTTTCGACAATTTAATAGAATACCAATTACAGAAGCAAAAAAAGTTTTCAAATATTAATATTATAACATTTTTTTCCACTTTTTATTTCCGATTTCATTAATTTTTCCTTAAAAAATTACAGCGTTGTACACTATACAATTTCATGGATATATTTATTCACTCTTATCTTTATAGAAAAAAAGTACAAAATTTTTCTGACGCGTCATTTTTTTTTTATCTCATAAAATAAAATAGGCGGATGGATAGACCTCGTAAAATAATATTTCCCCTAATATATTTGAAAAAAAAACAAACTATTTCAGATATATTTACATCCAAAGGTAAACATTTATGGAAATTTTCGTGAAAATCAGACAATTAATTTTGCACTTTTTATTTCCGATTTCATTAATTTTTCCTAAAAAAATTATTGCTCGGTACGTTATACAATTTCATTGATATAGTTATTCATACTCTTATCTTTATAGAAAAAAAGTACCAAATTTTTCTAGCGCGTCATTTTTTTTTATCTCATAAAATAAAATAGGGGGGGGGTGATAGACCTCGTAAAAAAATATTTCCCCAAATATATTTTAGAAAAAAACTATTTCAGATGTATTTACATCCAATAGTAAACATTTATGGAAATTTTCGTGAAAATCGGACCATTAATTGACTTTTCATAGAATTTTTAAAAAACAACCTCTTATCGTAACTTGTTTTTAGCTACGTTAAATTTCAGTTGATTTAATAGAGCAAAAATGAAAACATTGTTTTTCAATCATATTTTTCATTATTTTCGTAAGCCGAAAAAACTTTTTTAAAATCATCAGGAGTTTGTTTAATGTTTTTTCTTTCGAATGGAAAAAACTTTTTCAAGAAAATATTAATTTTTCTGCAAGTTTCCTTGTGTTAAATATAGGGGGGTAAATTTCACAGGGTAAAATTGATGGTACCTAATAAATAAAGAGACCGAAGTTATGAATAGAAACAAAAAAAAAAACATTTACGGTTGTTGTTCTATGAGAAAATAAGTACTGAAAATCGAAAAATAAAATGTAAAAAAATAATAAATAATTTATTTTTTGGAGAATTCTTTTTTACTCATTTCAATAATTATTCAATTGGCTATTATTTTATAAAAGAAAAAAAATATACATCGATGTTTTTTTTTTGCTTACAAAGGGGAGGGGGTACATTTTCAACCGAATTTTTCTTCAAAACGTATACTTTTTTCGAAAAAAATAAGGTTTACATTAAGTAGATATTTATTCTTAGAATCTAAAAATATAACATTTTAAACTTAAAATCCGAATATTTTATTTCAAATTGATTTTATATATTAATTTTTCATAGCAAAAATACTAAATTAAAGTTTTGAAATAAAATAACTATACATTATAAAATTCATTAATTGTTAAATCAATACTGAAAATTTCATTAAAATCGGATAATTACCTGATTTTTGGTAATTCATTTTCTCCATCCCAAATGTTTAAAATAAATTTTTGTAAACAAGCGCCTAAAATCGAAAAAGAGACTGAATGGCGGATCGCGTCGAAATTGACCATTCAAATAGTTTTAAATCTATCAAAAATAAACTGTATATGTAATGATATTTTTCTTTTTTTTGATGATGGTTATTATGTTACTACTTATCGATTTAGACAAAGTTTGACCTTAAATAATAGATTTGATTATTTTTACTTCGCTTTTAAAATTCGTAGCAGATGACATAAATGCTTATCCCTAATATATTTTCTTGATATTTTCTCCGTTTCCAGGGAAATAATCGTTTACATTCTTAAAATCATAAAAAAATTTTGGGATGGAATGATCTTAAAAAAATAATACTAAATTTACTGAAATTAGACAATAAAAAATAAAGTTAATGGCTTTGAAGTTTACCAACCAACCTCCGCAATCTAGGTTTCCTTTTTTATTTTGTTTAGGTATTGAATAATTAGTGGGAACGAGTAGCTATAATGTTATTATTGGTAACACAGGTGCCAGGCATAGAACAAAACACCAAGGAAGTTAAAGTTGTAGCTAGGTGATGCAATTCTTTCCTAACTTATAACCTATTATTAAGAACTTAGTTTAAGAATGTCTAATAAAATACGCGGTTCCCTTCTTCACCCGCGTGTAACCAGGAAAGAAAAATACTACTTCAAAAAGTACTTACAGTAAGAAGAATATTCAGTTATTTTACAGGATAGCAGTTCCGTTCTTCTCTTCGTCGTTAGTAATATCTTTTATAAGAATTACGAAGATTTATGGTTTTAGTAGTCTTCATTTGATGCATATCACAACAATGAGTGACTCAATTTCGTTCCTTCGTTTTTAGGTCGTCCAGTTTTCATTATCGGTGCCCTGACTGGCCTGTCCCTACATGGGGTCCGAAGTCACCACATTCCTTTTCAACATTTCCAATAAGGATGTTACAATAATCACCAAAGCAGACACTAAGTAATATGAATGTGTCCATTTTGTTGTTATACTATTTTTCTATCGAACGTGTTAGTTACATAGATATAGCCAGTAATGTTATAAATAAGTATAAATATGGCCAGTCATATTATTTAGTCTCTACTAAATACGATTACGCGGTACATCAGTCAGCAAGGGACACGCAGTCAAGTCACCGGTGGTAAAAATAGAACGAACAAAGGAACGAAATTGACTCGGTCAGTGTTGTTGTGATATACTTCAAATACAGACTATTAATACTCAATTTCCTCGTAATTCTTATTAAAGATATTAAATTGACGACGAAGTGAAGAAGGAAACTGGTATCCAGTAAAAGAACGGAATATTCATATGACCGTAAGTATTTTTTTGAAGTAGTATTATTTTCTGGGTTTTACGCTCGGCACTGCCAAATCTTCGCTCGTTTTCATTTTAAAAACGAATTGAAATTAATTAAATCTGAGGTCAAATTTTTGTCTAAGTCGAAAAGTAATTACATAATGAGCGTCAGTAAAAAAAAAATTTAAATAAAAATAATAATAATAATACATATGTAATTTATTTTTAATACGATATTTAAACATAAAATTAGGTTAAAATTTTACAGAAACTAACAGACTTACTTCACTTACGTCGTAAAAATCATGTCATTTGAAGTTAGAAAAAAAAAAACAACTAATAATTGTTTGTTATTAGAAATCCTTAATAAAAATCATTAATTACACTATGTATAAAAAAGTAAATAACTTTTTTGATATCAATTTAAATTAAATATCTCTTTTTTTCGTTCGAAATAAATAGAAAACCTAAACCTAAAATTTAAGGGGGAGTGACATGGCCTGGATGATCTGACATGAAATTACCCATATGAAACGCTTAATTTTAAGTTTCAAATTTCATATTTTTAGATTCTAAAACAAATATTTATTTGATAAGTGTACTTTTTTGTTATCTAATAATTTTTGGAGAAAACCCAATTGAAAAGTTGGGCTCATATTATCAGCATATTTGAAGAATTTTTTTAACTAGCTCTAAAAAATAATTCAATAGATAAAAATACATACAAATTATATATTTAGAAAGATTATTTTATTTTCTTTCCAACCATATAAATATTTTTAACTTTGAACCATCAATAGGCAATAAATTCCAAGATGAACAGCTTAGACTGCGAAATTTATTCACTAAAATTAAACTTCACTACTGGCATCACTGTAACAAAAAGCAGGCAGTGAACAATATTTTATTATCAGCAGCAGCTGGTATATGGCCAGTTTCGCAAATCGGTTGATTTTGGCTTAATTAATTATATCTCTTTATCAGTAAAAATCAATAATCAAATTTTGTTTGTTTCTTAGTTATAAGGATATCAAGGTGTATGTGAGATTTCGAATCCGAGTGACCTTCTGTTTTGGAGTTATATGTTGACACGTACATACCAAACTTCTTTATATATTTACTAGCAGCGGCTACCCGGCAAAGCCCGGGTAAAGAAAATAAAAACATTGTTTAATAATCGTTTGCAAATCTATTACTACTAAATCGCAGGATGACCCATAAAAATCACCACGTAAAAAAATCTTAATTCAAAGACACAATTTGCTAAACTTCAAATTAATATTTAAAAAAAAAAATGAGAATTAAATAAAGTAATCAGATTTATGTAAAATGATAAATAATCTTTAAAAAATAATAACATTATTAATTCAAAGCGTAGCCGATCAAATGTCAACTTATTATAGTATACTAAATTTGATAACAATTTGAGTTTTCAGGTATTTCCGTGAAATGTATTTGGTAATCTAATGGTATTATCCCTTGCGCACTATTCTGCATTAGTATCATGATTTTATTTGTATTTATAATATTAGAATAAATAATTAACGCAATTATGAAAGGCTTTGTTTACAATTGATGAACAACGGGAATTAACAAAAAAAAGTTGAGTTATCGTTAAATGTTTTCGTTAGATTTGTTATTTAATTTGCTGTAAAAAAATAATTCAATGTAATCTAATATTATGCTGTACCCAGAGTAAAAAAAATCCATGTATTTCGAACAAAAAGGGGAGTAGCTCATGTTTGTACTTATCACTGTAAATCTTCATGAACAAAAAGATCAATCATAAGAAATAATTTTTAAATATTAAAAAAATCTTTGAAAATATGTTGTACAAAATTGCTCACTTTTAATTTCTAGGTAAATTAAAATAAACTGAAGTGATTACAAAAAATTTGTGTAGAACATCTGGAAGGTGAATAAAATAGGCCAATTGAATCAGTGAAAATCCTTCTTTTTTCTTTTTTTTTTTAAATTCTCAAGAAAAACACGCTATAAAAAATTTTTCTGTGTTTTAAAATAATTTTAAATTTTCCAATAACTTTTTTTCAGGTGTTGAAATTTTTTACTTTCTTATTTTCTAATGTGATATTTTGGATACGATCATTATTGATAAACTTTTTTTTAAAATTTTCAATTTAAAAAAAAAAAATCAACTGTTCATTATAAAATGGTCAAAAGGCTGAAAATTTAATTAGAGTTGGACAATTCACTGATATTTAATATTTGTTTTAAAATCAAAAAATATTTTTATTATCTCCCTTTGAGTAAAAATGGACAAATTATATCTTTATTTAAAGTGCAACAATTCACTGGTTCTAATTAGATTTACTTTTGAGTTCATAACTTTTTTTTATAAGATATTTATCTAATGTAATACTCTAGCTGTTCAATTTAAATCTCTATGTCCGTCATCATTATCACTGTCAGATTCACACACATGATTTCACTTAACTAATTGTCGATTACACAAAAGCTGAAATAAAAAAAGTTTGTCATAACTCTTGTCTATAATTGGCAAGATTTCTTTTCTGCTTAATTAACTGAAACAAATTAACCACCAAAAATTTTATGTGAGAGAGAAATGAACATGGTAAAACAAAACATTGATGGGTTCAATTTTAGCTGCTTTTGCATAGCTTTTAGAAGTTTTGATTTGAAAATGTGCTTTTGTTACCATCTTTAAATTTTAGTCTTTTTTATGTATATGTTAATTAACTGAAACGAATTAACCACAAAAATCTTATATGAGAGATAAACATGTTAAAATGAAACCTTAATGGGTTCAATTTGAGTTACTTTTGGTATAGCTTTTAGAAGTTTTGATTTGAAAATGTGCTTTTGTGACCATCTTATAATTTTAGTCTTTTTATGTATATGTTAATTAACTGAAACGAATTAACCACAAAAATCTTATATGAGAGATAAACATGTTAAAATGAAACCTTAATGGGTTCAATTTGAGTTACTTTTGGTATAGCTTTTAGAAGTTTTAATTTGAAAATTTACTTTTTTTTACACTCTTATAATTTTAGTCTTTTTATGTATATGTTAAACAATGAATATATAAAGGAATACATTACATTTTACATTTTCTGAATGTAATATTAACACATCTAAATATATTAAAATGCATGACATTAATGTATTTCTTTAGTACTCTTCCCTTTTTTAACATAGTTTTCTCTTGTTTTATTGATTACAGATTTTTGATCTGAATTGAAGAATTCCCTGGATGTGAATACAATATTTTCTTGGTGAACTGGATTTCCAAAGATGTCATATTGGTGGAAAGCATATTCTTGTGAAGTAGAGAGTTATTTCTGTTCAAGAAGTCAGATTGATGAAGTCCAGATAAACACAGGTGAGAAATCAAACTCAAAATAAACAAAAGTTTTATCACTTATGACCTATGTGTCTAATCTCTACATGATAATTTTTTGAACTTATTTACTTTTATAATTTTTTTTTCTAAAATAAAGAATTATTTTAAACAAGAATTAGATGATTTATTATTGACATTTGTCTTCCAACCATTGAAAAAGCACATTGAAATGAATCCACATATTCCCTAACCTCCAAGAAATCTCAATATCCTTTTCTGCTCATTCCCTTAAATCTGAACTCATATTGGTCTTTAATTTGTGAGATTATTTTTAATGACTTATAAACTCATTTCACTTAGCGCTAATACCCTTGGGAAAGGTATGAATCCTACTCTCCCTCCAGCTATGGATAAATAGCAGGGCAACTGGGCTCTTTAACCTTGGTTAGGCAACCGGTCTAGAAGGAAAACCCTGAATTCAAACCTTTTTAACTCCGCTTAAGAAATTGATCTTGTGTCACATCCTGCTCGTGCGGAGGGGCTGGTAAATATATATAAACTCAAAAGACGTGACCCTCGAAATCTTATATGAGAGGGAAATGAATTTGGTAAAAAGAAACATTGATTTAGAAGTGCTTATAACATGTAAGAAGTTTCAATTTGAAAATATCAGTTTTTTAAATAATAAACCTAATGAATTTAACTTCAGGATATGTTATACTGTTTATCAAAAGTGCTAGTTACATTAATTTAGAATGAGCTTATATTTTATATCATTTAATTTCTACTTTGGGGATTATTGTGATGGATTCATTTTGATGTGTTTTTGGCATAGTTATAAGATGTTCTAATTTGAAGATATACTTTTTATCAAATAATAAACATAATGAATTTAACTTTACAATATTTCATGCTATTGGTTTATTTGAAAGTGTTAGTTACATTAATTTAGAATGAGCTTATAATATAGCCAATTATAATTATTTAATTTCTACTTTGGAAATGTATATTGTGATATTTTTCTTTTGAAATGTTGGAAAAGTATATTCAAAACATGTAAATAATTTTTCTTATTTTCTTAAATTTTTCTCCATTGTAACGGTACTAATGTTATGATAACATTAAATTTTATATAATATTTTTCTTCTCTTTTCCAAAATTCAACAATAGCAATTCTTTATTAAAAATATTTCCACATACTTTCATATATCTGCTAATCAATGAATAAATAAGCAAATGTCTTCTTAGATAAAATTGTTTTCATTTTACATTTGTGAATATAATATTGAACACATCTGAACATATTGAAATTTATAATTCTATATTAACTGTATTTCTTTATTACTCTTCTTTCTTTTAAATTATAGATTTTTTTTTATTGATTACAGATTTTTAACCCCGGATGAAATACTTCTCTGAATATGATATTTTCTTTGTGACCTGGATTTTCAAAAAAGTCACATTGGAAATAACATAGGTGAAAACAAATCAGATTAGTAGATTATATATATATATATATATAGATAAACACCGAAGAGAAATCATATTTTTGAGAAATCTCAACTTTTTGTGAAAATATGTTAAAACACACCAGAGAAAGGCCACATTCTTGTGAAGTGTGTGGTTCTACCTATCTTCAAAAACATCATTTAGCAAGGCACATGCAAACACACACAGGAGTTAAACCACATTCTTGTGAAGTGTGTAGCTCTTCTTTTTCACAAAAATCGATTTTGGTGAGGCATATGCTAACACACACAGGAGAGAAACCACATTCTTGTGAAATGTGTGGCTCTTCTTTTTCACAAAAATCGATTTTGGTGGTACATATGCGAAAACACACAGGAGAGAAACCACATTCTTGTGAAATGTGTGGCTCTTCCTTTTTGCAAACTTCAGATTTGGTGAAACACATGCGAACACACACTGGAGAGAAGCCATATTCTTGTGATGTATGTGACTCTTCTTTTTCACAGAAAGCAAATTTGGTGAGGCATATGCGAACGCACACTGGAGAGAAGCCACATTCTTGTGAAGTGTGTGGCATTTCCTTTTCACAAAAATCACATTGGAGAAATCATATGAAAATACACACCAACGAGAAGTCGCACTCTTGTGAAGTGTGTGGCTCTCCATTTTCAAATAAAAAACACTTATTGAAGCATATGCAAACACACACAGGAGGGAAGCCACATTCTTGTGAAGTGTGTGGCTCTTCTTTTTCACAAAATTCAGGTTTGATGAACCATATGCGAATACACACTGGAGAGAAACCATATTCTTGTGATGTGTGTGACTCTTCCTTTTCACAAATATCGCATTTGGTGACACATATGCGAACACACACAGGAGAGAAGCCACATTCTTGTGAAGTGTGTGATGCTTCCTTTTCACAAAAAGCACATTTGGTGATTCATATGCGAAGACACACAGGAGAGAGGCCATATTCTTGTGAAGTATGTGGCTCTTCCTTTGCACAAAGTTCAGATTTGGTGAAGCATGTTCGAACCCACACAGGAGAGAAGCTACATTCTTGTGAAATATGCGGCTGTTCCTTTTCTCGAAAAACAAGTTTGGTGAAGCATATGCAAGCACACACATAAGAACAGTCACATACTTGTGAAGAGTGTTGCAATTCCTTTTCAAGAAAATCACATTTGTCTTGTGCATATCCAAATTCCCACTGAATAAAAAAAACAACCTTCCAGTGATTTATTTTGATTCTTGTTTAATTTTCTGATGCATTGTACATAGATGATAAAAAGTTTAAACAAACACTAAATTTTCTTAATATTTGTAACAAATACATATTGTACTTTGGAAAAAGTAATATTTCAATAAAATTTGAACTTCAATCATTTTGACTGTCATTTTTTAAAAATCTTTCATTGAATGTGCATTATTTATTTGGTAATTTATGAGGAAGTGCATCCCGGTCTCCTGTCTCAGAAATTGCTACTCGGTGACTATTAAAATAACGACCCAGCTCAGTCTATTCAAAACTATCCATCTTCATATCTATCTATCTATCTCAATTTGTTCATATTTATCTATATTACTTTAAATACTAAGATTTTTTAATTCATGTTTGTTTAATGTCTTGTTTTTAGTTTAAAAAGAATTATGACAAAAAAAGATGCGACCCCCCCCCAAATACATTTACTAAAATATCTATCTCCATTTGTTCATATCTATCTATATTATTTTGTTTGTTTATCTATCTATCTCAGTCTATTCAAAACTATATATCCATCTTCATATCTAAACAGAATTACAACAAATTACGATAAATAAACAAGAATTAGGACGAGCTGGGGTTGTATTTTGGTAGTCACCGGGGTAGCAATTTTTGAAGCAGGAAACTGGGACGCACTTTCTCTCATAAATTACCGTTCTATTTTTTGTAATGGGCATCACTAGTCTTATCCTTGAATTTTTACCAGACATATTTCTGCATTATAAATGTGGCTATTATTTATGTATTTTGAATAGTAAGCAGGAACAACTAATACTATTTTGGCCGGGTTAGCTCAGTCGGTAGAGCGTTTGGCTAGAAACCAAAAGGTTCCTAGTTCAATACCGGTCCTCGCCAACACAGCGTATGAGTAGCACAGGGATCTGTGCGGTAAAGTAAGGAGCTGATGGTAGGTGTGGCGCTCCACCTAAGACGCCAAAACAATCTCCTTGGTCTAGCACTATAGAAAAGGGGATAGACTCCCTCGCTGACTGGCTGACACCGACTTTAGGCCGCCCCGATGACTTTACTTACTTTTTACTAAAAGAATAACTCTCACTACGACTACTACTACTTTTAATGGACAAGAAGTTAGACATTGACGTTTTTCAGAGGAACAGGTGTGAAAATTCAATTTAATTTTTGCCTTAATTTACATGAGAATTTCAGAAAAATATAATAAAATATCACTGGGTCCAATTTTGCTAAAGTGACGTAATAAAAAAACTTTCAATTTTAAAAAATTCAAAGAAATAACAAAAACTCAGAGAATTGTCCAAGTTTAATGAATTTTTTGGAAGATGCTACTTATTCATGGAGATGTCTTCATCTGTAATTGATGGGTTAATTTGAAGGTGATTTTTGGTATAGTAATATGAGGTCCAATTTTGCTAAAGCAACGTAATAAAAATGTTTTTCAATTTTAAAATCTAAATCAGTAACAAAAAAATCAGGGAATTGTCCAAGTTTAATGAAATTTTCAGCATTTTATTCATTTGGGACTTATGTTTATTATAATGAATAGTTCATTTTATTTATTTAAAAACAAAGAAGTTTTTTTTATCTATTCAGGTGGTATGGTTGTTTCTTTTCAACCTTTAGAATTTTAATATAAAAGATAATTCCTGTCCCTAACTTTTACATTTCTAGAAAGAACAAAACTAGAAGACAACATTAAAAAAAATTAAAAAAACAAAATGTTAACACACGAAAAAAGTTACGTGAAAATTTTTAATTTATTTTTTTTAACTCAGAAAACAATTTTATATCTCGTTTCGTAGGTATGCTAAAAGGGGGGGGGTATTTATAAGTACTTAAATTGTTAAAAGATATTTTAAAACGTAAAAAAAAATGGAAAATTATCTTTTTACTGTGTTCCTGTACGTTTAATATGAAGAAATATTGCAAGTTTCTGTGTTAAAAAGAAGAAAAAAAGCAAATTTCTGTTACATATAACATAAGTTTTTACATTTTGTTGAGGTTGAGTATTTGTATTGCATAGTGAGTGGAGCCAATGCGTGAGAAAAAAAGAATTTACAATAGGTAAAGGAAAAAGTGAGGAGTTGGACACACGCGAAGTTAACTCAGCAAAAATTTTATTAAGAACTAAAAAGAATCGTTATAAATGACAGGAAAAGAATGTTGGGCGGAAGTTGGCGGAGCTTTAAGCTCCTGCTGATGTTACATCAAACATATTTAAAGTGGAATATAAGCTTATAATATCTTAATATATTTCAAATGAATTTACGATAAATTCTTAATCTTTATTGACATAGTTATCACATCACGACTTCATTTTATAATGATTAGTTTACTTTGTGAAAGAAACTTGAAAAAATATTTTTTTTTATCAATTCAGAATGTGGTGGGGGGGTGACCTTGGATCATTTGAAGAAAAAAATTCTTGAAAGATCGTATCCTGAAGAATATATAGAAAAATAAAAATTAAAAAAACATAAATTCAATACTCTAAAAAAGTGATTTGAAAATTTAAAAGTTTTTTACTTAAAATTCAAAAAATAAATAATGTAGCAAGTTTTCTTTTTTCTTTTTCGTAGTATTAAAAAATATTTTTTTCTTTAAATTGATGCAAAATATATTTTATCTTTGAAAAAATCTAAGTTACAAAATGCGCAATAACATGCTTGAAATTTTTTTTAAATCTTCAATTTTTAGTATGGAGGCCAAAATGAGCCAAATTATCTCCTTTTCTGAACACGTGTGATCTGTGAACGATTTCAACTATTTCACAAGTTATTATAATTCATTTATTGAAGGAAGACTTTATTTCAAAAGGTATATTGTTCTCTTATTTATTTATTTTTTAATATTCCTTTCAAAAATAGTAAACTTGAAATTAATACCTAATTAAAATCATTTTTAGTTATTGAACACTAGGTACCACCAATTTGACCATGTGCAATTTACCCCCCTACATTTAACACAATGAAACTTGCAGAAAAATTAATATTTTCTTGAAAAATTTTTTCCATTCGAAAGAAAAAAACATTGAACAAACTCCTGATGATTTTCTGAAAACTCAAAAAATGAATAATGTAGTTTTTTTTTCGTAGTATTAAAGAATATATTTTTCTTTGAATTGATGTGAAAAAATATTTTATCAAAGTTAAACTGAGTTTTTACTACCTAAAAAATTTCAAGGTTAATTTTACATGTCTAACACCCTTAGGGACTAACTTCAAAATTTAACAAAAGATAGACCAGAATTTTATCTTTGAAAAAATCTAAGTTAAAAAAAATGCGCAAAGACGTGCTCGATATTTAAAAAAAAAATTAAATCGTCATTTTTAGTATGGAGGCCAAAACGAGCCAAATTATCTCCCTTTCTGACCACATGTGATTTGTGTACGATTTCAACTATTTCACAAGTTGTTATAATTCATTCATTGAAAGAAGCCTTTATTTCAAAAGGTACGTTGTTCTTTTATTTATTTATAAAAATAGTAAACTTGAAATTAATACCTTATTAAAAGAAAGAATTTTCAATTATTGAACAATGAAATAAAACTGAATGTTCTTAAAAGTATATTTTACGCGAGTATTTTTATTCTAAATATTGTTAGACTAACACTAACTAGTAAACATTTTTGTAATGATATTTAAAAAAAGAAGAAAAATAAAAACAAATAACACTTCAAGTATAAGAATAAGTCAAGGAACAAGCAATACAACGATAAATGAATACAACAGGTTTTATTACATATATATATATAATACATATTAATAAATGGGTTACAAAGGCAAGGTTATGGAATGTTCATAGTTTAGGTCGGACAAGCGACCAGGGAGTTTGGATATAGAGTTAACAGCACCATAAGAGCTTTAGCCGTAATTAGGTATTTTCAGAGCACCGTAAGAGTTTAGCCGTAATTAGGTATTTTCACAGCACCGTAAGAGTTTTAGACGTAATTAGATATTTCGTTAGTTAGGTTTGGTTTGGTTTGCAAGAGTAAATCCTGCAACAGTCTAGGACTGAAAGGATGCATTTTTTTCCAGGGCTCCTTTAATTCGTCCTGGGCAGAAGGAGGATAATTACTATCGGCCTTCAAGGGTAAAGATAATACACTCAAAAGTCCTGAAGCAGGGAACGGGCCAGAATCTTTCAAGGGTTAATATTCTGTCCGTTGTCCAAACTCGTAGAAAGAGAGAGAGAGAGTGCTTAGACGCACTTACTTTATTGCTGACCACATGGGGTGCTGGTGTTAGCCAACAGTTAGTCCCCCCCCCAAGGAGATGCAGGTAGAAGAGGTGTGATCCCCTTAAGGGATGCTACTAGAAGAGAAAGAGTAGCCACTGTGAGGCCCTTTTATAAAGAACATCACGTGACCAAAAGGGCAGGCTGCTGCTGCTGATGTATGTCGGTGAAACCCGACGCCTGTCCCCTAAGGGCTGGTACCAGTGAAGACCAAAGCTAGTACCATATCAAATTGTTACATAATCTATCCGGTTGCATAAGGTTATTGTCAATCCCTTGTATTTCTAAAGGGATGGCCCTTTTCATATCATCGGCGGGACTTTCCATGGAATAGTACAAAAAGCCCGTGAAATACGTGAAGTCACGTGGGACCTGGTTTGGTCCTCAGTTTTCAGTTGGACGTCGGGCAGTGAGGATGTCCTGCCTTAACTGTGACTCACTCTGCATACGCGCGCTATGTTAGTCAGATATTTAGTTACATGAAATGTATAGTTAAGGAAATAAAAGCTTAAGAAAAATAACACGGTCTTGTGACTAATGGGTGTCTTGGTAACAGTACTGATTGGAAGAAGGAATGAGCCAAGTGCGACCGACGACCAAGATGAAGTCACCAAGACGAAGTCCCCAAGAAGAAGAACCTAAGATGGAAGATGAACAGAAAAAGTAAGAAGTAAGTAATAAAGAAGGGTATGCAACAAAATTTCAATAAAGGTTTTGTTAGACACATGAAATTTTGGCAGTTTTCATGTAAATTTTCATTCGCATTTACAGAAATTATTGGCAAATGAATTTTCTTTTTGTTTATGAAATTATTCGCTATTGAAATTTTTAATTAGAATAAGTTTATAGTAAAATTTACATAACGAATAACTTCATTTTTTTCCTAATATCATTAATTCTGTATTTGGTCAGTGTCTGGAATTTTTTTCAGGTTAAATCGAAATGAACAGACTTAAATTCAACCATCGTATTGTCACCCCGCCAAAAGAAAGAAAAAATACCAAAAATCAAGGAATTAATCGAATTTAATGAAATTTTCAATGTTAATATATTAATGAATAAAAGATATAATGAACCAGTTATTTTATTTAATCACTTTTACATTTTTTCACGTCTGTTAACTTGTAAAATGTAAATTTTCCTCAACCAAAAGCAACTTAAAAGTTCTTCGCGTTTGTTTTTTTAATGTTACTTACATTGTACACTATTGTGGGGGGTAGTGGAGCGTGAAAAGAATACCCAGCACTTTTAATTTAAAGTAAAATTTATTTAAATATAAAGATCTTACTACTTGATATACCGAAAATTTTATTAATTTCGATTATTAGTTTATTTTTGCTGTTTTTTTGCTGTTTTAATTTTTTGCTTCTTCTTATCGACTTGTTTATAAATTGTACTTGTATCCTAAGTATATTATATTGTGTCTTTTTGTTTTATTTTCTTATAACAATTTCTAGAAGTCAAGAGTCCTCTGTCCTCGGCTAACACTTGATTTCTTTATGAATAATATTTGCATCCTATGGATGGTTTTAAGATGGAGCATGTTCCTTAATTGATGCTATTTGTACTTCATAGCAGCTTGTGTTTTTGCATGTGTTCTTTCAAAGATGCTTTTCGTGAAAATGCTGATCCACATACCTCACAAGAAAAAGATTTCTCATTAGTGTGTGTTCGAATGTGATTTTTTAAAGTGTCCATCCGTGAAAATGCTAATTTACACACTTCGCAAGAAAACGGTTTCTCTCCAGTGTGTATTCGTATATGTGTTTTCAGATTCGAATTACATGAAAATGCTGACCCAAAAATTTCACAATAAAATGGTTTGCTCCAGTGTGTGTTTGCATGTGTCTTTTCAATTGTGTGCTAAAAGAAAATGCTGATCCACATACTTCACAACAAAAGGTTTCTCACCGGTGTGTGTTTTTATGTGGTTTTTCAAATTTCCTATTTGGGAAAATGCAGATCACACACTTCACAAGAAAAGGTTTCTCACAGTGTGTGTTCTCATGTGGCTTTTCAAATGGCATTTGAGTTTAAAGTGATCCACAAACATCACAAGAAAAGGGTTTCTCACCAGTGTGAGTTCGCTTGTGGTTTTTTCAAATATTTCATCTTTGAAAATGCTGATCCACATACTTCACAAGAAATGGTTTCTCACCAGTGTGTCTCTCAATTGATTTTTAATTCGCCCTTCCGTGGAAATGTTGATCTACACACTTCACAAGAAAAAGGTTTTCTCACCAGTGTGAGTTTGCTTGGTGTGATTTCAAATATTCCATCTTTGAAAATGCTGACCCCCAAATTTCACATGAAAATTATTTATCTCCAGTATGTGTTTGCATGAGCCTTTTAAATTGTGAACTAAAAGAAAATGCTGATTCACGTATTTCACAAGAAATGGTTTGTCTCCAGTGTGTTGCATTCAAATGTGAACTAAAAGAAAATGCTGACCCACATATTTCACAAGAAAATGGTTTCTCATTAGTATTGTTTACTCAAAACTTTTCATTTTGTCTATCGTTGAAATGTTGATCCATATATTTCACAAGACAATGGTTTCTCCCATGTGGGTATTTGCATCTGGTCTTTTCAAAAGTGAATTAAATAAAAATGCCAATCCAGAAAACTTCACAAAAAATTGAAATTGCCTTGTGTTAAGATACTGATCCACACACTTTTCAAGAAAATGGTTTCTTTTCAGTTTGTGTATCCAAAGAATCTTTCTCTGCAGTGCATCTTTGCATATGATTTTCCATGTTTTTAGTTTTTTTATTATATGTTTTATTTTAATTATATTAAATAACTTCTATACTCAGTTGATAAGAGTAGTGTTCTCTCCTGTGTATAGTTGCATGTATAATTTGAAATGTGAGTTTACAAAACATAATGACGTACAGTCTTTTCAAGAGTAAGAAATCTCTTTGTTTTTTGGATTCAGCTGCTTAACAAACTGTTAAAATGCAGGTTCCCACACTTTGCAAGAATAGATTCTTTTTTGTCCTCCACTGCATTTGACATCTGTAAATGAAAAAAAGGTATTATTAAAAAAAACCAGCAACACATGTGTAGCTGTCGCCTTTGAGTGCACCTAATAGTTAGATATATTTATTTTTCTACCCAAAAAATATACCTTAAATTTGGACAGTGTAAGGGAAACAACTCTGTTGGGTCTCATAAGAGAGGGACTCACACAGCCTGAATTGCATTGTGGGAATATCAACAGGTTTCCTTAGGGCAAAATAGGGACTTCCGCCTGGCTGATGCAGCAAAAAGGTGTGTGGAAAATATCGTCCTTAAATTAGAACTTTAGTCTTTTAGTTAGTTCTCGGTACTGGTATGGCGCACAGGTATGTTTCTTTCCAATTTTCCCGTGAAGTTGCTGGCATTTGTTAAAGACCCCTTTTGTAAATTAGTAATTGTTTTATACCCATTTTATTTCAGTATTTCACGCGTAGAAATAATTTCCTAGGTCTGAACATGCAAACAACATGCTTTTTCTTTCAAGTGAAAAAATGAGAATAAATCACTTGGCGTTTTAATTAATTGTGACAGATCATGTTATTCTTGTTCAAACATTAAAAAGAACAATTAACATTTCAGAAACATAATTTAATGGAATATAATTTAAATAACGGATATTTTATTTTTGGCCAAGATTTATCTATAACAAAAGAACACTCCATTATTGATAGAAGAGAAAACTATTCACACTCAATAGTGTTGCTAACAAAACAAATTTACTTTGGTATGATGTTTACTTTATTGAAAGATTTATCTATAAACAAAGAACACTCATTATTTGATAGAAAGAGAAACTATACACTCAAATTTGCTAACAAACAAATTACTTTGGTATGATGTTTACTTTATTGAAGATTATTTAGAAAAAAGAACACTCATTATTGATAGAAGAGAAACTATTCCACACTCAAATATGTTGCTAACAAAACAAATTTACTTTGGTATATGTTTACTTATTGAAGATTTATTTAGAAAGAAAAGAACACTCCATTAATTGATAGAAGAGAAAACTATTCACACCCAAATATGTTGCTAACAAAACAAATTTACTTTGGTATGATGTTTACTTTATTCAAGATTTATTTAGAAAGAAAGAAACACTCCATTATTGATAGAACTGAAAACTATTCACACTCAAATATGTTGCTAACAAAAACAAATTTACTTTGGAATGATGTTTACTTTATTGAAGATTTATTTAGAAAGAAAAGAACACTCAATTATTGATAGAAGAGAGAAAACTATTCACACCCAATAATGTTGCTAACAAAAAAATTTACTTTGGTATGATGTTTACTTTTATTCAAAGATTTATTTAGAAAGAAAAGAACACTCCATTAATTGATAGAACTGAAACTATTCACACTCAAATATGTTGCTAACAAAACAAATTTACTTTGGTATGATGTTTACTTTATTTGAAAGATTTATTTAGAAAAAAAGAACACTCCATTATTGATAGAAGAGAAAACTATTCACACTCAAATATGTTGCTAACAAAACAAATTTACTTTGGTATGATGTTTACTTTATTCAAAAGATTTATTTGGAAAGAAAAGAACACTCAATTATTGATAGAAAGAGAAACTATTCACACTCAATATGTTGCTAACAAACAAATTTACTTTGGTATGATGTTTACTTTATTCAAAGATTTATTTGAAAGAAAGAACACTCCATTATTGATAGAAGAGAAAACTATTCACCCAAATATGTTGCTAACAAACAAATTTACTTTGGTATGATGTTTATTTATTCAAAGATTTATTTATAAAGAAAAGAACACTCCATTATTGATAGAAGAGAAAACTATTCACACCCAAATATGTTGCTAACAAACAAAATTTACTTTGGTATGATGTTTACTTATTGAAAGATTTATTTAGAAGAAAAGAACACTCCATTATTGATAGAAAGAAAACTATTCACACTCAATATGTTGCTAACAAAACAAATTTACTTTGGTATGATTTTTACTTTATTGAAAGATTTATTTAGAAAGAAAATAACACTCCATTATTGATAGAAGAGAAAACTATTCATACTCAAATATGTTGCTAACAAAACAAATTTACTTTGGTATGATGTTTACTTTATTCAAAGATTTATTTAGAAAGAAAGAACATCCATTATTGATAGAAGAGAAAACTATTCACACTCAAATATGTTGCTAACAAAACAAATTTACTTTGGTTATGATGTTTACTTTATTGTGAAAGATTTTATTAGAAAGAAAAGAACACTCCATTATTGATAGAAGAGAAAACTATTCACTCAAATATGTTGCTAACAAACAAAAATTTACTTTGGTATGATGTTTACTTATTGAAATTTATTTAGAAGAAAAGAACACTCCATTATTGATAGAAGAAAAACTATTCACACTCAAATATGTTGCAACAAAACAAATTTACTTTGGTATGATGTTTACTTTATTGAAAGATTTATTTAGAAAGAAAATAACACTCCATTATTGATAGAAGAGAAAACTATTCATACTCAAATATGTTGCTAACAAAACAAATTTACTTTGGTATGATGTTTACTTTATTCAAAGATTTATTTAGAAAGAAAAGAACACTCCATTATTGATAGAAGAGAAAACTATTCACACTCAATATGTTGCTAACAAAACAAATTTACTTTGGGTATGATGTTTACTTTATGAAAGATTTATTTAGAAGAAAAGAACACTCCATTATTGATAGAAGAGAAAACTATTCACACTCAAATATTTGCTAACAAAAACAATTTACTTTGGTATGAGTTTACTTTATTGAAAGATTTATTTAGAAAGAAAAGAACACTCCATTATTGATAGAAGAGAAAACTATTCACACTCAATTGTGTCTAACAAACAAAATTTACTTTGTATGATGTTTACTTTATTGAAAGATTTATTTAGAAGAAAAGAACACTCCATTATTGATAGAAGAGAAACTATTCACACTCAAATATGTTGCTAACAAAAAAATTTACTTTGGTATGATGTTTACTTTATTCAAAAGATTTATTTAGAAAGAAAAGAACACTCCATTATTGAATAGAAGAGAAACTATTCACACTCAATATGTTGCAACAAAACAAATTTACTTTGGTATGATGTTTACTTTATTGAAAGATTTATTTAAGAAGAAAAGAAAACTCCATTATTGATAGAAGAGAAACTATTCACACTCAAATATGTTGCTAACAAACAAATTTACTTTGGTATGATGTTTACTTTATTGAAAGATTTATTTAGAAAGAAAAGAACACTCCATTATTGATAGAAGAGAAACTATCACACCCAAATATGTTGCTAACAAAACAAATTTACTTTGGTATGATGTTTACTTTATTGAAAGATTTATTTAGAAAGAAAAGAACACTCCATTATTGATAGAAGAGAAAACTATCACATCAAATATGTTGCTAACAAAACAAATTTACTTTGGTATGATGTTTACTTTATTGAAAGATTTATTTAGAAAGAAAAGAACACTCCATTATTGATAGAAGAGAAAACTATTCACACTCAAATATGTTGCTAACAAAACAAATTTCTTTGGTATGATGTTTACTTTATTGAAAGATTTATTTAGAAAGAAAAGAACACTCCATTATTGATAGAAGAGAAAACTATTCACACTCAAATATGTTGCTAACAAAACAAATTTACTTTGGTATGATGTTTACTTTATTGAAAGATTTATTTAGAAAGAAAAGAACACTCCATTATTGATAGAAGAGAAAACTATTCACACCCAAATATGTTGCTAACAAAACAAATTTACTTTGGTATGATGTTTACTTTATTCAAAGATTTATTTAGAAAGAAAAGAACACTCCATTATTGATAGAAGAGAAAACTATTGATACTCAAATATGTTGCTAACAAAACAAATTTACTTTGGTATGATGTTTACTTTATTCAAAGATTTATTTATAAAGAAAAGAACACTCCATTATTGATAGAAGAGAAAACTATTCACACCCAAATATGTTGCTAACAAACAATTACTTTGGTATTGATGTTTACTTTATTGAAAGATTTATTTTAGAAAGAAAAGAACACTCCATTATTGATAAATAGAAGAGAAAATTGTTTATACTGAAGATGTAACCAAGAAAATAAGATTATTTGTTATGTTTATATATCCTTGAAAAGCAAGCAGAAATTTAGGAAAGACAACTTTTCATTTTACGTGTAGTTTATATGTAGATGGAAAGTCTAGAAAATTATGTTTTTCCCTTTTAGGAATTATCACTTTAAAGTTTCAATATTCACATGCTTATTTCTAATTAAATTTGACCAATATATGAAACCCTAACCAACATTTATAATTCAATAACAGGTTTTAAAAGAGCAGCCTGTACTCATGGCCCTCAAGGCTCATCAGTGTGGCCCTACACCCAATTCCTACAATGACAATGGGTTAACCCACCAGATTTGTCATGTTTTATTTGTTGCTACTGTTAAGTTTAATGGATATAAACCTAGGTTGGGTGATTTTATCATTATTCAATTATTGAAAAGTCTGAACGTCAACAAAGTTTAAGTTATTGATTATTTTTTCATAGCAAGATCAATATTCTGATGTGGCAATACATCTATGACAAAGATTTTTTTCTATTATTATTTCAATTTATTGAACATTATTTGTACCAAAAGGATAGTTTTGGTTTCTGCTAAGAAATGAAGCTACAACATTTTGTTAAAATTTCTCACTTCAATTTTTCTGAAATATTGTCAAGGTGTGGACTATATTAAGGTTAAACAATCCCAAAATTTGAGCTTCATATTCAAGAAATTGGCAGAATTATGTCAATTTTTAGCTTCCATATTGAGTGGTCGATCGTAAAAAATGGTGACTTTTTGTAACCTGTAATTTCTGTAAATGGGTTTCCTACTCTTAAAAGTATTTTTGCCCAAGGAAAAAAAAATGCCATAAAAATATTTAAAAAACGGAAATTTACCAGTTTTAAATTATTAATGATTTCTAATTTGCAAAATTTTAACTGATCTTGTAGCTTCGGTTCTGAGCAAACATAAATTTAACTTTTGGTACAAATAATGTTCAATATATGTGAAATAATTTTTAAAAATTGTCTTAGATTCAGTG
Source organism: Doryteuthis pealeii (assembly GCA_023376005.1). NCBI lineage: Eukaryota > Metazoa > Mollusca > Cephalopoda > Myopsida > Loliginidae > Doryteuthis > Doryteuthis pealeii. Next base: position 55,737,625 of record CM042177.1, read on the forward strand.
CCACATTGGGGATATTGATTTGGCTATGAAAAAAACGATATCATCAATAACTTAAAATTGGTTGACTTTCAGGCCATCAGTGTGGCCATGCACCCAATCCTACAATGAAGATGGGTTCAAACCCACCAGATTTATCATGTTTTTTGTTGTTGTTGTTTTGTGAGTTTTATGGCATATAAACTCTGTTGGTGATTTTATTATTATTCATAATTGTTGATGAGACACCAGATGCTTTTTTTATCACAACAATTCATTCTACACTGATTTTTTTATTTCAAACATCAGATGTCTCACTAAAAATTATGATTGTTACCTCATGAATTTAACTGTTTATATTTTCTTTTAAGATTGCATCCCTAGAGAATAGCTTTGAGTACAGCAGGCTGAAAAGTTTGGGACCCCCCAGCCCTAAAGGTAATTACCACTCCAGGTCAGACATTTCAAACATCAAATGTTACCTCATGAATTTAACTGTTTTATAATTTCTTTTAAGATTGCATCTCTAGACATAAGCTTTGAGTTACACAGGCTGAAAAGTTTGGGATCCCCAGCCCTAAAGGTAATTACCACTCCAGGTCAGAGTGGACCTAGAAGTACTGACAACAAAGGGTTGAATCCCTAGAATATAAGCTTTGAATCACACAGACTGAAAAGTTTGGGGATCCCTCAGCCCATAAAGGTAATTACCACTCCAGGTCAGAGTGGACCTAGAAGTACTGACAACAAAGGGTTGAATCCCTAGATATAAGCTTTGAATCAAACAGGCAGAAAAGTTTGGGGATCCTCAGCCCTAAAAGGTAATACCACTCCGTTCAGAGTGGACCTTGAAGTACTGACAACAAAGGGTTGAATTTACACCCCCTAAAGTCAAGAATATTTGACAAATAAAATTATAAAATTCATTCATTGATAATCACACCTGAAAATTTCATTAAATCGGATCATTGCCTGATTTATTTTCAATCTGGTGTTAAATTTATTTTGTAAATACGCCTATGGCGTCAAAATTGGCAGATTCTACTTTTTGGCTTCCGTACTGTAAAATGACGGGATTCATAGTCGGGCATGACGAGGAAAGAATGAAAAAAAATAACAGAAATAAGAGCATAAAATCGGATTCCAGTTTTATCATAATGCTTAAATTGTAAATCGAACTTCCACTTTAAAGTCAAATGACACATTAGAAATAAAGTGGCATAATTTAGTTTCAATACACTAAATTTTATATGTTTATTTTAGGGACTAGCAAACAGAGGCTAAAATCTTTTTTTGACAAAATGACTTTAGCCCCCCTACAGAAAATAATTTACCAAAAACAGGGAATTATCGGATTTAATGAATTTTCAGTGTGTATGTTTCAATGAATGATCTTTATAATGCATTATTATTTTATTTTAAAACTTTTCTCATTTTTTTCAGGTCATCTTAATTTTGACCCCCTTATGTTGGGGGCGTAACATTGCTCAAGTGGTCCTAGCTTGATACTAATTACAGTATAAATAAAGATAAAAGACCGAAGTTATGAATAGAAAAAATTTTTTTACGGTGGAGCTCCTATGAGAAAATAAGTACCGAAAATCGAAAAATAAAATGTAAAAAATATAAATAATTTTTTTAGGAGATTTCTTTTTTACTCATTTCCATAATTATTTAATTGAATATTTCTTATTAAAAAATAAATATATATATCGATATTTTTCTGCGAAAATAGAATTTTCTTCAAAACTATTAACTCGAGGGTATAAAAGTAAGGTTTGCATTAAATAGATATTTTATTTCTAGAAACTAAAAATATAACATTTTAAACTTAATATCAAGGCCACATATTTTAAAACAATTGAATTGATTTTCAATAAAAAAAAAAAAAAAACAGAATGTTTGACCATAATTCTATGGAAGGCCAAATGTTTTATGTTTTTAAAAACATAAAATATTTTCCTCTCTATTCAGGAGAGTTTGTGTCAGTAATTTAACCGAAAGATTCAATATAATAAGTTAAGGTAAGTTCATTTCATTATTACTATTTTAATTCAATTATCCTTTTTAATTAAAAATATTCAAATTCTAATTGATGCTTTCTCACTTTTTATCTTTTTAAATTAACTTTTTTTTTTTTAACTAAAATAAAAAAAAATATGCATTCTAAATTCTGTCATGTCTGGCCGGACAGGACTATCTGGAACCACATCTAAAATTTTTGTTTTTATTTTTGTTTTTTTTTCTTCAATGGATTATTATCGATTGCACACCAATCTATCAGATTGTAAAAAAAAAAAAATTCTAAAAAGTTCTTTATTTTAGGAGACGTGCTAATTCATTTTGTCAAAAAACCGGGTTTTACGTCAATCAAACAACACAAAAAAATATTATGGTAATTTATGGAATACCATACACGAAACGTAAATAATACGCAAATTTTATTTTCAATGAAACTAAATATTTTTTGATTTTTTTGACATACAAAAAACGGATTTCCCTTGGTTAAAAGTTAAAACGAGTGTGAAAAATTTCAGTAACATTTAATGAATATGTATTTAAAGTAACGCTTTACTTATTTCTAAAAGAAATGTTTATAAGTATTTTAAAATATTCTAAAGCCATTATTGAACACGATAAATCAAAATAAATTCAACGTAACTTTTTGTTAATTCGGACGATTTTTAATGTATAAAATGTATTAAAAATAAATTGCATATTGTATAATATTTTTCTTTTTAATGATGGTCATTATGTTACTACTTATCGATTTAAACAAAGTTTGACCTTAAATAATAGATTTAATTATTTTTAATTCGCTTTTAAAACTCCTAGCAGACAACAAAAGGCCAGTAGCTAGTTTATTTTGGGGTGGGTGGGTGGGTGGGTGGTTGGGTTTATTCATTTATTTCTTTTTCTTTCTTTTAGCCTCCGTACTCTAAAATTACAGACGTCAGATTTGACCGGGATAAACAAAACATAAATATGTATAAAAATGAGGGTCCAATTTATCATTATGCCTACATTGGAAATCGTTTAGTTTCGAACTAACTTTTATCACAAAATTAACATTTTTAGAATGATTATTAAATTTAGAATGAATAGTAAAATACAGAAGAAAATATATTTAGTACTGTAAAAATACAAGGACAAGAAAGAAGAAGAAAAAACAAAAAAAAGGTTTATTACTAACAGCCGGACAATAAATGAGGGTTCATTTAATAATCTTTACATTGTAATCGAACCCCCATTTTAGAACTAAGTTAAACCGAAACTTTCCTCACAAAATGAATATATTTTCAAAACAACATTCACAACGAGACTAAATAAATTTTAAACAGGGTAATAAAATAAATCTTTTTGTAAAAATACAAATAAATGCACATTTTATTTTTATTTGTAAGAAGAAATTAAATGGTGATACTTACTTCGTTCGATATTAATTCGTCTGATTTCTTTTTTCTTTACAGAAATGCATCCTCAGTGAAAAGCAATAGAAATATAAATTTTAAATAAACTAAATTTTATCTGGTGAATTAAAATTTAAATATCACCGTCATTTATGATTGATTTGAAAACAAAACGAAAGAAAAACAATTCGAGTTTCGTGCGAAGTGTTCCGTCTTTAAACAGTGACAACAAATATCTCACAGTTTCTCACCTTTTATTCCTCTTTGTTGATATTCAAATTTTTTTTTTAATTTAAAAAAAAACAACAACTTTTAACAGAGATTTTTGTTCAACTTTCAATCCAAGACATCCTGGGCGAACTAACACATATAATATAAACATATTATTTCCACAAATTAATAATAATTATCATTAATTTATAGGAATTATTATTCTTTAATTAGGTCATTTATCGCCACTAATTAATTGTAAATTCTTTCTAGTAAGTTAGGGTTGCTAAAACACGCTCTTTAATACGCACGCAATTGTTAAAAAATATTTTAGAACGTTAATGAAAAATGGAAAATTAACTTTTTAAATGTTTTCTTTGTTTAATATAAAGAACAATTCCAAGTTTATGAGTTAAAAGAAAGAAAAAGAAAAATTTCTGTTACATAAAACCTAATTTTTTGCACTTTAAAGTAAATTCCTGTAAATTCTTAATCTGTGTTGACATAGTTATCGCATCTTGACGTGCGCACTATTTTTTTGTATGGAGGATCGTGACGTATATATTTTTTTTTTTTTTTTCTGACGCAAAATCAAATTACTAATTTAGCATTTCCTTGATGTCTCACGATTTAACTTATGTACCTCAAACACCCAGCGCTGCAACAACAATAACAACTACAAGATTTTCCCCAAAAACCAAAGCGGATATTTTTCCATTAGATCCATCCATTAATAAGAATAACAACAATTTTTGATTCAAACATTATTTTCAAATTTTTTTAAATAAATATCGAATTCTATTATGTCAATATTTTTAGCTAGATATTTTTTATACAATATTTCTTTGATTAGATAAATACGATTTTAATAGACACTAAACAAAAGTATTTATTTTACATTTTATAATTTTTTTTAAATCCATGAAAAAAAAACAACAACGTAGACAATAGGAACTTTTAATATAAAATTCTTTAGAAAATAATCTAACAATTCTAAATTGTTAGATTATTTTCTAAGAAAAAAAAAGATACATATTTTTTCTTATTTACGAGATTTAAGTTTCAATGTTTAAGAGATGTCCTATTACAAAACCGAATTAGTAGCGATTTTTTTTTTTTTTTTTAGCATATGTTCCGTCATTAAATTATCTTTCCAAAAATGTAAAAGTTATTTATATAAAAAACAAAAAAAACAAACAAATTACTAAGACTTTGTACGGGGGATCAATGCGCGAAACAAAACTAACGAAAAAAAAATTTAGTCTTTTCATTTAGTAAACATTTATTTACAATAAAGTTCGTCTTTTATTACTTCATATACCGAAAGTTTTATTAAAATCAGATAGTTTATTTCATACGATTTTTAGAAGAATTTCCTGTGACCCCCTCCCTTGTCAGCAGGTGCGCGAAATTTAGTATACCTATAGGTCATTGAATTTTCGCTAATAATCATTATTAAATATAATCTTATTATTATTATTATTTACTCTTTTTCAGTTTTCACATCAGCATTAAGTGATGATCTTACACTGGTGTCTGAGTGACAGCAAGTCTCCTCGGGTCTCCAGGACTCTTCTGAGTATTCTGGCAGATTGCAGCAGTGCAGAGTTCTGAATGGTTTCAATCCTTCCTCTGATTTCCAAACTTTCCAAACCCTTTTTCAATCCTTTTGGGACCGTTGCAAGTGCACCAACTACAATTGGTATCACTTTGACTTTCACATTCCATAACTTTTTTAGTTCTCTGGCAAGGTCCAAATATTTGTCAATTTTTTCATTTTCTTTTAGCTTCACCCTGTGATCTGCTGGAACTGCAAATTTCACCAGTTGACAAGTTCTTTCTTTTCTGTTAATCAACACTAGGTCTGGACTTCTTGCTGGGATAAGGTGATCCGTTTTTATCTCAAAGTCCCAGAGAATTTTATGCGTTTCGTTCTCAAGAACAGATTCTGGTTTATGCATATACGACTTTGTTGTATGGTCAAAATTTATTTTTTTGCATAATTCCCAGTGGAACACCTTTCCAATCTAGTCGTGCCTAGTTTTGTACTCCCGTTGTGCTAGTTTGCTACATTCGCATAGTACATGATTTACAGTCTCATCTCTGTCACTGCATAGTCTACATTTACTATTTTGTTGGGGCTTATCATCATGGCATTATTCTGTGCAGCAATTATTAGTGATTCAGTTTCTCTTTTGAGGTTTCCTTTTCTTAACCATGTCCAGGTTTTTTCATGTGCAACCTCTCCGATTTGTCTTTTGAAGTGTCCATATAATTGTTTTTCTTCCCATTTTTGTTTTCTAGTTTTTGTTGTTTTTCTGTTTGTCCATATGTCACATCTACTTTTGTTGGGTGCCATAAGTAATCTGTCTTTATTCATTTTTGTGTAGTCTTCGAGTTGTTGGATTGTGGCCTCTATGTTGGCAAGACCTTGTAAGAAAGGTTCAAGGTTATATACTTGATATACAAAACTCCGACAAGGGTTGACAGACAAAAACATTTAATATAGTACAGCACATGGATATGACGAGATACAAAGTACATAGGTAAAAGGGTACATAAACAAGGAGTACATAAATAAAGATGAAGACACATTCATGAATGGTACAAGATAACATATAAAAGTACAGACATGAGACTAGGGATAGTCCATACTGTGTGAAGAACTTACAGTAATGTAAGTGGGGCCAAAAGCCCCAACGAGAAGGAGTAGACCGTTACTGGAACAGGAAAAGAGAGCGAAAGGGTTTGAACCCGGCGCTTAAATACTATAGCCCCCTAGCGGGCACCAGCAAACTAAACCGGGCAGACAACTCTCCCAGGCAAATACGAAACTAACGCTACAACCTCTTCCCCCTTCCTTTCTCGGTACAGATAGTCTATCTCTATTATCTCTCGGGTGTAGAGCTTTGTGCATGGTCATTAATTTTCTAGTCCTCGTGTCAGTATAGCATTTAATTCTAAAACTGACAGCAACAAATAAAGGATATTTGGTATATACTGATTTGGGAAGAATTTCTGGTTGATGTGCAGCTGGGAACTGGTCTGGAATCTTAACTGATGATTTTGGTATTTTGCGCCAAACTTCTGGGCTCATCACGTGATTAGTATATCCAATCACAGAAAGACTCCCCCTCACTTAACCCCACACACAGGAATAAACATATTTTACTGTCACAACATTATTATTATTATTATTATTATTATTATTATTATTATTATTATTATTATTAACTACATGTACTAAGGCCGGGTTAGCTCAGTCGGTAGATCGTTTGACTAGAAACCACAAGGTTCCTAGTTCGATACCAGTCCTCGCCAATTCAGCGTATGAGTAGCACCGGGACCTGTGCAATAAAGTAAGGAGCTGATGATAGGTGTGGCGCTCCACCTCAGACACAAAAACAATCTCCTTAGTCTAGCACTAGTGAAAAGGGGATAGACTCCTTCACTGATTTGCTGATACTGACTTTAGGCTACCCTGACGACGACTTTATTAATTACATAAACTTAACAAAACTGTGGAATATATGAATGAACCAGCTGGCAAGAGACATTCCTTCTGCCTGAATTACAGCCATACCTTAAGTTAGTAACTCAGCCATTCCATAGCCATACCTTTTGTCAGCACCACAGCCATACCTTTTTCAAGTTGCACAACCAGCCATTACTTTTATCAAATCTAAGTTTGGTCATTGTTGTGGCCAGCAACAACCTACCAGAAAGGACTTCAACGTAAAAAGCTTATGTTATACTGTAATGCCAGAAACCACCTATGCATTTTTATAGTAGAAATCTTTCAAATTCATTCTTATAGAAAAATCATTTCTAATGCCTTTTTAGGGTTAAATCATTTCAAATTCATTTATAATGTCTTTTTATAGTAAAAAATCATTTCCAATGCATTTTTATAGTAAAATTATTGACCATGAATTCTTATATAAAAATCATTTCCAATGCATTTTTATAGTAAAAATTATTGACCTATGAATTCTTATAGTAAAAATTATTTCCAATGCATTTTTATAGTAAAAATAATTTCCAATGCATTTTTATAGTAAAATTCATTTCCAATACATTTTTATAGTAAAAATAATTTGCAACGCATTTTTATAGTAAAAATCATTTCTAATGCATTTTTATAGTAAAAATTATTGACCTGTGAATTCTTATAGTAAAAATCATTTCCAATGCATTTTTATAGTAAAAATAATTTCCAACGCATTTTTATAGTAAAAATCATTTCCAATGCTTTTTTTTACAGTAAAAATTATTTCCACTGCATTTTTATAGTAAACATTATTGACCTATGAATTCTTATAGTAAAAATTATTTCCAATGCACTTTTATAGTAAAATTAATTTCCAACGCATTTTTATAATAAAATTAATTTCCAATGCATTTTTATAGTAAAATTAATTTCCAAAGCATTTTTATAGTAAAATTCATTTCCAATGCATTTTTATAGTAAAAATCAATTCCAATGCATATTTATAGTAAATTAATTTCCAGTGTATTTTTGTAGTAAAAATCATTTATAATGGATTTTTATATTAAAATTCAATTCACCTTTTCTAGTAAAAATACTTCCAATGGATTTTCATAGTAAAAACCATTTCCAATTTCACAGTTGAGACTAATTGATTATTTTGTCACTAGGCCTATTTCAAATCCATAAAGACATTCCAAAATGAAAGACAACATTTTGTGAATGAAAGAAATTTGATTTATTCCTCAAAGAAAAAACAATAAACTTTTGTTGATTGTTGAATAAAACTTGACAAAAGATCATTGTAGTATATATTTTAACAAAGAATGCCCTTTCAACATTTAACAATAAACAGGAAATTGAAAGTCTATTAAACTGTTGGTTATCATCAGTCATACAAAAGTGTTGATTTTGGAATAAAACTTGACAAAAGAATCTTATAGAATATATTTTAACAAAGAAAAGCATTACAACATTAAACAACAAATATGAGTACATGTAAAGAAAATATTGAATATATCAATAACACAACTTCAGGTTATTGAACAAATATATAATACAGATGTTTCTTAAAATATTTAGAAATTCACATTCTAAAAACGCTTAAAAAGTACTGACCCGTACACAATTCATGGATAAGTGTTCACATGTGCTTATTAAAAGTTTCAATTTTAGAAAATGGTTTCTATAATTTGTTTCTTTGTGTAAAATGTTTTTAAATTGGAATTTGTTCAAAATGGTTTAACTTTACCTTTGGCTTTCAGAGAAAGTTTTAAACCACACATCATAAATTTTTTTCTTCAGTTTGTTTGCATATGTTTTTAAAATGTTAATTACATAAAAAGGCTTACTGTGTACTCCACCAAATGATCAATTTGAACAAATATTGTGCTCAATCAGACCGAATGAAGGCAGCAATTGACAAAAAGCATGTGCTGAGTATAGGTTAATAGAAATAATGTAAGATTCTTTGGTAACTAGAGGAAAAATTGATACAGCTAGGCTAGGAAGTTTTCACTTCTAATCTGCTAGATTCACAAGATATAGCAGTTTTTGATTACCATTTATTCTGGTCTTTACAGAATATTCTTAATGATAAAAACATTTCAGTTCCTTAAAAAGACAGCAAAAAGCACCTCAAACAGTTTTTGCTTAAAACAAAAATGTGTGTGTGTTTTTTAGTTCAGTAGTGAGTTCAGTTCTCCCTGAATACTTGTTAGGGGAGATAACTCTCCCCTAACAAATAATTGACTCTTCACTAAAAAAAAAAAAAAGTGTAGTATCAGAAAACAATATGGCTGCCTGACAACATCCCATGTGTGAACAATAAAATTTATATCCTAATCAATCCTACTGTACTCTGGTTGGTCAAAAAATAAAAACAAATATTTGTATGTATTTTGAGATGAGGCTTGATGTGAATAATTTTTATGTTTCGGACTGTTGTCCTCATCTTTGCTGTGGTATGTATAAAACACAACTTTCAGGCTGCAGGTGTTCCTTCATCAGATGATAAGTCTTGGGTTAAGTGTGGTTTCGGAGATTTAATATTGTTACCACTAATTAAGTTGTATAAATGGTTTCTGTCATTTCAAAAGTTTTCTTTAAACATTTTTGTTGAAATCAAGAGCCCCTTTCCTGGGGTTAAAACTTTATGTATAATATTTATATCCTATGGCTCATTTTGGTTTAATTGCCTTGTTTATATATATATATATATATATATATATATATATATATATATATATACTTGCCTAAATAACTATTGTAGAACACAGTCACTTTCCCATTTGATATTATCAGTGAATGTTTGAGTTCCATGATGTACTTAAGCTGCATGTCCCACTTTTATCTATCTCAAATCGCTTTGAAGGATTTGAACTTGCTTCCCCTCAATTTCCCAACCACAGTATCACAGAACCACTTATTGATAGATGCAATTAAAAGGGCTCCATGCTGATGTCCGTGGAGAACATCTGTTCCATCAAGACTATATACCATTCCATTCCCACCAACAGGCACTAAATAAAACACTGGATAAAAGGACATTTCAAGACAAGTGCATCCAATACATGCCCGCACCAGCAATCACTATGGGAATTTTTTGTTTTTGTCAGGGTAGAGGAAATGACATCATATACAACAATATACTGATATAGTAAGAAATTTTAATTCAATAATTAACAAAAAAAAATTTTTTAAAATAAGATATAGATGAGTTGATTTGTTTAATTGATATTTAAAAGCAAAAGCAAAAAATTAAAGAAAATATTTAAATTTAAAATAATTCTTTAATTTGTCAAGCTGCATCTATACATAGATTTTCAAGTGGAGATATTTAGATACTTTGCGTTTTCACACAAAACATAACTTATCTGAAAATGCTTATCAACGTACCCCTCACTAAAAAAGCTGATCCACAAATTTCACATGAAAATATATATGTTATGATATATTATAAATAGTTTATTTATAAGAGGAATTGCGGGTTTAAAGGGGGGAGCCTATTAAATCTCCCAGTTGTGGGAAAATCGTTTGGATGAAAGACAAACTCACAATGGAAATTTAATACATGTATTGACAAATAATACAAGAACTTGTTGCAAATTTTATTGGTATTTGCTACAAGACTTATCTTTGAGGTTAAATACTGTTCGTTGGAGAAGTGGTGATAACAGGGGTATTCTGGTCGCTGGTTGGAATGTTGTTAAGATGCTTTGTCAGGTCGTTTCTCATTCTTCAGCCTTCTGTTAGTATGCTATTATATCATCCTCAGAAAGCAGAAAAAATGGTTTCTCTTCAGCATGGGATTGCATGTATATTTTCAATTATGAAGTATAAGAAAATCCTGATCAACAAACTTCACAAGGATAAAAGTTTCACACCAGTGTGTGTTCGCTTATGGTTTATCAAAGTTGCTCTTTGTGAAAAGACTGCCTCACATAAATCACAAGAAAATGGTTTCTGTCCAGTGTGTGTTTTCATGTGGGTCTTCATATTGGATATCTGTGAAAATGCTGATCCACAAACTTCACATGAAAATGGTTTCTCCCCAGTATGTGTTCGCATGTGTATTTTCAAATATGAACTATGTGAAAATCCTGATCCACAAACTTCACAAGAAAACGGTTTCTCTCCAGTGTGTATTCGGATGTGGCTTTTCAATTTATCTCTTTTTGAAAATGCTGAACCACATACTTCACAAGAAAAACGTTTCTCACCAATGTGTGTTCGTTTGTGGTTTTGCAAAGTCCCTCTATCTGAAAATACTGATCCACATACTACACAAGAAAATTGTTTCTCACCCATGTGCGTTTGCATGTGTGTTTTCAAATATGAATTATCTGAAAAAGCTGATCCACAAACTTCACAAAAAAATGGTTTCTCACCAGTGTGTCTTCGCAGGTGTCTTTTAAATTCGTTATTATAGAAAATGCTGAACCGCAAATTTCACAAGAAAATGGTTTCTCCCCAGTGTGTGATCTCATGTGTATTTTCAAATTTGAATTTAATGAAAATTTGGATCCACAAACTTCACATGAAAAAGGTTTTTCTCCAGTGTGTGTTCGCACATGTATTTTCAAAGTTGAACTTAATGAAAATGCTGATCCACAAAATTCACAAACAAATGGTTTCTCTCCACTGTGTGTTCGTATATGTATTTTTAAATTATCACTTTTTGAAAATGTTGACCCACAATCTTCACAAGAAAACGGTCTCTCACCAGTATGTGTTCGTATGTGTCTTTTCAAATTGCCTCTATCTGAAAAGGCTGATCCACATACTTCACAAGAAAAAGGTTTCTCACCAGTGTGTTTTCGCATGTGGTTTTTCAAAAATGAATTACATGAAAAGGCTGATCCACAAACTTCACAAGAAAAATATTTCTTGCCAGTGTGTGATCGCATATGACTTTTCAGATTTGAGTTATTTGAAAATGCTGCTCCACATATTTCAGAAGAAAAATGTTTGTCTCCTGTATGTATTTCCATTTGTTTTTTTAGAGAATTATGTGAATTACGGATATATTCACTGATAAAAGTTGTATGTATAATTTGAATTGTGAGTTTTCAAGTGTAAGGATCTTGTCCTTGTTTTTTGGATTCACACTTTGTAAAAATACATTTTTTCTTCAGTCTTTTTTTGTCCTCCACTGCATTGGATATCTGTAAATGAAGAAGATACAGAGAAGTTTACACACCATTGAACTTTTTTATTCTTTATATTAGGTCATTTATCGCCACTAATTAATTATAAATTCTTTCTAGTAAGGTCATTGATTTTCACTAATTAATCATTATTAAATAAATTATATTTAATAATGATTAATTAGTGAAAATCAATATTTATTATTATTATTATTATTATTATTATTATTTACTCCTTTTGAGTTTTCACATCAGTGTTAGCTGATGGACTCCAGGACTTTTCTGAGTATTCCAGCTGATTGCAGAAGTACAGTGTTCTGGATGGTATCAATTCTTCCTCTGATTTCCAGACTTTCCAAACCCTTTTCCAATCCTTTTTATTATTATTATTATTATTATATTTTTTTCTTTATAGCAAGGTCATTTATTTTCACTCATTAATAATAAATGGTACTACAAGAAGCTCTATAACATTTACTGATCTACTTGCTAAATTGTGTTAAAATGATTACTATGTATTTTAAAGTTCTGTTCTAATTTCATCATAAACACTAAAGCAAAGAGGATTAGATTTTTAAATTAACTTTTTTATTCTTTCAGGAGTTGAGAATCAGTCAAGAAAAAAAAATAGTCATCATCAATTTTGGGGTAACACATGGGTCCCACTTGATTAACATTTCACAAAGTTGAATTTATGAAGAACTTTTAGAAAAATGAACTTTTGAAGTCCTCAAGGAATAGCACAAAGCTTGAGTTGCCAGATTTGCACTCAAATTTTCATACTATAGAGAAGAAAGTTAACAACAGAAGCTTCCTAATCAGTATACAGGCTTCAAGCAATATATATATATATTTACTAAGGTCATGTGTCATAAAACAAGGTCTTCCTTTGCTTCTAAGGGCTCTAAAATGTTGCAAACAAGACACAAAAAACTGGAGTTTAAGAATCTGTTAAAAGAGCCTGACTAAGCAACAGTCACTTGAAATCCAATACATTAAATTGAAAAACATCCACTATAAGGCTTTTGCTCTACAACAAGCTTCCCAATTAATGTATAAGCTTGAAGCAAAACATATGCTTACCAAAGTCTTGTCATAAAACAACGCCACTATTTGCTCTAGAAATGGACTAATTTGATACTAGATGTTAAACAATAATCACCAAAGTTGGTAAAATCTTTTCAATATATCTTTTGAAGGATCTTCTAAATAAAATGATCCCTACTTTGTGCCCAGCAATATTTATACTTGTTTTACTTTGTTTCATTCATAACATAAAAAACATGTTTTTTCAATCTTTTAAAATACTATCACTGTTACAGCTTAATTAATGCGGTAAAAAGAAGTACATAGAGGGTATCGGTGGTGACGAGGGGGCATATATTCAATCTGAATTCTGGTTATAATATTTTAGTTGGTTCATTTAATGAAATGACCACCTTTTCAATAAATATTTTCACAAATATTTAAATTGCTAAATTTTCTAACCAATTTCAAGATGAAATTTTACAAGAGACACCATTATTTATTACTTCAGGTACCAACAATTTTGACATCATAGACATATTTTACTAAATTAAATTAATTTCAAAGTGAAATTTTACAAGAGACACCATTATTTTACTTCAGGTACCAACAATTTTGACATCATAGACATATTTTACTAAATTAAATTAATTTCAAAGTGAAATTTTACAAGAGACACCATTATTTATTACTTCAGGTACCAACAATTTTGACATCATAGACATATTTTACTAAATTAAATTAATATTCCTGATTTAAAAACTTTACTAAAAATCTGTGAATTATCCAATTTTTAATTAATGAATTTTATAATGCATCAATTATTCTCTTTAAAAACTTTCTGATTTTTTCAGGTCACTCAAGTTTGATCCTCCCCTTATTTTTGGGATTCAAAATATTGGTGGGGTTATTTAAAGGTGAAACTAATTGCAGTATAAAAAAAAGACCGAAGGTGGCAATAGAAGAAACATTTCAAAAAAATGATTTTGGTAGAAAATAAGTGCTGAAAAGCAGAAAACTAAATGTCCCCCCCCCCAAAAAAAAAAAATTGAGTTTTTTTTTATGCTGTCCATTATGAAATATAATTTCCTTTTAGATTATCAGTTAATAAAATTATACATCAATATCTGTTCTATTTTTTTTTTAATTTCTTAATTTTAAAACAATTACCAAAAATCAGAGAATAGTCTAATTTTAATGAAATTTTCACCAAATTATTTTCCATCGACTTAATTTTATAACGATTAGCTTATTTTATTAAAGAAGCTTCAAAAAATATTTTTTTTATCAATGAATGTGAGGGGTGTTGACCTTTAACCACTTGAAGAAAAAAATTCCCAGACCCAATTTTAAGTTTTGTTAGACATGTGAAATAAAATATAATTTTGACAGTTTTTTTTCTTTTCCTTTAATACTTTTTTCTCAACTTATGTAAATTTTCATTCGCGTTAACAGGAATTATTGGCAAATCACTTTTCTTTTTGTTTATTGAAATTTTTCATTAAAATAAGTTTATAGTAAAATTTATATAGCGAATAATTTCATTTTTTTTTTTTTCTTGTAAAGTCTCCTAATATCGATCATTCTGTAATTGGTCAATGTGTGGAATTTTTTCCGGTGCATATTGGCAAATGAAGAAATTTATTTTTGGTTAAAATTTATATTTTTATGAAAAATAAAAATTAAAAGAACTCGTCAAAATTTTCAAGTGGTAAAAAATAAACAAAAAAGCAAAAAAAAAATTATTCAGTAAATTTTATTTTCATTGTCAAATTTACATCACAAATAATTACCTTTTTTATTTAAGTTTACATAGCAAATAATTTAATTTCAATGTAAAATTTACTTAAAAGAAGTTTTAATTTAGATTTTTTTTAATAACATAATGGTGCTTCCATATATAAGCCGATCGATTGTATGTAAAAAAAAAAAAAAAGATCTATCGTCTCTTGTAATAGGCAGTTATCTCACTTACACCCTCAATTTTGAGTACCCCTATATGTAATCCTCCATATAAAATTAATTGGCTCAAATTATTCGCATCACGATGCGATAACTATGTCAACAAAGATTAAGAATTTATGGGAATTTAATTTAAAATGCAAAAATTTACGTTATATGTAACAGAAATTTTTTTTAAGACATAAACTTGGAATTGTTCTTTATATTAACTAGGTATACGCATTCTTGAGGGTGTAAGGGAGATAACCACGTATTTTAAGAAATGAGAGCTCTTCTTTTTTTTTAATACGATATAAAAAAATTAAATATGGAAGCCTTTATTATTTATAGTGACATAATTCTATCTCGTATGTTTGAAATACCCGGATGTCAAATCTGGGTATTCAAAGTAAAAGATAAACATTGTTGAATAGTGAATTTTAAAAGTATTGCGTCAATTATGATAAAAAAACAAAGTTTAATAAAGATTTATTTTTTATTTTAAGAAAGAAGCACTATGAATTTTTGAAGTGTTAAGAAAAAAACAAACATGTAAAATCTTTTTTTTTCCTTGTTTTTATTTACTTCTTTTTATACCTTAACGGAACTTTTTAATCATTAATTAACAACAAAATTTATTTATTTATTTATTAGATAATTTGCCTCTTTTAGGCTTCCATACTTAAAATTGAGGATTTAAAAAAAATCTTTTTAATTCTTTTAAAGCAAAGATAAAATTCTGGGCTATCTTTGGTTAAAATTTCTAGTTAATCAATAATAGTATCCGACATGTAAAATTGACCTTGAAATTTTTAAGGTAGTAAAAAACTCAGTTTAACTTAAATAAAATAATTTTTTTTTGCATCAATATAAAGAAAAAAAAATTTTTTAATACTATGAAAAAAAAAAAAAAAACTTGCTACATTATTTATTTTTTGAGTTTAAAAAAAATAGCTTTTAAATTTTAAAATCACGTTTTTAGGTTATTGAATTTATATTTTTATTTTATTTTTTATTTTTCTATATATTCTTCAGGATATGATCTTACAAGAAATGTAAAAATTAGGGACCGGGATTTTATTTTCTTCAAATGGTCACCACATTCTGAATTGATAAAACAAAGTTTTTTTTTTTCAAGTTTCTTTCATAAAATAAACTAATCGTTATAAAATTAAGTCATGGGAAAATAATTTGGAGAAACTTTCATTAAAATTGGACAATTTCCTGATTTTTGGTAATTGTTTCAAAATTAAGAAAAAAATTATCTCCCTTGGCAATTTTTGCCGATACCTAATATGAACGTAAAGAAAACATTAAAAAGTAATTTTCCATATTCTATTGACGTTTTAAAATATATTTTAACAATTTGCGCGCATTTGAGAAGCTTGTAAATTGAGCATCCCTATTTTATAATCGATTTAATAAATTTTAATCCGTTTTTTAAGTGAAAATCTGAACCTGAGTTATTTGCAGAAGGACTTGTATGAAATCAGGATCCAGTTCATAATAATCCTTGTATAATGTATTGTAAATCGAACCCCCACTTTACAGTAAAAAATTTAAATACAATAATTTCATTTTTTCATTTTAGGCCTCCGTATTCTAAAATTAAAGGCGTTAGGTTTTGATAAGATAAAACAAAAAACATAAACACGGCCATAAAATGAGGCTCCAGTTTATACAAACCTTGTAAATCAAACTCTCACTTTAGAAATAACCTTTCTCACAAAAATGAATAAAAATAACTTATTTGTAAATATAACACATTGAAATCAATATTAAGATACATAATGAGATTATTATTAAAGAAAAGTTTAGTACTTTTAAATTATCAATTTAAGAATACTAAATATTTTCTTTAATAAGAATCTTTGAATTTAGAATTACGGGTGCAAGAAAGAAAAAAAAAACGGTTTATTGCAAAAATACAGACATAAAATGAGGGTTCAGTTTATCAATGTTTACATTGTAAATCGGACCCCCACTTTAGAACTAAGTGAAACCAAACATTTCTCACAAAATATACATAGAAATGAATATATTTTCTAATGGGAGTAAATCAAATTTTAAACAGTAATAAAAATAAATCTTTCTCTACTAATACAAAATAAATACGTATTTTTTTATTTGTAAAGAAAGAAAGAAATTAAATGGTGATACTTACTTCTTTCGATATTAATTCGTACAATTTCTTTTTTCTTTAGTGAAAAGTTATGAAACATAAAGTTTTAAATAAGTTAAATTTTATCTGGTTGAATAAAAATTTAAACATCGCAGTCGTTTATTATTGATGGGAAATATTTTCTAACGAGCAAAATTCAAGGGAGATAAGTTTAGATATAAAAAATTTAATAACAAAATTTTATTTTATTTAATTTATTCAGCAATTAAAAGTTTATTTTATTTTCGTTATTCACCAATCAAAAAAGTATTTTATTTTCATTTATTCCTTATCAATAAATGAATTTAAATAAATATTGCTTTATGAAAGAAAACAGTAACTCGTAATCAAGCACAAAACAAAATAAATAAATAGAATAATAGTACCACCAATTTGACCCTGTGAAATTTACCCCCCCTATATTTAACACAATGAAACTTGCAGAAAATTTAATATTTTCTTTAAAAAAAATTTTCTATTCTAAAGAAAAAACATTAAACAAACTCCTGATGATTTAAAAAATAAAATTTCAGCATATGGAAATAATGAAAATTATGATTGAAAAACAATATTTTCATTTTTGCACTGTTAAATCAACTGAAATTTAACGTAGCTAAAAACAAGTTACGATAAGAGGATTTTTAAAAAATTCTATGAAAAATCAATTAATAATCTGATTTTCACGAAAATTTCCATAAATGTTTACCATTGGATGTAAATACATCTGAAATAGTTTTTTTCTAAAATATATTAGGGAAATATTTTTTACGAGGTCTATTCCCCCCCCCCACACACACACACTATTTTATTTTATGAAATTTTTAAAAATGACGCGTCAGAAAATTTTTAAAAACTTTTTTTCTATAAAGATAAGAGTCTGAATAACTATATCAATGAAATTGTATGAATGTACGAGGTGTAGTTTTTTGAGGAAAAATTAATGAAATCGGAAATAAAAAGTGCAAAAAAAATGTCATATTAACATTTGAAAAATTTTTTTTGCTATTATAATTGGTATGTACTATATTCTATTAAATTGTCAAAAAAAAATTTTTTTTCAAGAAATTTATTTTTAAGAGATTTTCAATCTTTTGTGTACTTAAATATTTTTATTTTCTGCGGGAAATAAATTAAATTCTTTTTTTCTGCGTCAAAAAATCGAATTTTTCACGGATATTTAAATATATGAATTTTAGAATTCAGGTGAACTAAACATTGGTCCGATCCGAGCTCGTTTAATATTTTTTTTTTAATTTGTTATGTTTATTGTTGAATAGTAATGTGTGATTCTTAGAATATACGGAAGAGCAAAACTGACATATTTGTTTTGTTTTTATACAATAGGTACCACCAATTTGACCCTGTGTAATTTACCCCCCTACATTTAACACAATGACACTTGCAGAAGAATTAATATTTTCTTGAAAAGTTTTTTCCATTCGAAAGAAAAAACATTAAATAAACTCCTGATGATTTTTTAAATTTTTTATCAGCATACAAAAATAATGAAAATTATGATTGAAAAACAATATTTTCATTTTTGCACTGTTAAATCAACTGAAATTTAACGTAGCTAAAAACAAGTTACGATAAGAGGATTTTTTAAAAATTCTATGAAAAATCAATTAATGGTCCGATTTTCCCGAAAATTTCCATAAATGTTTACCATTGGATGTAAATACATCTGAAATAGTTATTTTTTTTAAATATATTAGGGGAAATATTTTTTTACGAGGTCTATTATAAAATAGGGGGGGGCCCTATTTTATTTTATGAGATAAAAAAATGACGTGGAAAAAAAATTTGGTACATTTTTTTCTATAAAGATAAGAGGCTGAATAACTATATCAATGAAATTGTATAACGTACCGAATTATAGTTTTTTTAGGAAAAATAATGAAATCGGAAATAAAAAGTGCAAAAAAATGTCATAATATTATTATTTGAAAACTTTTTTTCTTATGTAAGTGGTATGTACTATATTCTATTAAATTGTCCAAAAAAAAAAATTTTTTTTAAAAATTAATTTTTACGAGATTTTCAATCTTTTGTGTGATTAAATATTTTTATTTTCTGCGTGAAATAAATTAATTTTTTTTTTTTTCCTGTGGAAAAAAATCAAAATTTTCACGGATATTTAAAAACATGAATTTTAGAATTCAGGTGAACTAAAAGTTGGTCCGATCCGTGCTCGATTAATATTTTTAAAAGAATTTGTAATTTTTATTGTTGAATAGTATTTTTTGGTTCTTAGAATATATGGAAGGGCATAACCGTCATATTTGTTTTACAAAGAGATGAGACGCTTCTAAGTAACCGAAGTTTGTTCCGGTTAGGCTGACAGTGTTAGCGTGAAAAAAATTATTTTATTTAACTTTTTTCAATAATTAAAATAAAAAGTAAGTATAATAGATTATTTTATCAGTTTTTCTCTTAGAAAAAATATTCAAATTTTCATTCCATACTTTTACGGGTTAATTGTAAAAGGGAAATAATTTGTAACTTTTCTGTCTATATTACGGTCTGAAAATTACCCTTTCGCATGTAATACGGGCAGGTTTGTTTATTTTTTAAGATAACGATGTAATTTTTCCCAATCGGATAATGTGATCTTTGAATTAACTATTTTTCTTTGTAACAACCCTGTACGATCTTTTTTTTACGAGATTTTTGATAAACAAAGTTCGGAAATATCTATTTCCGTTTTATTCAAGATGGCATAAACGGTCTGGTGGTACCTATTATACAAAGAGACGAGACGCTTCTCAGTAACCAAAGTTTGTTTTTGTTAGCGTAAAAAATTATTTTATTTAACTTTTTCGACCAATTAGAATAAAAAGTATATATTGATTATTTTATCAGTTTTTCTCTTTTTTTAGAATAAAAAAATATATTGCATGTTGTTTTATCAGTTTTTCTCTTAGAAAAAATATTCAAATTTTCATTTTATTTTCGATTTTAAAAATTAATACTAAAACCGAGACATTTTTTAACGTCAATTTCACTGCGAAATTTTAAGGTTAAATTTTTTTAAGTTTTTATTCATTTTAATAGAAAAATTTTGCCTAAAACAGTTTGTCCGTTACACCCATCTGTACTTAGATACATAAGGGTAATAATATGTATTTTTTCTGCCTAAATTGTGGCCTGAAAATTACCCTTTCGCATGTAATACAGATAGGTTTGTTTATTTTTTAAGATAATGATGTAATTTTTTCCCAATCGGATAATTTGATCTTTTAATTAACTATTTTTCTTTGTAACAACCCTGTACGTACGATCTTTAATTGTTTTTTACAAGACTTTTGATAAACAAAGTTCGGAAATATTTATTTCCGTTTTATTCAAGATGGCCTAAACTGACTGGTGGTACCCATAGAATAAAATAGAAATGAAAAATAAAATAGAATTCTTTATGAATAAATGGATGAGAATAATAAAAAATGACAAAATATTAATTTATATTTTATAAGACATATTATTGAACACCAACATCCTAAATAACAAAAATTAATAAAATTTGGTGATGGGTCCATTGTAATGCATTGTATTAAATTCTTTAATAAAGAATTGTGTAAGGTGTTCAAAATATATTGATATAATATAATGATATATGATAAGAAGTGAGCCGGAAGTTAATGCATTGAAAGCAGAAATAAAATGACAAAAGTAAGCAATCTGCACATAGGATCAGTGCAGGTATAAAGCAAAAATAGAAATAATAAAAATGATAATTTTGGACCAATCAGAGGTTTTCACACCTAAAAAGAAGTTTTCAAAAAGACTGAATCTATATTTGCATATTTAAAGGAAGGTTTTTGAATAGAAGTTCGGAGAGACTGAACCACTCCACGTCACTTAAAGCTATTTGCCTGCCACTGAAAGTACAATGTATCTTACTCTTTCTAAAATTCCACTGCTGATATAGATGCAATACTCTTTCTTACCCTTTCTTCCTCTACATAAACTGAACTTTTAAAAAACATATTTTGATGAACTTTGAACACTACATTTCGACTTCTCTTATTACTGTAACTTGAATGTTTTAAATACAAGGTTTATTGATTTCTTCTGTAAATAATTTGTTTTTCCTTTTATTATTTCTATAACCCTATAGTGTGTTTGTTGTAATTACTAATATATATATATATATATATATATATATATATATATATATTTCATCCAAAACAACCACTTTGGTGACACCACTCAATACGAATGTAAAAAAAAACACCCCCTCTTACTTAAATCAGATAAAATGCATTTATTAAATTTAAAGTGTATACTTGAATTTATTATTTTCAAAGGAGGTAGGAATTTTTTTAAAAATTAATTTCAAAACAATTACCAAAAATCAAGGAATTGTCCAATTTTAATAAAATTTTCATCACTTTATTTATTAAAGATTTAATTCTATAATGAATAGCTTATTTCATTAAAAAAAAATTGAAAAATAAAAAAATTGCAGTTTTTAATTTTTGCATTTCTAGAAAGATCAGATCCAGAAGACCACATAAGAAAAGAAAATATTTCCTGGAACTAAAGTGGGGGTGGCAAATGATCACCAGATAATCTAGTACCATTATTGTATTAGTCTAGAAGTTATTTACTAAGGCAAATAAATGAAAAATCATAATTTAATTCTGATATTTATTAATAAAAAAAACAACAAAGAATGACTTACACAATAAATATCCTTCTAATATTTAGGGTTGTAGGGACCATTTTCATTACTTGCCACAATTCTTCCACAACCATAAGTACATAAAGTTTAAATATCACACAGATTCCCATTAAATGATTCTTTTATAATTCAGTACTAATTG
>CM042177.1:55762311-55779225 GCA_023376005.1 Doryteuthis pealeii
TCACAGAGCAAATTTATATCTGATGAGTTGGGAGAATTAGACATTTTCGTCTAAGCTCCCTGAAATAGTCTATAATGCAAGATCTCTAAGTCTTTTGTTATTTATTTAAATATATATATATATATATATATATATATATATATATATATATATATAAAAGAGTGTTTTCGGTATGTACATGTCGACCTATAACTCAGAAAAGAGGAGTCACTCAGATTTGAAATCTTACAGATAGATTAATATCCTTCTAACTAAGAAACACGCCAAATTTGGTTATTGGTTTTTATTAATTGGGGGATAAAATTAATTAATTAAGCCAAAATCACCCAATTTGCAGAACTGTCCATATACCAGCACCTGCTGATAATAAAATATTGTCCCCTGCCTGCTTTTTGTTACAGTGATACCAGAAGTGAAGTTTAATTTTAGTGAATAAATTTCGCAGTCTAAGCCATTCCACTCTGAATTTTTCGCCTATTTTGGATCCAATCTTTAATCTCCTTCAATCTCCTTGAATTTTTGATGTCTCATTATGGAATATTCCATTGATCATATCAGTGTCCAATTTTCCTCCTGCTCCAATGAAGCAATAGTAATTGTTGGTTGTAGTGGATTTTATTTCCTCTCTTTGGATAGCAACACAATTTTGAAGGATTGGGTGGGCTCCCTGAATACTATTTCCTTCCTTCTGTCCCAATTCTCAAACTTTGAGTAAGTGAAACAGTAGACAATATTTTTCTTAGTTATAGTTTCTCTTTCTAGTGGTCCTTGTTTGGTTTTACTGGATTCCAGGAACAGTTTCAGGCCGATCAGGTGTAGTATCCAGCTTAGCTCAGTGCATATCCTGGATGAGGGGACCATTTTATTCTGAGCAACATCCTGCCAGTATCTGTCTTCTGTATTCAAGTCAATTTTAATTTCTATTGCAACAATTGGTCATGGTTTACTTCCTAGTGGAAGTATTCTCATTTCAGATACTGACAATTACCTGTACAGAGAGACTGAAGTCACTCAAGGCTGTGTTTGCAAGTGTATTTCCAAATGTGAATTGTTTGAAAATGCTGATCCAAAAAACTTCACAAGAAATTATTTGTCTCCAGTGTGTTTCCAGGTGCCATTTCAAATGCTGATTTACACACTTTACAAGGAAAAGGTTTCTATTCAGTGTGTCTTTCCATGTGTTTTTTCCAACGTGAATTACGTGAAAATGCTGATCCACAAACTTCACAAGTGAATGGTTTGTCTCCAGTGTGTTTTTGCATATGTTCTTTCAAAGATTCTTTTCGTGAAAATGCTGATCCACATTCTTCACAAGAAAAAGGTTTCTCGCCAGTATGCGTTTTCATGTGTGATTTCAAATTGCCTTTCTTTGAAAATTCTGATTGGCACACTTCACAAGAAAACGGTTTCTCTCCAGTGTGTGTTCTCAGGTGACTTTTCAAACTGCCTTCCTGCGAAAATGCTGATCTACATAAATCACAAGAAAATGGTTTCTCTCCAGTGTGTATTCTAATATGGATTTTCAAATTTCCTTCCTCTGAAAATCCTGATCCACAAACTTCACAAGAAAATGGTTTCTCACCTGTGTGTGTTCGCATGTGTTTTGTCAAATTGCGTAGCCGTGAAAATGCTGATCCACAAACTTCACACGAAAATGGTTTCTTGCCAGCGTGAGTTAGCATGTGTTTTTTAAAATGTGAAAATGATGATTCACAAACTTTAGAAGTAAATGGTTTGTCTCCAATGTGATTTTGCATATGTTCTTTCAAAGATGCTCTTTGTGAAAATGCTGATCCGCATACTTCACAAGAAAAAGGTTTCTCACCAGTATGTATTTTCATGTGTGATTTCAAATTGCGTTTGTCTGAAAATGCTGATTTGCACGCTTCACAAGAAAAAGGTTTCACACCAGTGTGTGCTTGAATGTGTCTTTTCAAAGATGCTCTTTGTGAAAATGCTGATCCACATAAATCACAAGAAAATGGTTTCTCTCCCGTGTGCGTTCTCATGTGACTTTTCAAAGTGCCTTCCTGTGAAAATGCTAATCCACAAACATCACAAGAAAATGGTTTGTCACCAGTGTGTGTTTGCATGTGTCTTTTCAAATGATCTATCCGTGAAAATGCTGATTCACAAACTTCACAAGAAAACATTTTGTCTCCAGTATGTATTTTCATGTGTCTTTTCAAATAATATCGCTGTGAAAATGCTGATCCACAAACTTCACAGGAAAATGGTTTCTCAGCAATGTGTGTTTGCATTTGCCTTTTTAAAATTCAACTACTTAACTCTGTTAATATGCAGGTTCACTCACCTCACAAGAATAGGTTTACTCTTTACTCTTTTTAAGAATCGTAAAATGTTTGTCCACCACTGAATTTAATATCTGCAAATGAAGAAGAGGTATTATTAAAGAAAATAATAGATTCACACTTTATTTGAAGTGAGAAATTTAGATTAAATCAATTTGTATTTCAATTAATAGTGACATATATTATTCATGTTCAGATGTAAAGATAATTTCAGAAATATAATTAAATGGAATTCAATTTAATTAATGGAAATTTTATTTTGGCCAAAGATTTATTTAAAAAGAAAAGGACACTCCATTCTTGATAAATATATGAGAAAATCATTCACACTCAAATATGTAGCTAACAAACAAGTTTATTTCAGTCAGAAGTTTTATAACCCTTCAAAAAAACTGAATGAAATTTAGGAAAGACAACTGTTAATTTTTATTTGTATTTGGGGTAATTTATGAGGAAGGCCATCCCGGTCTCCTGTCTCAAAACCTACTACCGGTGATTGCTGAAAAACCAACCCAGCTACGATTGAAGTCCGTAGCCGAAGCAGTGTCACTTGAAAGTAAACAACCAACTTGGGGCGTTTTGTTTGTTTTTTTTTTGTTTTTTTCGACATTCACTTACATATAAAAAAATTCAAATGTTTATTTTTTTCAGTATTTTATTTTAATATATTTATTTCCAACAATCAATTACAAGTAAAAAAAATCAAAATATTTAGATATTCTTGCTTATTTAAACTAAAAACAAGACATTAAACAAACATGAATAAAAGAAAATCTGAGTATTTAGATATTCTTTTTTATTTTAATAAGATAAAAAAAACTATCTATCTATCTAGTCATCTTCATATCTATCTATTGCTTCAACTACGGACTTCAATCGTAGCTGGGGTTGTTTTTCACCACTTACCATTAGCAAGTTTTGAGGCAGGAGACTGGGATGGTCTTCCTCATAAATTACCGTAGTTGGAGATACACAACCAGAATCCTCGTCTTAGGAGAATTTCAACTTTTCAACATTTCTATTTGTTGTTTTTTGTTAAAGTACACCATGTATATATTGGTGTGCCATGTGTCTTGACCTCTTGCACCAACCATGGAGCCAAACATCTATTTGAAATTTACCGAGGAAACCCATTTGCTTTGGCTTAGACAGGGATACACTACCAGTATCATTATGTCTTGGGAGTAAGTCTTGACAATTTTTACCTTTCAGTAGCTAATATTTAGTGCTAGCGGTCCTGTGCTCAAGCACTCACCATGGAGTCCAACATCTATTGAAAATTTACCAAGGGAGAAACTATAGAAGGGGGGAAAATATATGGGGCGAAATAGACCTTCGAATCAACAAGCTCTCGCCAAGGGGGAACCAAAAACAAGCGAGTTCTCAGTCTTCTCACAAGTCAGACCCTCTGTTGGTCAACACATTCTTCATCTAGCAGCTGGAAAAATCCGTCGTCGTAGTCGAAATAATCTTTAGCAGTTCAAAATTACATTTCCTGTTTTGTTTCGTTTCTGTTCGACTAAAATCCATTTCTTTACTGAAAAGCGCTTCGTTGTCGACTGCTTCTGCTGACTGCCCAGTGCTTGACTCACTTGTTATTTTATGGGCATATTAGCCAAACATCCGGGCACGTCAGTCAAACCTCGCGTCCTTCCAGTTCCTAGATCGCATCTGTTTTCGCATGCAGGAGGACGGGTTCGATCCTAGCAGGCAAGACAATGTCTTGCTCCCTTTTCTTTCTCGTTCTCCATTACAGAAACTAATTCACCTTGGTTGAGATGAGGGAAACACTATCAGCATCCTCATCTTGGGACTAGAACTTGACAATTTTTACCTTTCAGTAACCAATACTTAGTGCCTTACTATTTAATCGTATTCACATTTCTTTTTGGTATTCACATTTAGTTTTTTTATTAGAGTACACCATATATATTGTTTTTCCATGTGTCCTTTGCTCAGGCATGCACAACAGAGTCCAACATCTATTGGAGATTTACCAAGGGGGAAACCCACTCACATTGGTTGAGATGAGGATACACAACCAGTATCCTTGTGTCTTGGGAGGAGAACTTAACAATTTCAACCTTTCAATAGTCAATACTTAGTGCCTTACTGTTGTAGGAGTTATTTTTGTATTTGCCTGGGGAGTTGTCTGCTCGTTTAGTGTCGCTGGTTCCCGTTAGGGGCCTCAGGTATTTAAACGGCTGATTTAAACTTGCTCTTTGCCTGCTGCTCGCTACGAGACCACATGGGTTAGACAATGGTCATTCCCTTTTCGCCGGACTTGTCACTGTAAGTGATTTATACAGCATGGACTATTCTTAGTCTCATGTCTGTACCTATATATTATGTGACTTTTATGTATGTATGTATGTATGTACACTTCTATCTTCTATTCTTTATGTATTTTGTCATGTCCATGTGCTGTATACCTATTAAATGTTTTGTCCCTCAACCTTTGTCGGAGTTTGTTTGCGTTGCAGTGAGTTATGACTTTGTCATAACCTTTGAATCTTACACTATTTAACCATGGTCAAATTCCTACCCTCTAAACACACTTGACCCACAGCCACTAGCACGTATGAAATAAAAAGGGTCAGATGTTTGTTTGACACAAATGCAGTTTAATGAATACAGTTGGGATTATACATATAAGTGCCAGAGCTTGACATTACCTGGCAATAGATCAGATCAGGTGCTTTAGCAGGTGAATGCTTTTGAACATGCCTATTAAGTACAAAGTATTTAAAATTTTATTTACATTTTCAATTTGAAAAGTGCTTGTTCCTATGTTTACTGTAATAATAACATTAATTTTGTCTCAGACAATTCAAATTTTCCAGGACAAATTACAAAAATTTTCCAGGATTTTTGACAAAAAACCCCATTTTTCCAGGTTTTCCAGTACTGGAAAATGTACATTTCATTTTCCAGGTTTTCCAGGACAAGTGGGAACCCTGCTAATTTATGCCATGTGTTTTTTCATGTCAAGCAAATTTCAAGATGAACTTAGATATTTTCGGAATCATCTTTTTGTTGATTTTTGTCGACAAATCAATGTAGATATTTTACACCCCTTGTTTACTTCAGGAGGTAAAAAGGTAACTTTGATCTTATGTATTCCTGTTCTCCTGCACTAATTTATGCTATGTTTACTGTAATAATATATAACCCGTCGGTTATATCTTATCTAAAAAAAATCTTTTCATTCTTTTCGTTAACTCTGACGGATCAGCCAGTCAAGCTATCCAGATGCTTTTAGCGCTTCTAAACAAAAGGACAGGTCCCCATTTTACCCGTCGAGCAGATTCTTATCTACCTTCACTATTTATCTTTTCTTAGCGGAAAAAGTCCTTTATTCTAACATTGAACTAAATATGCTGGTGGTCAATTTTATTGCTGATTCCTATCAACGCCCTCTCTTTACCTTTTCAGTGGAAAAATACCTTTTATTCTTTTTTTTATTTTTAAATTCTGATCGCCAACAAAAAAAGATTTTCTTAAGTATTTCCAGTATCTTAATTCCGGTCTAGTCCAACCCATGACCGGGTCACAATAGTGTTAATTTTGTCCCAGACAATTCAAATTTTCTAGGACAAATTTCGAAAATTTTCCAGGACTTTTTAACCCTCCCCCTCCCCCCCATTTTTCCAGGTTTTACAGAACTGGAAAATGTACATTTCATTTTTCCAGGTTTTCCAGGACGCGTGGGAACCCTGCTAATTTATGCTATGTTTTAGTGTGCCATGTGTTTTTTCGTGTCAAGTAAATTTCAAGATCAACGTAGATATTTTCTGAATCGTGTTTTTGTTGATTTTTTATGACAAATCAATGTAGATATTTTACACCCCTTGTTTAAAACAAATCAATTGAATTTTTACAAAACTTTAAATGTCAAAACAATGTTAATACTGTACACTCTGCCTTTTTTTTATTTTACAATGCACCCTTCCAAATAAGAGCTCAGGCAATTTTCTTTTCAACTGAATTTATACAATATATTTTTACAAAACAAAGTGAGATTTTAACATTAATAACATATATATGACAACGTAAATAATAAATACAGGGTGTTCAGGATAAATTCGACATATTTATATTTGGTCATTTTTCTCCATAGGCTGGAGGTAGTGATGCACACTACACATCATTTAAAAACTTGGACCCTTCTTCATTTATATACGTGATGACAGATAGAATGAATGACTGGAACCCATCTGAATCATGAAAGAGAATAACTTGTATCATGATGATCTGTGCAGCCATCAAAATAAGGAATTGAAAATGTACCCCCCCCTTTTTAAGCAGAAAAAATATCGATGCATGATTTTTTCTTTTATAAGATAATAGCCAATTAAGTAATTATTGAGTAAAAAAGAAACATTAATTATTTATTATTTTTTTACATTTTATTTTTCGATTTTCGGTACTTATTTTATTATTTTTTTACATTTTATTTTTCGATTTTCGGTACTTATTTTCGAAAAGCCACCGTAAAATTTTAGAAAATCCACAGTAAATTTTTTTTCTATCCATAACTTCGGTCTTTTATCTCTTTGTTTATACTGTAATTAATACAGTAAGATCAACTCGCAAAAATGTTACGCCCTCAGCATAAGGGGGAGGGGGTTAAAATTAAGTGACCTGAAAAAAATTAGAAAGTTTTGAAATAAAATAAATAATGCATTATAAAGATCATTCATTGATAAATAAACAATGAAAATTTCATTAAAATCCGATAATTCCCTGATTTTTGGTAAATTATTTTCTCTAAAGGGGGCTAAAGCAAGGCTTTGTCAAAAAACGCATTTTAGGACCCTTTTGGGTATACCTATACCATTTGAACCAATTCTTTTTTTTAAATTCATGATATGAAAAAAATAAAATAATTAATTAAATACCTTGTCCTTTTTGTTTTTATAGTTGCTTCTTTCTTTGGTGATAAACGTCGCCAGCAGAAGATTCACAATAAAAACAACGGAAATGGATGGTGTTTAGGGAAAAATAGTCCCGACTGATATTTAGACCGGAGAAAAAAAAACAACAACAAAGAGTTATTTTATCCATAGAGATCAGTGAATTGCGGATGTTCATTTTTATATTCTATGCGTGTGTTCATTAGGGTTAGTTTAATCGGAAAATAAATAAATAATTTGGGCTCTGTTTTTTCTAAACCAGAAAAAAAAACAGATCCCACAAATTTTGTAATAAAACTGTCAATTTTAACTAGGGGTTAGGTTTAGGGTTGGGGTTGGGTTTTCAGGAAAAACGCCCCAACTTTGTTTTTTTTTTTTTTTAGGGGGGTGCAAGTGACACCGCTTCAGTTATGGATTTCAATCATAGCTGGTATTTTTTTTCCTCAGCAGCCACCGGCTAGTGTGTTTTTTTGTTGTTTTTTTTTTTAGGCCGGGACGGTTCTCCGCGAAGAGTACCACTTTTTTTTTCTTTTTTTTTTTGTAAAAATTCAGTTGAAAAAAAAATGAAAAACTCGAAAAATGAAAATGTAGCCCCCCTCTTTTTAAACAGAAAAAATATCGATGTATAATTTTTTATTTTATAAGATAATAGCCAATTAAATAATTATCGAAATGAGTAAAAAAGAAATCTCCAAAAAATTAATTATTTATTATTTTTTTACATTTTTTTTTTCGATTTTCGGTACTTATTTTCTCATAGAAAAGCCACCGTAAACATTTTTTTTTTGTTTCTATTCATAAGTTCGGTCTTTTATCTCTTTATTTATACTGTAATTAGTATCGAAAATGATCAACTTGAAAAACATTTTACGCCCCCAACATAAGGGGGGTCACAATTAAGTGACCTGAAAAAAATGAGAAAGTTTTGAAATAAAATAAATAATGCATTATAAAGATCATTTATTGATACATAAACACTGAAAATTTCATTAAAATCCGATAATTTCCTGATTTTTGGTAAATTATTTTCTGTAGGGGGGCTAAAGTCATTTTGTCAAAAACGCATTTTAGGCTCCGTTTGCTAGTCCCTATTCTCTTTAGTTGAACTTTTTCCTTTATTGCCAATATCCACATGATAATGGCAATGTACAAATAAATATGAAAATTAATCTTTTTCTGTTTTTAGAAATAAATTGAATTTCTTTCATCCTCTCAATTTTGTCTTTGATTTTTTTCTTTATGGATTTGTAATAGGTCTTCTGTAGGGACTGGATAATTCGCTTTTAAAAAGCGAATTACAAATAATTAAATCTATTATTTAAGGTCAAACTTTGTCTAAATCGATAAGTAGTAACATAATAACCATCATTAAAAGAAAGAAAAATATCATTACATATGCAGTTTATTTTTAATAGTTTTAAAACTATTTGTTTTGGTCAATTTCGACGCGATCCTCCATTTTGTCTGTTTTTCAATGGTTTTAGGCGCTTGTTTACAATTTTTATGTAACATTCGCGATTGCAAAAAAAATTACCAAAAATCAGGTAATTATCCGATTTTAATGAAATTTTCAGTATCGATTTAACAATTAATGAATTTTATAATGCATCAGTTATTTTATTTCAAAACTTTAATTTAGTATGTTTGCTATGAAAAATTAATATATAAAATTCATTTAAAATGTGAAAAATCTGATGTTTTGTCTTTATTTTTTACGCATTGTATTGCCTTCGAATTTTATTATTTTAAAATGTTATATTTTTAGATTCTAGAAACAAATATCTATTTAATGCAAACCTTATTTCATTGCATCAAAGTATACCTTTTGAAGAAAAACTCGATTGAAAATGTACCCCCACCTTTTAAGAAGAAAAAATATCGATGTATAATTTTTTTCTTTTATAAGATGATAGCCAATTAAATAATTATCGAAACGAGTAAAAAAAAATATCCAAAAAATTAATTATTTATTATTTTTTTACATTTTATTTTTCGATTTTCCGTACTTATTTTTTCATAGAATAACCACCGTAAAAAAATTTTTTTTGTTTCTATTCGGTCTTTTATCTCATTATTTATACTGTAATTAGTACAATATAAGACAACTTGAAAAAAAATGTTACGCCTCCAACATAAGGGGGGTCCAAAACGCATTTTAGGCTCATTTTGCCAGTGTAACTGTAAGTCATTCTTTGATTGTTTTTTGATTTTACAATACTAAAAATATTTTCTTTATTTATTTTAATATTCACTTCAATGTATATATTCTAAAAGTTTTGAATTATTTTCTGTAGGGGGGGCTAAATTCATTTTGTCAAAAACGGATTTGAGGCGAATTTTGGGTGTAGGTCATTCTTTGATTGTTTTTTTTTAAATTAAGATTTACATTAATTTATTATTCTTTGTTAGCGTTAGAAAAACTTCTAGATTAACACAATAACAGCTCCAGAAAAATGCGAACGTAAAACAAAATGGCGTCGTCATATGAAAAGGGGTAGGGAAAAATGAAAAGAATGATGGTCTTATTTGATAAAGAAATAGAATCTTTATTCATACAAATTTCTCCACTAAAGGAGGCAAAAGGAAATACAAACAATTCAAACAAACTTGCCTAAATTTCCATATGCACGACCAAACAAAAGATTTAGGGGTCGGGTAACACAAATACAAAAAAAATACTACACACAAAAGTATATAATAAACAGGAAGAAAAGACTTACTGTAGAAAGGGTTTAAACAATAAATGACCCTTTAAAAATGTATTTCTCTCGCGCAGGAGAGACAAAAAGTTCCACAGAACTCACAGTTCTCTTAAAAAAATTTCACGTTCCTTTTCGTTAAGGACTAAGGCTCCTGGGTTGGAAATAATTGCTGCTTTACGGACTTCTCGTAAAAAGGCTCTCGGAAATAGGCTGGTCTTCTGCTCTTATCACTCTCTTTTCACTCGTTTCGTCCGTTTTTAAGCATCTAAGGGCTGGACACTCCAACAACAATATTTCTTCCGTAGTTTGAAGAATATACGAGGACCCAGCGACCTTTTTCGCCAAAGAATATGAAGAACCGTTTCAGCCGTTCTGGGAATTCTGCTGGGTTTCAACAGCAATTAGCCACCTTTTCTCAATCAAGGTTCTTTTTTAAAACCGGCCAATGTCCGTTTTGAAGCATCTAATGTGTTCGTCACTCAGTGCCCAGGACGGGACAATCTGCTAGCTGCGTCCGCTCGCTTCGCTTCCCACTTCCAAAGAGGCAGATCTCGGCTCACACGTGATCAAAAAAGGTCCAGACAGGCGCCAATCCCAGGAGCCTCCGTCCCTCGCTTTAGCAGCAAAAAACGAAACGAAAAAGGGAAAAAAAAGGCATGCATAATACCAGAAATTTTTTTTTTTATTTATTTATAAAGATAAAAATTACCAATACTCTCACATAAAAAAAAATGGCAAGTAGCCAGGAAGATACTTGACTTTCAGTAAAAAAAATCTAAAGACTGGAAAAAATTTCCAATACTCACTTTAGTTCCAGGACATAAATTCATTTTCTCATGTGGTTTTCTGGATTTTATCTTTCTGGAAATATAAAAATTAGGAACTGGGAAATTTTATGCCAATGACCAATAATTTACCCCCCCCCCCCACACACACACCAATCATAATTGATAAAAAAACATTTTTTTAATTTCTTTTTGTAAAATAAGCTATTCATTATACAATTTATTCCTTAATAAATAAAATGCTGGAAATTTCATTAAAATTGAATAATTTCTTGTTTTTAAAATTCTTTGTTTTTTTAATTGTTTTAAAATTAATTCAAATTTTTTTTATCATCTCCTTTGAAAATGATAAATTTAAGTATTTAATAAATGCATTTGGCTGGACTTGGGCTGAACTTGCACAAAGGTGTTAAAATTAGGGTGACCCAGAAAAAACAGAACCCAAATTATTTATTTATTTTCCCATTAATCTAACCTTAAATCCCAACCCCAACCCTAACCTATAAGCCTAACCTCTAACCCTAACCCTACCACCCCCTAGTTAAAATTGTTTTTTTTTTTTATTAATAAATCTTCAGAATTAAATAAAGATTTCATTAATTCATTAGCCTTTGTTAACCTTATAATAACTTCTAGACTAACACAATAATGGCTCCAGATTGTCTGGTGATCATTCCCCACCCCCACTTTAGTTCCAGGACATAAATTCATTTTCTTATATGATCTGGATTTGATCTTTCTAGAAATTACAAATTAGGAACAGAAAATATCTTTATTCAAATGACCCTTCCGCCTCCAATCATAATTGATAAAAAGATTTTTTTTAAGTTTAAAAAAAAATGAAATAAGCTATTCATTATAGAATTAAGTACTTAATAAATAAAGTGATGAAAATTTCATTAAAATCGAACAACTCCTTAATGTTCAGTAATGTTATAGTATCGCAGTAAATATTCACTCCTACGCACGTATACACAACGGAAGTAAATACTACTGTACCTTCGCTTATTGAATAAAGCTGTTAAAATTCATATTCCGTTGTCGTCCGGATTTATTCCTATCAAGTAGGTATACACTTTATATTTGATTAATTAATTTTATCTGATTTAGATAAGATAGGGGGGGGGGCTTGGCTTGTTTTGTTTTGTTTTGTTTTGTTTATATTCGTATTAATTGAGTGGTTTCACCAAATGAATTACTACACCATTTGAACCGTCGACACAAAATTCTTTATTAAAGAATTTAATACAATGCATTACAATGGAATCATCACCAAATTTTTTATATTTTTGATATTTTTACTTTTGGATGCTAATGTTTAATAATGTGTTTTACGAAATATAAATTAATATTTTATCTTTTTTTATTATTCTAAATGAAACTTTTCTTTTTAATTCTTTTCACTAAGGTTGCATTTCTGTAAAGAAAAAAAAAAGAAATCAGACGAATTAATATTGAAAGAAGTAAGTATCAACATTTAATTTCTTTCTTTACAAATAAAAATAAAATATGCATTTATTTGTATTTGTAGAGAAAGATTTATTTTTATTACTCTGTTTAAAATTTGATTAAGTCTCGTAGTGAATGTTTGTTTGAATTTAAATTTAATTTCTTTCTCAATAAAAATACGTATTTATTTGTATTTTTAGAAAAAGATTTATTTTTATTACTCTGTTTAAAATTTGATTTAGTCTCGTAGTGAATGTTAGTTTGAAAATATATTCATTTTGTGTGGAAGGTTTCGGTTTAACTTCGTTCTAAAGTGGGGGTTCGATTTATAATGTAAACATTATGTTAAACAGAACCCTCATTTTATGTACGTCTTTTAGTAATAAACCTTTTTTTGTTTTGTTTTTTTCTTGCCCTTGTATTTTTACAGTACTGAATATATTTTCTTTCTGTATTTTACTATTCATTCTAAATTTAATAATCATTCTAAAAATGTTAATTTTGTGATAAAAGTTAGTTCTAAAACTAAACGATTTCCAATGTAGGCATAATGATAAATTGGACCCTCATTTTATGACTGTATATATGTTTTTGTTTATCCCCGATCAAGATCTGACGTCTGTTATTTTAGAGTACGGAAGGCTAAAAAGAAAATACAAAATAAATAAATAAAATAAAATAACAAAGCAAAAAGAAAACCATAATATCTAGTCTATTTGAAACTAAATTTTTGCCACTTTATTTCTAATGTATCATTTGACTATAAAGTGGAAGTTCGATTTACAATATAATTATCAGGTATCACCAAAACGGTCACGTGATCAGTTTAGGCCATCTTGAATAAAACGGAAATAGATATTTCCAAACTTTGTTTATCAAAAATCTCGTAAAAAAACAATTAAAGATCGTACAGGGTTGTTACAAAAAAAAACAGTTAATTCAAAGATCAAATTATCCGATTACATCATTATCTTAAAAAATAAATAAACCTATCCATATTACATGTGAAACGGTAATTTTCAGGCAGCAATTTAGACAGAAAAAATGACATATTATTACCCTCTTACAATTATACATCTACATATGGTTGGTTGTAATGGATATACATTTTTTAGCCAGAATTTACTATTAAAATGAATAAAATCTTTAAAAACTTTAATATTAAAATTTAATATTAAAATGAATAAAATCTTTAAAAACTTTAATGTTAAAATTTCACAGTGAAATTGACTTTAAAAAAATGTGTTCGGTTTTGGTATTAATTTTTAAAATCGAAAACGAAATGAAAATTTGAATATTTTTTCTAAGAGAAAAACTGATAAAATAATGTATTCTTACTTTTTATTCTAATAGGTCGAAAAAGTTGAAAAATAATTTTTTATGCTAAGAAAAACAAACAAGAGTTACTGAGAAGCATCTCGTCTTTTTGTATAAAAGTAAAACAAATATGTCAGT
Source organism: Doryteuthis pealeii (assembly GCA_023376005.1). Lineage (NCBI taxonomy): Eukaryota > Metazoa > Mollusca > Cephalopoda > Myopsida > Loliginidae > Doryteuthis > Doryteuthis pealeii. The sequence goes on from CM042177.1 coordinate 55,775,931, forward strand.
TTTGCTCTTCCATATGTTCGAAGAATCACACATTACTATTCAACAATAAGAATTACAAATTCTTTTAAGAATATTAATATAGCATGGATCTGACCAATTTTTAGTTCACCTGAATTCTAAAATTCATATATTTAAATATCCGTGAAAAATTCGATTTTTTTCACGCAGAAAAAAAAAATTATTTGATTTATTTCATGCAGAAAAAAAATATTTAAGCACACAAAAGATTAAACACAAATCTCTTAAAAATTAATTAAATAAAAATAATTTTTTTTTTTGACACTTTAATAGAATATAGTACATACCAATTAAAAAAGCAAAAAAAGGTTTTCAAATAATAATATGATGACATTTTTTTTGCACTTTTTATTTCCGATTTCATTAATTTTTCCTAAAAAAAAAACTACTGCATTGTATGTTATACATTTTCTTTTATATAGTTATTCAGACTCTTATCTTTATAGAAAAAAGTAAAAGAGTTTTCTGACTGGTCATTTTTTTATCTCATAAAATGAAATAGGATGGGGGATAGACCTTGTAAATAAAATATTTCCCCCAATATATTTTAGGAAAAAAACTATTTCAGATATATTTACATCCAAAGGTAAACATTTATGGAAACTTTTGTGAAAATCAGCCTATTAATTGATTTTTCATAGAATTTTATAAAGTTTATAAATGCATTTTTACCCAAGAAATCCAACCTGATTTTCTTGGTTACATCTTTGAGTATAAACAATTTACTCTTTTATTTATCAATAATGGAGTGTTCTTTTCTTTGTGAATACATCTTTGAATAAAGTAAACATCATACCAAAGTAAATTTGTTTTGTTAGCAACATATTTGAGTATGAATAGTTTTCTCTTCTATCAATAATGGAGTGTTCTTTTCTTTATAGATAAATCTTTGGACAAAATAAAATATCCGTTATTTAAATTATATTCCATTAAATTATGTTTCTGAAATTATTAATGTTCTTTTTAATGTCTGAACAAGAATAACATGATCTGTCACTATTAATTAAAACGCCAAGTGATTTATTCTCATTTTTTCACTTGAAAGAAAATATGTGTTACTGGTTTTCTTTAATAATATCTGTTTTTCATTTACAGATGTCAAATGCAGTGGAGGACAAAAAAAAGTCTATTCTTGCAAAGTGTTTGAACCTGCATTTTAACAGAATTTGTTAAGCAGCTGAATCCAAAAAATAAAGAGAATTCTTACTCTTGAAAAGACTGTACATCATTATTTTTTGGAAACTCACATTACAAATTATACATGCAACTATACACAGGAGGAACACTACTCTTATCAACTGAGTATAGAAGTTATTTAATAGAATAAAAAAGACATGCCAAATCATATGCAAAGATGCACTGCAGAGAAAGATTTTTTGCATACACAAACTGAAAAGAAACTATTTTCTTGATAAGTGTGTGGATCAGCATCTTAACACATGTACAATTTCAAAATACAAAGACACACTGTGGACTATTTGCATATAATTCTATAAACAGATACGGTTGACAAACCAATTTTTTGTGAAGTTTTCTGGATCAGCATTTTCATTTAATTTACTTTTGAAAGACCAGATGCAGATACACACGGGAGAAACCATTTTCTTGTGAAATATATGGATCAACATTTTCAACGATAGACAAAATGAAAAGTCATGAGTAAACATACATGAGTGAGAAACAATTTTCTTGTGAAATATGTGGATCAGCATTTCCTTTTAGTTCACATTTGAAAAGATGCATGCAAACACATACTGGAGATAATTCATTTTAATGTCAGCATTTTTAAAGATGGAATATTTGAAAACCCAGAAGCAAACTCACACTGATGAGAAACCTTTTTCTTGTGAAGTTTGTGGAAGAACATTTTCAGTCAAATGCAATATGAAAATTCATATGAGAACACACACTGGTGAGAAACCTTTTTCTTGTAAAGTGTGTGAATTTGCATTTTCCCAAATAGGAAATTTGAAAAACCACATGAAAACACACACTGGTGAGAAACCTTTTTCTTGTGAAGTGTGCAGATCAGCATTTGCACGGAAGGATGAGTTGAAAAATCACATGAGTACACACACTAGTGAGAAACCATTTACTTGTGAAGTATGTGGATTGGCCTTTTCACTGATGAAATCTTTGAAATCCCACAAGCGAACTCACACCAGTGAGAAACCTTTTTCTTTTGAAGTTTGTGGAAGAGCATTAAACTCAAAAAATGTGTGAAAATCCACATGAGAACGCACACTGGTGAGAAACCTTATTCTTGTGAAGTGTGTGGATCTGCATTTTCCCTCATAGGAAACTTGAAAACCCACATGAAAATACACACACTGGTGAGAAACCATTTACTTGTGAAGTATGTGGATCAGCATTTCAAGTAGTTCACTGTTAAAAATACATGTGCAAACACACACTGGGGAGAAACCATTTTCTTGTGCGGTATGTGGATCAGCATTTTCAAGAAGTTACAAATTGAAATGCCATGAGCGAACACACACAGGTGAGAAACCTTTTTTGAAGTATGTGAATCAGCATTTCTTTTAGCTACCAATTGAAAGAACATATGCAAACACACACTGGAGACAAACCATTTTCTTGTGAAATTTGTTTAGCATTTTCACGTAATTCGAATTTGAAAACACATATACGAACACACACTGGAGAGAGACCATTTTCTGTGTGAAGTGTGTGAATTAGCATTTTTCACGGATGGACACATTGGAAATCACATGAGAACACACACTGGCGATAAACCTTTTTCTTGTGAAGAATGTGGATCAGCATTTTCACGAAAAGCATCTTTGAAAGAACATATGCAAAAACACACGGGTGAGAAACCATTTACTTGTAATGTTTGTGGATCTGCATTTTCATGTAATTCACGTTTGAAAAAACACAAGCAAACACACACTGAATAGAAAATTTTTCTTGTAAAGGTTGTGGATCAGCATTTAAAATGTCACATGGAAACATACTGGACACAAAACATTTCTTGTGAAGTTTTTGGATCAACATTTTCAAACAATTCACATTTGGAAATACACTTGCAAACACAGCCTTGAGTGACTTTGGTCTCTCTGTACAGGTATTTGTCAGTATCGGAAATGAGAATACTTCCCCTAGGGAGTAAACCCTGACCAATTGTTCCAATAGAAATTAAAATTGACTTGAATACAGAAGACAGATACTGGCAGGATATTGCTCAGAATAAAACAGTCCCCTCATCTCTCAGATTATGCCAGCCTGAGCTAACTGCTCGATACCTCTCTCCTCTGCT
>CM042177.1:55779325-56137066 GCA_023376005.1 Doryteuthis pealeii
TGTTAACGACCACGCATACTTGGTTCACGAGGCCATTCACCTACCGTAATATGATCAATCACCCAGCTTGTTTTGTAGCAACATTATTTGAGTATGAATATTTTTCTCTTCTATCAATAATGGAGTGTTCTTTTCTTTATAGATAAATCTTTGGACAAAATAAAATATCCGTTATTTTAAATTATATTCCATTAAATTATGTTTCTGAAATTATTAATGTTCTTTTTAATTCTGAACAAGAATAACATGATCTGTCACTATTAATTAAAACGCCAAGTGATTTATTCTCATTTTTCACTTGAAAGAAAATATGTGTTACTGGTCTTTCTTTAATAATATCTGTTTTTCATTTACAGATGTCAAATGCAGTGGAGGACAAAAAAAAGTCTATTCTTGCAAAGTGTTTGAACCTGCATTTTAACAGAATTTGTTAAGCAGCTGAATCCAAAAAATAAAGAGAATTCTTACTCTTGAAAAGACTGTACATCATTATTTTTGGAAACTCACATTACAAAATTATACATGCAACTATACACAGGAGGAACACTACTCTTATCAACTGAGTATAGAAGTTATTTAATAGAATAAAAAAGACATGCCAAATCATATGCAAAGATGCACTGCAGAGAAAGATTTTTTGCATACACAAACTGAAAAGAAACTATTTTCTTGATAAGTGTGTGGATCAGCATCTTAACACATGTGCAATTTCAAAATACAAAAGACACACTGTGGAGTATTTGCATGTAATTCTATAAAACAGACATGGTAGACAAACCAATTTTTTGTGAAGTTTTCTGGATCAGCATTTTCATTTAATTTACTTTTGAAAGATCAGATGCTGATACACACGGGAGAAACCATTTTCTTGTGAAATATATGGATCAACATTTTCAACAATAGACAAAATGAAAAGTCATGAGTAAACATACATGAGTGAGAAACAATTTTCTTGTGAAATATGTGGATCAGCATTTCCTTTTAGTTCACATTTGAAAAGATGCATGCAAACACATACTGGAGATAATTCATTTTAATGTCAGCATTTTTAAAGATGGAATATTTGAAAACCCAGAAGCAAACTCACACTGATGAGAAACCTTTTTCTTGTGAAGTTTGTGGAAGAACATTTTCAGTCAAATGCAATATGAAAATTCATATGAGAACACACACTGGTGAGAAACCTTTTTCTTGTAAAGTGTGTGAATTTGCATTTTCCCAAATAGGAAATTTGAAAAAACCACATGAAAAACACACACTGGTGAGAAACCTTTTTCTTGTGAAGTGTGCAGATCAGCATTTGCACGGAAGGATGAGTTGAAAAATCACATGAGTACACACACTAGTGAGAAACCATTTACTTGTGAAGTATGTGGATTGGCCTTTTCACTGATGAAATCTTTGAAATCCCACAAGCGAACTCACACCAGTGAGAAACCTTTTTCTTGTGAAGTTTGTGGAAGAGCATTTAAACTCAAAAAATGTGTGAAAATCCACATGAGAACGCACACTGGTGAGAAACCTTATTCTTGTGAAGTGTGTGGATCTGCATTTTCCCTCATAGGAAACTTGAAAACCCACATGAAAATACACACTGGTGAGAAACCATTTACTTGTGAAGTATGTGGATCAGCATTTTCAAGTAGTTCACTGTTAAAAATACATGTGCAAACACACACTGGGGAGAAACCATTTTCTTGTGCGGTATGTGGATCAGCATTTTCAAGAAGTTACAAATTGAAATGCCATGAGCGAACACACACAGGTGAGAAACCTTTTTGTTGTGAAGTATGTGAATCAGCATTTTCTTTTAGCTACCAATTGAAAGAACATATGCAAACACACACTGGAGACAAACCATTTTCTTGTGAAATTTGTGGTTTAGCATTTTCACGTAATTCGAATTTGAAAACACATATACGAACACACACTGGAGAGAGACCATTTTCTTGTGAAGTGTGTGAATTAGCATTTTCACGGATGGACACATTGGAAAATCACATGAGAACACACACTGGCGATAAACCTTTTTCTTGTGAAGAATGTGGATCAGCATTTTCACGAAAAGCATCTTTGAAAGAACATATGCAAAAACACACGGGTGAGAAACCATTTACTTGTAATGTTTGTGGATCTGCATTTTCATGTAATTCACGTTTGAAAAAACACAAGCAAACACACACTGAATAGAAAATTTTTCTTGTAAAGGTTGTGGATCAGCATTTAAAATGTCACATGGAAACATACTGGACACAAAACATTTCTTGTGAAGTTTTTGGATCAACATTTTCAAACAATTTACATTTGGAAATACACTTGCAAACACAGCCTTGAGTGACTTTGGTCTCTCTGTACAGGTATTTGTCAGTATCGGAAATGAGAATACTTCCCCTAGGGAGTAAACCCTGACCAATTGTTCCAATAGAAATTAAAATTGACTTGAATACAGAAGACAGATACTGGCAGGATATTGCTCAGAATAAAACAGTCCCCTCATCCAGGATATGCACTGAGCTAAGCTGGATACTCCACCAGATCGGCCTGAAATTGGCCCTGGAATCCAGTAAAACCAAACAAGGACAACTAGAAAGAGAAACTATAACTAAGAAAATTATTGTCTACTGTTTCACTTACTCAAAGTTTGAGAATTGGGACAGAAGGAAGGAAATAGTATTCAAGGAGCCCACCCAGTCCTGCAATATTGTGGAAAATCTGTTGCCATTCTACTAAAATAAAATCCACTATGACCAACAATGACTATTGCTTCATTGGAGCAGGGAGGAGAATTGGACACTGATATGGGCAATGGAATATTCCATAATGAGACATCAAAAACTCAAGGAGATCCAAGAAGGACATCATTGATTGTGTCTGCATCTTTTTATTTACATGTAATCCTGTTTATTGTGAAATGTTATAGTGGTGTTTTTTGTTAAAGTATATTTTATAGGGTTCTTTTTTGTATATATCAGTGCTTTTAGTGAGATTTCAAAATGTTTTAAGAAATATCTATGTGCTGTATATTTGCTATACTCAATAAACTGAAATTATGTTATTGCTATATTTAATATCTTTTTTTACAATATTTCATCATCTTGATATATTTGCTGTCATGTTCTCTTTAACTGAATTTTTTTCTTTATTGCCAATATCCACATTTAATTTGTTAAAAAATATGAAAGGTCATGTTTTTCTGTTTTTAGAAATAAATCAAATTTCTTTTGTCCACACTACATGGTCTTTCTTTTTATTATTTCTTTATGGATTTCCATACAAAAAAATGTTTATTTTCCTCTGTGATATTGGAATTGATTTAATCATAAAAATAGAAATAATTGTTTTTCTATAAAGATAGAGTGGAATTGATTTAATTATAAAAATGGAAATAATTGTTTTTCTATAAAGATACAGTGCAATTGATTTAATTATAAAAATGGAAATAATTGTTTTTCTATAAAGATACAGTGGAATTGATTTAATTATAAAAATGGAATAATTGTTTTTCTATTATTATAAAATGGAAATAATTGTTTTTCTATAAAGATACAGTGGAATTGATTTAATTATAAAGATGGAAATAATTGTTTTCTATAAAGATATAGTGGAATTGATTTAATTATAAAAATGGAAATAATTTTTTTTCTATAAAGATACAGTGGAATTGATTTAATTATAAAAATGGAAATAATTGTTTTTCTATAAATAATTGTTTTCTATAAAGGTATAGTGGAATTGATTTAATTATAAAAATGGAAATAATTGTTTTTCTATAAAGATACAGTGGAATTGATTTAATTATAAAAATGGAAATAATTGTTTTTCTATAAAGGTATAGTGGAATTGATTTAATTATAAAAATGAAATAATTGTTTTTTCTATAAAGATACAGTGGAATTGATTCAATTATAAAAATGGAAATAATTGTTTTTCTATAAAGATACAGTGGAATTGATTAATTATAAAAATGGAAATAATTGTTTTTCTATAAAGATATAGTGGAATTGATTTAATTATAAAATGGAAATAATTGTTTTCTATAAAGATACAGTGGAATTGATTTAATTATAAAAATGGAAATAATTGTTTTTCTAAAGATATAGTGGAATGATTTAATTATAAAAATGGAAATAATTGTTTTTCTATAAAGATACAGTGGAATTGATTTAATTATAAAAATGAAATAATTGTTTTTCTATAAAGATACAGTGGAATTGATTTAATTATAAAAATGGAAATAATTGTTTTTCTATAAAGATACAGTGGAATTGATTTAATCCTAAGTTGTAAGGGTATCAGCCAGAGAGTGAGGGAGTCTTTTCACTAGCACTAGACCAAGGAGATTTTTTGACAGAATTTATCTCTGAGAAAAACCCCAGCTACCGTTAGTCCCAAATTTCAGTCTTAAAGTAAAATTTAATGAGCAATACCCTAAAATTAAGAAGATGAACACCTTACTAAATCTAAAAATAACACAAACTTTATTTTCATAAAATAAAATAAAGAATTACCCCCCCCCCCCAAAAAAAAAAATGAGAGCAAACTCACAAACTTTTCATAAACTTCCTCATGCAAAATAATTGTAATAATGATTACTTATCAACAATAAAAAAAAAATTGAAATGCAATTAGTGGCAAATAATTTTAGTCTTACTAAAGAAAAGCGCAGAAACGCCAGTATTACAATTAACTTTTCAGCCTCAACTGAAAATCACAATTCTACAACAAAAACCCAAGAAAAGGGGAGCAAAATAAATTTAATTTTCTATTTATTAAAACTAAAATAATCAAGGCTTAAAAATTCAATAAAGAAAGTCTCTCTAAAAGCACAAATACCTTTTTCTCTTTGTTTTTTGTTTCGAATCTTATCTTTTTTACCACAGGTAACCATGTATCAGTTCAAAGTGAAATCCTTCCCTAGATTCAGTTCAAAATAAAATAGAAATTCAAACATTTCTTCTGTTTTCTTCTTTTTCTCAAAAGTTTCTTCTTCTTCTTTTTTAAAAGGGTTTTCTTCAATTATTCTTTTCTGAATATTTTTTCAGTGTTCTCATTGTTTCTCTTTTCTCAAATGTTATTCAATAATTTTTCTCTGGGTTCTCCAAATTATCTTCAAAATATCTTAACATCAAACATTTCTTTAATGGAGTATACTTATTTTTTCATCCCCACTTGATAAAAGGTAGGCTACTTCTGACAAATATTTTCTAAGTTGTGTCCCTTGCATTGAAACGCTAAGGAAATTTAGTTAAACATTCTTTTTGTGGAATAAAATTTCAATCTTATTTTAGAACAAATAAACTTAAAGCCATTTAAACAGTGTTTTATAACTTTCCTTATTAGGATAGAAATTTTTTTACTTTCTTTCTTTCTTCTTTGCGAAATAACTTTTTTTTTTACTAATTTTGACAAATTAAATCTAAAATTACTTTTATTGTCAAAAATAAATTTTTACATTTTTTATCATCTGAGGCAGAGAGCCACACCTACCATCACCTCCTTACTTTACCACACAGATCACTGTGCTTCTTATGTGGTGAGTTGGCAAGGGCCAGTATCAAACCCGGAACCTTGTGGTTCCTAGTCAGACACTCTACCGACTGAGCTAATCTGAGTAAATTCCATGTCAAATTATCCAGGCCATGTCACTCACCCCCGTCAATTTTTCTTCAATTTTGTCCAGTGTGTGGACTATGTTAAAGTGAGACAATCTCCAAATTTTGAGCTTCCAATTCAAAAATTGGGCAAATGTTTATTTTTATCTTTCCCAATTTTTTTTTTTTTTTTGTGGGGGGGATAAAAAATTGTGACTTTGTAATCTATTTTTGTTGCTAAAATGAGTTCTAGAGCTTCTGTAGTCCTAAACATTGCTTGATAAAAGTTTTTGGGCCCATAGAATCCAAAAATGCCATAAAAAGTCCTAAAATTAATTTAACGTTATTAATGATTTCCAATATTTTCATAGCAAGATTAATAGGTGGGAAAATCCCAATCTGGCACTGTATAAATGACAAAATATTTTTTTACTATTATTTTACATACATTGAATATTATTTGTATCAAATAAATAGTTTGTTTTTTGATTTGAACCGAAGCTACAACATCAGTTAAAAATTTGTATTTTTATGTTTTAAGTGTTTCTAGTCAGCCATTGAATAAGGAATATATATTTTACATATATTGAATATTATTTGTACCAAAAGCATAGTTTGTTTTCTTATCTGAACCAAAGTTAAAATGTTGTATTTTGTTTCCATTCAGCCATTGAATAAGATGTATATGGAGCAAAATAACTGTCAGTGTACAATATAAATGATCAAGATTATGTTGGTGGTTGGATATATTTGAAATGATATTATTTTCTTTACACTCACTCACCCCTTTCTTACCTCTACAGCAGGATCTCCTTAAATTCTCAGCTCCATCTGACAAAAATAGATTACAAAAAGTTGCTATTTTTGGGACCCCCCCCCCAAAAAAAAACAACATTTGTAGAGCTAAAAGTTAACATAACAAGGCAGATGTTGGAGCACAGTGTCTGTGGATGACTATATATATATATATATATGTGTGTGTGTGTGTGCACGTGCACGTGCATGCATTTTATTTGATCTTTCTTCACTCTTTAATTACACAGAGTATTCTCACCTTGGTAATAGTTTTTGATTTCAGTAAATAAGGAGATTCTTGTGTAGTTTAAAGAAAACCATTCATTGTATAACATCTTCCTCATTTCTTTTTCAAACACAACACATTTCTGTGAATAAAAAAAGAAATCAGATGAATGATTATAGGAAGAAGCAATGTGAGAATGTTCTGCACTCTTGCACCTTTAATGCACAATATCTGGACCCCAAACGTTGTGATGTTCTATGCTGGCTGATTTGAAGGGCACCAGTCAGAGACAGGTTCACAAGGATTGAAAACAAAACAACAACTACAAAGTTTGAAAACAAGATGCAGATGGAAGAAGAGATTCTGTGATATTTGGCGATCTATCCACTATCTGATTATCGGCTTCCTCTACTGGCGACCATCACACCTCAACGGCCCCGGTTCTAACTGACACAGGGTTGGAGCTTAGCCGAATTTATGTAAAATTCTCCCCCACCACCCATCTGCTGCTGGACCACACAGATGGCTGACATTTAAATTCAACTCCGACTTTTAGACGACATTATCCCTTAAAACTAAAGCAGTCACTCCTCTTTTCAGACTTAGCGTCTCCAATACTTCGACCATTAATTTTTTCAAAAGAGATTTCCTCATAAAAATAGCCTTTTTGCTTTTAACACCCAAATGCCTAAAGATATTATCACTAAGTGGCTTACTTCATGGTGACCATACCGGTCTCTTTGTGTCCTCAAAGGGATTTTTTCAAAAGAGATTTCCTCATAAAAATAGCCTTTTTGCTTTTAACACCCAAATGCCTAAAGATATTATCACTAAGTGGCTTACTTCATGGTGACCATACCGGTCTCTTTGTGTCCTCAAAGGGAAAAACACCCACCCATTTACTTATGCCTGGCTTTAATATATTCTAGTTTTATTTATTCATTCTGACCAAGTATGATGATTTATTGATTATTTCTTTACAAATAAAAATGCGTATGTGCCACGCCTTGGCTGGATAAGACATTTTCCCAATAAATTAAACTATATACTCATATATGCTGGATAAGACATTTTCCCAATAAATTAAACTATATACTTTTTAAATTTCATATATGCATTTTATTTGATTTAAATATGTGGGGAGAATTTTTTTTTTTTTTTTTCATTTGTATTAATTGAGTGGTGTTACCAAATGAATAATGCCATTTCAAAACTCTACACAATTCTTTATTAAAGAATTTAATACAATGCATTACAATTGACTAGTGATGTTCAAGAATTGCCAAGGGAGATAATAATTTTTTTTTAATTTCTTAATTTTAAAACAATTACCAGAAAATCAGGGAATTGTCCAATTTTAATGAAATTTTCACCAAATTATTTTCTGATGACTTAATTTTTTATACAATTAGCTTATTTTATTAAAGAAACTTTTTTTTTTTATCAATTCAGAATGTGGGGGGGGGGGGGTGACCTTTGAACATTTGAAGAAAAAAAATTCCCGCGTCCCTAATTTTTACATTTCTCGAAAGATCATATCCTGAAGAATATATAGAAAAATAAAAAAAATAAAAAAATATAAATTCAATACCCTAAAAAAGTGATTTTAAAATTTAAAAGTTATTTTCTTAAAACTCAAAAAATAAATAATCTAGCCGGGTGTTTTTCATAGTATTAAGAAAATATTTTTCTTTTAAAGTGATGCAAAAAAAAAAAACAAACTTATCCAAGTCAAACTGAGTTTTTTACTACCTTAAAAATTTCAAGGTCAGTTTTATATACCTGACATCCTTTAGGAATAACTCAAAAATTTAACAAAAGATAGCCCTGAATTTTATCTTTGAAAAGAATCTAAGTTAAAAAAAAAAATACGTAATGATGTGCTGCATATTTTCAGAGATTTTTAAAGATTAAAAAAAAATCATCAATTTTTAACTGTGAATGACAAAACAGTCCGAATTCTCTCCCAATCTAAATAAATATGTCAATCGCAACAGAAAAAGTTTTTTGGCTACACTTCTGAGAAAAATATTTTTTAAGATATTGCGAGTTGGTCATTTTCTGTACTAATTATAGTATAAATAAAAAGATAAGACCGAAGTTTTGAATAGAAAAAAAATTACGGTGGCTTTTCTATGGGAAAATAAGTACCGAAAATTGGAAAATAAAATGTAAACAAAAACATAATTAAACATTGTTTTGAAGATTTCTTTTTTTACTCATTTCGAAATTATACATCGACATTTTTTATGCTTAAAAAAGGGGGGTACATTTTCAATAGAATTTTTCTTCAAAACTTATTTATTTTTTTGCACCTAAAATAAGGTTTGCATTAAATAGATATTTATTTTTAGAATCTAAAAATATAATATTTTAAACTTAACATCAGGCTTTTCATATTTTAAATGAATTTTATATATTCATTCTTCATAGCAAAAATACTTAATTAAAGTTTTAAAATAAAATTACTGATGCATTATAAAATTCATTAATTACTAAATTAATATTGAAAATTCTATTAAAATCGGATAATTCCCTGATTTTTGGTAATTTTTTTTTTTATTTGTAATTGCGAATATTACATTAAATTTGTTAAAAATGCCATTTTAAGCCATTTTAGACAAGCGTCTCAGACCGAAAGCGATAGAAATTCACCGAAAAAATCGTTTTAAATGTGGTTTGTTTTAATTGTATATGTAGTGATATTTTTCTTTTTTTTTAATGATGGTCATTATTGTTTTAGACAAAAATTTGACCTTAGATAAACGATTTAATTAATTTTGATTCGTTTTTAAAACAAAAAATCTGTCGCAAGCAGACGCTCTTTGGGCCATCCTATAGTAAACAAAATCAACAGCCGGCCGACAAAAACCAGTAACATTTTTATACCAAGATAATTTTTAATTTTGATCTAAAAAGAAAAAGAAGTTATTTCATGTTGCTGTTGTAAGCATATGTGAAAAAATAATTTTACACAAAAGATAAACAAATTTTGTTATTTTTTTTTTAATTGGTGTTTATTGGTGTTTTGGTCCCATATTTTTAAAATTTAAAGAAATTGCAAGTTCATTTATTTTAAAATATCGAACTTTAAAGACTTAATCATGAAATTGTTCTCAAATTTAAAATGTTATTTTATTTTCAAACTCGTAGTAAAACGATGACGTAGACGTGTGTCATTATGAGGGTACATCAGTCTACAGGGGACAAGAAGTCAGGACACCGCCGGTGATAACAGAACGACTAAAAACGAAAAAACAACAATGACTTGCTTGCTGTTATTGTGATATACTTCGAAAATTACATTATTGACAAAGAGAAGAAGGGAACTGATATCCAATGAAAAAAAAAGGTAATTTCTTTTTTTCTCACTGAAGTACTTTTTAAAAGAACGAAACTGCTAGAATAAAAGGAGTCCGCCGTAACTTTCCATATAATTAGAAAGGTGCAAAACGCGGGCTTTTAATATGTACGGAGATTGTTAATAAATGTTTTACTTTACGTTTAATATAAAGAACAATTCCAATTTTATGTGTTATAAAAAAGAAAAAAACAAATTTCTATTACATAAAACCTAAATTTTTGCATTTAAAAGTAAATTCCCGTAAAATCGCGCCATTTCTTAATCTTTGTTGACAAAATTGTCGCATCTTGACGTGTGCACTATTTTTTGTATGGAGGATTATACGTAATACAACAATACCCGAAAACCAAATCTTTTTAAATATCGCTTTTTATTAAGGCTAATAAAAATAACGACATAATAAAAATAAAAACCGAAATATGTTATATCATTATTTTTAGCTAGATATTTTTTATACAATATTTTCTTTGATCAATAAATACGATTTTGATATCCACTAAAGAAAAGTATTTATTTTACATTTTATGAATTTTTAAAAGTCCCTGAAAAAAAATGAACAAGTAGACAATTGGAACTTTTAATATAAAATTCTTTAGAAAATAATTTAGAAAAAAAGATAAATATTTTTTCTTATTTACGAGATTTAAGTTTCACTGTTAAAGATGCCCTATTACCAAAACCGAATTAGTTGCGATTTAGTTTTGTTTACATATGTTCCGTCATAAATTATCTTTCCAAAAATGTAAAAATCATTTATATCCAAAAAAAGAAGAAAAAAAGATCTTTGTACGGGGGATCAATGCGCGAAACAAAAACTAAAAAATTAGGCTTTTCAATTTAGTAAACATTTATTTACAATAAAAATTTTTTTTTATTATTTCCTATACTGTAAGTTTTATTAAAATCGGATAGTTTATTTTATATGATTTTTAGAAGAATTTCCTGTGATCACCCTTTTTTAAAGCCAGCTATATTTTGCACATCCCTATTTAACAAGAATGAAAACCACAGGAATTGTCTTTCGAAAAATGTAAAATTGTTAGTTTCTTTTATATGATTTTTTAGAAGAATTTCCAGTGATCACCCTTTTTTAGAGCCAGCGCACATCCCTATTCTTAGAGAATGAATTGACTTTTAATTTTGTTTTAATTTATATTAGAATGGTATAAAAATGTAATAAATACATTCAACCATCATTACTGAACTTTTATTGTTTCCGTTCATTGACTATGAAAATAATAAATAAGAAAGGGACATTATTTTAACTTTTCCTTCACAAATCATCAGAAGGTATTCTCCCCCCAGCACCTCTGTAAACAGTTTTCTTTTATTGTTTCCGTTCATTGACTATGAAAATAATAAATAAGAAAGGGACATTATTTTAACTTTCCTTCACAAATCTTCAGAAGGTATTCTCCCCCCAGCACCTCTGTAAACAGTTTTCTTTTATTGTTTCCGTTCATTGGATATGAAAATATAAATAAGAAAGGGACATTATTTTAACTTTTCCTTCACAATCTTCAGAAGGTATTCTCCCCGCAGCACCTCTGTAAACAGTTTTCTTTTATTGTTTCCATTCATTGACTATGAAAATAATAAATAAGAAAGGGACATTATTTTAACTTTTCCTTCACAAATCTTCAGAAGGTATTCTCCCCGCAGCACCTCTGTAAACAGTTTTGTTTTATTGTTTCCGTTCATTGACTATGAAAATAATAAATAAGAAAGGGACATTATTTTAACTTTTCCTTCACAAATCTTCAGAAGGTATTCTCCCCCCAGCACCTCTGTAAACAGTTTTGTTTATTGTTTCCGTTCATTGGATATGAAAATAATAAATAAGAAAGGGACATTATTTTAACTTTTCCTTCACAAATCTTCAGAAGGTATTCTCCCCGCAGCACCTCTGTAAACAGTTTTCTTTTATTGTTTCCGTTCATTGGATATGAAAATAATAAATAAGAAAGGGACATTATTTTAACTTTTCCTTCACAAATCTTCAGAAGGTATTCTCCCCCCAGCACCTCTGTAAACAGTTTCTTTTATTGTTTCCGTTCATTGGATATGAAAATAATAAATAAGAAAGGGACATTATTTTAACTTTTCCTTCACAAATCTTCAGAAGGTATTCTCCCCCCAGCACCTCTGTAGACAGTTTCTTTTATTGTTTCCGTTCATTGGATATGAAAATAATAAATAAGAAAGGGACATTATTTTAACTTTTCCTTCACAAATCTTCAGAAGGTATTCTCCCCCCAGCACCTCTGTAAACAGTTTTCTTTTATTGTTTCCGTTTATTGACTATGAAAATAATAAATAAGAAAGGGACATTATTTTAACTTTTCCTTCACAAATCTTCAGAAGGTATTCTCCCCCCAGCACCTCTGTAAACAGTTTTGTTTTATTGTTTCCGTTCATTGACTATGAAAATAATAAATAAGAAAGGGACATTATTTTAACTTTTCCTTCACAAATCTTCAGAATGTATTCTCCCCCCAGCACCTCTGCAAACAGTTTTCTTTTTGTTTCCGTTCATTGACTATGAAAATAATAAATAAGAAAGGGACATTATTTTTAACTTTTCCTTCACAAATCTTCAGAAGGTATTCTCCCCCAGCACCTCTGTAAACAGTTTTCTTTTATTGTTTCCGTTCATTGACTATGAAAATAATAAATAAGAAAGGGACATTATTTTAACTTTTCCTTCACAAATCTTCAGAAGGTATTCTCCCCCCAGCACCTCTGTAAACAGTTTTGTTTTATTGTTTACATTCATTGTATATGAAAATAATAGATAAGAAAGGGACATTATTTTAACTTTTCCTTCACAAATCCTCATAACGTCTTCACCCCCACCACCTCTGTAAACAGTTTTCTCACTTGAGACATATGGATAAAATAAATAGGATAAAATAAAGATAAACATTAATACATCTGAACATATTGAAATGGCTTTACTACATTTCCTTATTTCTTTTCTTTTTCTTAACTTGTTTTCTCTTCTTTTATTAATTATAGGTTTTTCAAAATCGATGAAATAATTTACTGCATTTGAATACAATATATTCTTGGTGACCGGAAGTCCCATTTGAAGGATTATAAGTGAATCCACATTGGAGAAAAGCATATTTGGGGGAATTTCAGAGTACGGATGTGTTTATTTTCCTGAAAGACATATTTGTGTAGAATATGCAGATAAACATGGGTGAGAAATCATTTTTTTCTTTTAATCTCTAATTCTTTATTTGCTGATGTCAAATTTTTTGTGAAAATTTCCAAATACACACTGGAGAGTTTTCTAGAATCATCTTCATATTTCACATATTTTAAGATTACATATTGTATGAACTAAAAACAAGCAATGTTTTTCTATCTCTTCACAACTCAAAATTTGATCTTTGTGTATGTTTATGTGTGTGTGTGTGTGTAAGGGAGATAAAGGTTGATATTCATCATTAAAACAAACATCTAACCCAATTTGGTTATGTTTTGTGGACTACCATGGGAATCCCTGTGGACATGGGTTGAAAACCACTGATCTAGACCTTTAATTATTATTGAAAATTATTCATATTGAAGGATTTTAATCACATTAATAATCATTTTGTTGGATAGCCTTCTTGCTTCTTCTCGTGCTTATCTTAACTTATAGGCTGTTAGGATCCTCTATCTTCCATATTGTTATTCTGGTCTGTTTTCTCTCTTCTTCTACTCTGGGACATCTTGGGACTTTTTCATTAAATAAGAGATAAGATAGCCTTCTTGCTTATTCTCATACTTAACTTATAGACTGTTATGATCTTCTATATTGTTATTCTTGGCTAGTTTCTCTCTTCATCTGATCTGGGACTTCTTCATCTTTATGTCTTTTTTGTTCTTTTTAATTCTAGTCTATCATACATAATCAATAGTCAACCTATCAATTATGAAAACTCTAACTCTACTAACCCATTCTGATGATTGAATTGATAAATCAGAGAACATTTAAAGAAAGGTCTATTATTTTATGTGTATTTTCCATGACTCAGAATTACCAGTTACATTTTTAATTCTAGTTTACCATACATAATAGTCAACCTATCAATTATGAAGACTCTAACTCTACTAACCCATTCTGATGATTGAATTGATAAATCAGAGAACATTTAAAGAAAGGTCACCTAAAGGTCTATTATTTTATGTGTATTTTCCATGACTCAGAATTACCAGTTACATTTTTAATTCTAGTTTACCATACATAATAGTCAACCTATCAATTATGAAGACTCTAACTCTACTAACCCATTCTGATGATTGAATTGATAAATCAGAGAACATTTAAAGAAAGGTCACCTAAAGGTCTATTATTTTATGTGTATTTTCCATGACTCAGAATTACCAGTTACATTTTTAATTCTAGTTTACCATACATAATCAATAGTCAACCTATCAATTATGAAAACTCTAACTCTACTAACCCATTCTGATCAGTGAATTGATAAATCAGAGAACATTTAAAGAAAGGTCACCTAAAGGTCTATTATTTTATGTGTATTTTCCATGACTCAGAATTACCAGTTACATTTGTTGGAGACAGTTATAAACTTGCAAAAACCTGAGCCACATTGATGCAATTATTTAAGTTTTAAAGTAATAAAATATTATATCAGATCTAAATTGAAAACCTCTGCTCCATCTATTTGTTATTTTTCTTTCTTTTTTACAGATTTTTTATCTGGATGAAATAATTCCCTGAATTTGAATATAGTATCTTCTTGGTGAGCTGAATTTTCAAGAATATCACATTTGGAGCGACATAAGCGAACAGATACGGAAGAAAAACAGATTCTTGTGACGTACAGGATTATTTATTTTTTCACGGAAATCAGATAGGTGGAGTATAGGCAGATAAACACGAGAGAAAATTCATATTTTTGAGAAATCTCTCGTTCTTTTCTTTCTGACATCCAGTTTTTGTGAAAGAGTCGCAAACACATTAAGGAGAATAATCTTGTTCATGTAAAGTGTTTGGGTTTTCCTTTTCTTTTACATCAGAATCGGCGAGGCATATGCAAACACACACTGGAGAGAAGCCAGATTCTTTTGAAGTGTGTAACAATTCCTTTTCAGGAACATCAGATTTGCTGACACATATGCAGGCACACACAGGAGAGAAGCCACATTCTTGTGAAGTGTGTGGCTATTCTTTTTCACAAAAATCACATTTGGTGGGGCATATGAAGATACACACAGGAGAGAAACCACATTCTTGTGAAGATTGTGGGGCTTCCTTTTCACGAAAATCTGATTTGGGAAGGCATATGCAAACACACACAGGTGAGAAGCTATTTTCTTGTGAAGTGTGTGGTGTTTCCCTTTCAAAAAAATCAAGTTTGGTGCCACATATGAGAATACACACAGGAGAGAAGCCATATTCTTGTAAAGTGTGTGACTCTTCCTTTTCACGAAAATCAGATTTGAGGACGCATATACGAATACACACAGGGGAGAAACCATATTCTTGTGAAATGTGTGGCGCTTCCTTTTCACAAAAATGCAGTTTGGGGCCTCATATGAGAATACACACAGGAGAAAAACCACATTCTTGTGAAGTGTGTGACTCTTCCTTTTCTCGAAAATCAGATTTGGAGAGGCATATGCGAATACACACAGGAGTGAAGCCATATTCTTGTGGAGTGTGTGGTGCTTCCTTTTCACAAAAATCATGTTTGGGGCCGCATATGAGAACACACACAGGACAGTAACCATACCTTTGTGTAATTTATTGTTTTTCCTTTTCAGTAAATTCAGATTTGCTGGGGCATATATAAACACACAGAGGAGAGAAACCATAATCTTTTGAAGTGTGTGACTATTTCTTTTTAAGTAAGTCACATTTAGTTGTAAATATGCAAATTCACACTAGATAAAAAAACAACCTTCTAGTGATGAACTAGATTCTTTCTTTTAACTCTTGTTAAATTTACTTTTTCATTGTACATACACAATAAAAGTTTAAATAAACAATTTAAACTTGGATATTATACATTTATTATTTATAATAAATATATATTGTACTCAATAATATTTCAGTGAAATTGCACTTCTTAGATCATTCTTTTACTATAATATGATATATTTTTGTGGAATGTGAATTATTATTATTGTATTATTCTTATTATCTTCTCAACTTGAATATTTCTTGGTTTATTTATTGTCTTTTGGTTTGACTTGTATTTTCCATAGGACATACATCTGCATGTCTTTCTTGTATTTTCCATAGGACATACATCTGCATGTCTTTCTTGTATTTTTTATAGGACATACATCTGCATGTCTTTGTCTTTTTTATAGGACATACATCTGCATGTCTTTCTTGTATTTTTTTATAGGACATACATCTGCATGTCTTTCTTGTATTTTTTATAGGACATACATCTGCATGTCTTTCTTGTATACATGGACATCTGCATGTCTTTCTTGTATTTTCCATAGGACATACATCTGCATGTCTTTCTTGTATTTCCATAGGACATACATCTGCATGTCTTTCTTGTATTTTCCATAGGACATACATCTGCATGTCTTTCTTGTATTTTCCATAGGACATACATCTGCATGTCTTTCTGGATAAAAAAAAACTAACCTTCTTGTGATGAAGGAGATTCTTTGTTTTAACAATTGTTAAATTTACTTGCTCATTGTACATAAACAATAAAAAGTTTGAAATATACACTTTAAATTTGGATATTCTTTAAATATTTGTGATAAAGGTATATTATATTTAGGGAAGATTAATATTTCCATTAAATTTGCACTTTGTAGAGCATCTTTTACTGTAATTCATAAGTCTTATTAAACAAAACAAATAAATTAACCTTAGATAAATAATAAAATAGCGTTTTGAAATATGTGAGAAAGAGAAAAAAAGGAAACAAAAAAACGATGATAGTGACCAACTCAAATGGCTATGGTTTGGGGGAGAACTGGGAGATTGTAAGGTTGAAAGAAATAATTGATTTAAAAAAAAAATGCATCATGGTTATCTTAAACAGGAACCTTTTTTTTTAACTTTCTTTGAATTCGACTGTCATTTTGAGAGCCATGGAAGTAGCTAAATTATCCCTTTCATTGCTACAATATTTCCTTCTTATTGAGCTAAAATACTTGACTAACCCTTTGCGACAGGATTTCATTTTTAAAACACTTTACTGTGTTTTCAAATGTTTAGTAATTCAGTCATTTCAATGTTTCAACCGCTCTGTCGGCTGGGGCGTTAGAATGCACCTCTGCAGAGGGATAAGACTCCCCCAATGAGGCCACCTGTTAGCCGTGGGTGGCGACCCGTGATGGTTAAGGATAGAGCCCAGGTGGATGAGCAGTTCATGACATGCAATACTCCACTTTGGCTGTATCTTGGGCTAGACGGGCGGTCGGAGAAGCCCCCTCTGATCAATCGGCTGGTCACGTCAAGCCCTAGCACCTATATAATTTTCCCAACCCTATTGCCCTTATGGCAAGCCCCAACCCTTTTTATCATAGAAGGCGGTGGCTGCGGGTCTACATGTCCTGGGAATGACGTTAAACTATCTGATGGTGAGGTTCCAGTTTTGGAGGTTTGGGGAATGTGGAGCACCCTTTCATCACCATTGCTCCCTGGTCTACTCTGACCCAGAGTGGTAGTACCTGTTAGGGTCCCATCTATGGGTTAAATAGAAAAATGTATTTATTAAAAAAATTGTATTATCCATTAAGAATTGATTTATTTCAAAACTTTATCGGCGTTAAATGACCCACTGAGGTTGATATGCCGTAAAACAAACCAAACAAATCAACGTTTCAAACTGAAAAATATACATTGAAAGTAAAATTATCTGTTGCCATTTGTAAGTCCGAGAATGAATGACCAAAAAATGGTGTCATCAATACTCAAGTGAATAATTGAATTATGGCTTCATTCTATCGATAAAGATAAAAGATTTCAAACAAACTACACTCAGAGGAATGGTAAAACATGAGGAAATGGGGGAAAGCATCATACTATTGAAGAAATGCTAATTCTACCGGCAAATGAAAGAAATTCGAATATTAATTTTAGGGTGATGATTTTTATTTTATTTCTCTTTTGTCTTATTTTTTATTATTAGGAAATTGATATTTTTTTTCAAATGGCCAAGGATTTTCTTCCCCCCAATGATAATTGATAAAAAAAATTTTTTTTAAATAAAATAAGCTATTCATTATAAAATCAAGTCAAAGAGCTGAAAATTTCATTGAAATCGGACTATTCCCTGATTTTTAGTATTTTTGTTAATCAAAATAATCTTTTCTTTTTATTATCTCCCCTTGCGATTCTGGACATACCTAGTTATAAATAGAATTTAAAGAAATTTGGTTATTTTGAGAAACAAACAGTTTAAATTAAGTGTTTTGAGGTTTTTTTTTACCTAAATCATTGATTACAAAATTTATGTGATTGATTTTTTGTTTAAAATTTTAAAAAAAAATCTTCCCCTGACAAAAATTGGACCTACTTAAATTATGTAATTATCGTTTTAATAATGACTAAGTTATACAATTATTTTTACCTTTAAAAATGTACGTAGAGATAACATAGTTTTCGGACGACCCTGTATATATCTGGTTAACTCAAACTTCATCTTAAATGTCAGATATTTAATGATATGAAACAAATATTGGAGTTTTCTTTAATCTTATTTCTTTCAAATGATACAAAAAAATTTTTACGAAAAAAAAATTAGAAATGTTCAGTAACTTTTACGTCATATTTACATTTATCACACAAAATAACATTGTTATACTATTGATCTATCGATAGTGCTTGTTACATTAGGGTTACCCAAAAATCGGCTGCTACAGTTGGCTAATTAAAAAAAAACACAAATTAAAATTAATTAAATCGATTATTTAAGATCAAACGTTTGTCTAAATCAATAAGTAGTAACCATCATTAAAAAAAGAAAAATATTATTACTAGGGACTGGCAAACGGAGCCTAAAATGCGTTTTGACAAAATGACTTTAGCCCCCCTACAGAAAATAATTTACCAAAAATTAAGAAATTATCGGATTTTAATGAAATTTTCAGTATTTATGTATCAATGAATGATCTTTAGAATGCATTATTTATTTTATTTCAAAACTTTCTTATTTTTTTCAGGTCGCTTAATTTTGACCCCCCTTATGTTGGGGGCGTAAAATGTTTTTCAAGTTGATCATTTTCGATACTAATTACAGTATAAATAATGAGATAAAAGACCGAAGTTATGAATAGAAACAAAAAAATTTTTTTACGGTGGCTTTTCTATGAGAAAATAAGTACTGAAAATCGAAAAATAAAATGTAAAAAAATAATAAATAATTAATTTTTTGGAGATTTCTTTTTTACTCATTTCGATAATTATTCAATTGGCTATTATTTTATAAAAGAAAAAATTATACATCAATGTTTTTTTTCTGCTTAAAAGGGGAGGGGGTCCATTTTCAATCGAGTTTTTCTTCAAAACTTATTACTTTTGGCGCCTAAAATAAGTTGCATTAAGTAGATATTTATTTTTAGAATCTAAAAATATAAGATTTTAAACTGAACGTCAGGCTTTTTATATTTTAAATGAATTTTATATATTAATTTTTCATAGCAAAAATACTAAATTAAAGTTTTGAAATAAAATAACTAATGCATTATAAAATTCATTAATTATTAAATCAATACTGAAAATGTCATTAAAATCGGATAATTACCTGATTTTTGGTAATTTCTTTTGCAAACGTGAATGTTACAGTAAAATTGTAAACACGCACTTAAAAACATCGAAAACGAGGCTGACTGGCTGATATCGTCGAAATTGATCAAAACAAATAGTTTTAAATCTATTAAAAATAAACTGCATATGTAATGATATTTTTCTTTTTTTAATTATGGTTAATTTGTTACTACTTATCGATTTAGACAAAGTTTGACCTTAAATAATAGATTTAATTATTTCTAATTCGCTTTTAAAATTCCTATCAGACGACAAAATCGCCTATCCCTAATTATTACATATGCAATTTATTTTTGATACATTTTTGATATTAAAAATCGTTCAATTTTTTGCGAGAGAATGGCTCTCTGTCGGGCTGAGACCCCCTCCCTCAGTGTTTGGTTAAACTGCTGTGAACAGCAATTAGGGCTGGTAGCCCGGGATTTTTTGACAGCTCGAACTGATGTTCGAACATTTTCTTTCGTTTTTACCTTTCTTCCAAGAAAAACTACATTTATAAAGAACACTCTTTGAGGCATGACCGTCCTCGTTGGAATTTTGAGAGATATCGTGACCGTATCTCAGTTATATTGTATAATTTTGACCACTGGGTCTTTTGACTTGTTGAAACAAGGTATAAACTAAAGGAAAGAATTTTGAAGAAGGGAAGAAATATAAAGGAAGAAAGCTGAAAGAGGAAAAAGAAAGAAAGAAGAACATTGGACGAAAGGGGAGAAACAAAGGAAGAAGAATACAAGAGAGAACGTAACAAACTCCGAGTTCAATGTCATAACTAACCAAAAGAGCCCACCAAAAACAATTTCGGGTATTTTCACCATTCACTTCTCGGCAAGTAATTTTTGTATAGAAATTTTTGTATTGTTTGTTTTTATGTTGTTTTTTTTTAATGTTATAGATAAAGTTCTTGCACGGGGAAATTAGTGCAACTCTGTGTACCAGTAGAGTTAGTTATTTTTTTAAATTAAATAAATATAGTTAAATTTTATGTAAGAGTTTGGCTCGTCTTTTGGACTTTTGTTGATTCTTTTGTCCTTTGTATATGATTTGCTTTGTTTTTATTTTTTATTTGTTACCTTGAGTCGAATTTTGACGATGACACTATTGTGTTAGTATAACATTCAATTCTAAGACTAACAACAACAAGAAAGGAATTAATATTTCCTTTAATTCAAACAATTTATTGGCTAGCACATAAAACAACAATATAAAGTCCTTCCTGTATATAAAGTTGAGTTTAAGGGACTTACCGGCGCGTTGGAGTAGATATCTTAGGGTGGTTTCTTTGAGCCCTTGAAATCGCTGCCTCCTGGTACCGCTGGTGGAATCTGTCTGTCCTGGCTTTTTGGATATTGCGCCTAAACTCTGGGAAATCACGTGATTGGTATATCCAATCACAGAGCCTCTCCCTCACTCACTCTACACAGTAGGTACCACCAATTTGACCCTGTGAAATTTACTCCCCCACCCATATTTAACACTATGAAACTTGCAGAAAAATTAATATTTTCTTGAAAAAAATTTTTCCATTCGAAAGAAAAAAACATTAAATAAACTCCTGATGATTTAAAAAAAAATGTTCAGCTTACGGAAATAATGAAAATTATGATTGAAAAACAATGTTTTCATTTCTGCACTGTTAAATCAACTGAAATTTAACGTGGCTAAAAACAAGTTACGATAGGATTTTTTAAAAATTCTATGAAAATCAATAATCTGATTTTCACGAAAATTTCCATTAATGTTTACCATTGGATGTAAATACATCTGAAATATTTTTTTTCTAAAATGTATTAGGGGAAATATTTTTTTTACGAGGTCTATCTTATTTTATTTTATGAGATGAAAATAAATGATACGTCAGAAAATTTTTTTCTATAAAGATAAGAGTCTGAATAACTATATCAATGAAATTGTATGAATGTACGAGGTGTAGTTTTCTTTATGAAAAAATTAATGAAATTGGAAATAAAAAGTGCAAAAAAATGTCATAATATTAATATTTGAAAACTTTTTTGCTTTTGTAATTGGTATGTACTATATTCTATTAAATTGTCAAAAAAGAAATTCTTTTTTTTTTAAGAAATTAATTTTTAATAGATTTTCAATCTTTTGTGTGATTAAATATTTTTATTTTCTGCGTGAAATAAATTAAATTTCTTTTTTCCTGCGTCAATAAATCGAATTTTTCACGGATATTTAAAAATATGAATTTTAGAATTCAGGTGAACTAAACATTGGTCCGATCCGAGCTCGATTAATATTTTTAAAAGAATTTGTAATTTTATTGTTGAATAGTAATGTGATTCTTAGAATATACGGAAGAGCAAAACTGACATATTTGTTTTGTTTTTATACAAAGAGTAGACGCTTTTCAGTAACCAAAGTTTGTTTTTGTCAGCGTAAAAAATTATTTTAACTTTTTCGACCAATTAGAATAAAAAGTATATATTGATTAATTTTTCAGTTTTTCTCTTAGAAAAAATATTAAAATTTTTATTTTATTTTCGATTTTAAAAATTAATACTAAAACCGAAGACATTTTTTAACGTCAATTTCACCGCGAAATTTTAAGATTCATTTTTTTCAAATATTTATTTCCGTTTTATTCAAGATGGCCTAAACTGATCAATTGGTGGTCCCTAATATACAGGAATAACCATTTTACTGACCCAACAACACCAACATTTTGACAGTATTAGTGCATGTGTTAATGCACTTGTGATAAGTTAAGTAAAACTGAAATACTTGAAATGAATTCAAGTCTTACTTAACTAATATTTGAGTACACAAATTGCTAAAATAAAAGTTGTCTATTGTTACATTTGTCTATAATCCGCGAGATTCCATTTAATGCTTAATGAACTGTAAAGAATTAACCATCAAAATATTTAGAGGGAAATGAACTTGGTAAAACAAAACATTAATGTAGGGAGTAGCAAAAAAAATCGGATACTACGAGTTTTAAAAGCGAATTAAGAATAATTAAATCTATTATTTAAGGTTAAACTTTGTCTAAATCGATAAGTAGTACCATAATAACCATCATTAAAAAAAGAAAAATATAATTACATATGCAGTTTATTTTTAAAAGATTTAAAACTTTTTGTTTTGGTCAATTTCAACGATATCCGCCATTTTGGCTGTTTTTCAATGGTTTTAGGCACTTGGTTACAATTTTAACATAACATTTGGGATGGAAAAAAAATTACCAAAAATCAGGTAATTATCCGATTTTAATGAAATTTTCTGAATTGATTTAACAATTAATGAATTTTATAATGCATCAGTTATTTTATTTCAAAACTTTAATTTAGTATTTTCGCTATGAAAAATTAATATATAAAATTCATTTAAAATAAAATATTCGGATTTTAAGTTTAAAATGTTATATTTTTAGATTCTAGAAATAAATATCTATTTAATGCAAACCTTATTTTAGTCAATCAATTTGAAGAAAAACTCTATTGAAATGTAGCCCCCCCCTTTTAAGCAGAAAAAATATTGATGTTTAACTTTTTCTTTTATAAGATAATAGCCAATTAAATAATTAAAATAATTACAGAAATGAGTAAAAAAAAATCTCCAAATCATGCTATAAAATATATATTATGTCTTATTGTTCTTTGCCAATTTTTGCATGTGCACCTCTCATTTTCTTTGGTCTCTGATAGAACAGCGTTGTAAACACTGTTTTGTTGTTTCTCTGTTATCTTCTTTGTTATTATTTGTTTCTTGTGTCCGGGGTCTTCTCCTGGATACAGTTGACCAAAAAGGCCAACAAAAATCAAAATTAGATCAAGATTTGTCAGTAAAATAGACGGAGCCCTAATTTATAGAGCTTAGATGTTAATATGGCTAAAATAACAAGGGTGGCATGATTCTGAGATTTTATTATTCCCTAATAATCATGTTCATTCACTACAAATTACAAGGAAGTAAGCCGAAAAAATGGCTCAATTGAAAGATGATTAAAATATTAAAGTAACTTTCGTTATTGAGCATTTTCTACAAAGCAGAAGATTCACTAATACTTGAACTTGTGTTCAAGTTAATTAATAATATGCATTCTAAAATAATGCATTGTTGTAAAAGATGCTATGCGAAGTTCAAATTCAAATGAAATATTAATGTCCCTTAACTGCAATATGTACATATTACAAATACAAAATGAATGTAGAATATACAAGTTTTAAATGTTTGTTTGAACTTTTTATTAAGGATTTACAATGCACCAGAAAATTTAACAAGAGTTAAGACAAAGAATCTCATCCATTACAAAAATTTTGTCCAATGTGAATTTGCATATGCACTGCCAAACAGGACTTACTTGAAAAGGAAGAATATGGTTTCTCTTCTGTGCATATATTTCGCCAAATCTATTTTGTGTGAAACGAAAAAGCTACTCACTTCATAAAAATATGGTTTTTCTCCAGTATGCATTTGTATAAGCACCACCAAGATCGATCTTTTTACAAAAGAAGAAGGACTTAACAAAAATGTGGCTTCTCTCCCAAGTGTGTTCACATATGCTTCACAAAATTTAATTTTTTGAAAAAAAAAAAGAGAGACACACTTATCAAGATCATGGCTTTTTCCTAGTGTGTATTTGCATATGCACCACCAAACTTGATTTTTGAGAAAATGAAGAGGCACACATTTCACAAGAATATGGTCTTTCTCCAGTGTGCGTTCGCATATGCCCCACCAAACTTGATTTTTGGGAAAATGAAGAGCCACACACTTCACAAGAATGAGGTTTCTCTCCTGTGTGTGTTTGCCTATGTATCTCCAAATGACATTTTTGTGAAAATGAAGTGCCACATACTTCACAAGAAAATGGCTTCTCTCCCGTGTGTGTTCGCATATGTTTCACTAATGTTGATTTTACTGAAAACGAAGAACCACACACTTCACAAAAATATGGCTTCTCTCTTGTGTGTGTTCGCATATGCGTCTTTAAAGATGATGTTCGTGAAAAGGAAGAGCCACACACTTTACAGGAATGTGGTTTCTCTCCAGTGTGAGTTTGCATATGCTTCACCAAATTTGATTTTAGTGAAAAGGAAGAGCCACATACTCACAAGAATGTGGCTTCTCTCCTGTGTGTGTTTGCATATGCATCACCAAATGATATTTTTGTGAAAAGGAAAAGCCACACACTTCACAAGAATATGGCTTCTCTCCAGTGTGTGTTCGCATATGCTTCACTAAACTTGATTTTACTGAAAAGTTAGAGCCACAAACTTCGCAAGAATATGGCTTCTCTCCTGTGTGTGTCCGCATATGGACCAACAAATTCGGCTTTCGTGAAAAAGATGAGCCACATATTTCACAAGAATGTGCCTTCTCTCCAGTGTGTATTTGTATATGTTTCAGTAATTGAGATCTTTTTATAAATGAAGAACTACAAACATCACATGAAAATGGGTTATCTCCTTTCTGCATTTGCATATTTTCATATAATCTTGACATCAGATGTAAAAGAATCAAATTTTTCTATAAAAGATAAAGTCTCTGAATAAACTATAATCATGGAAATTGTATGAAATTGCTACGAGGTTTGTTAGTTTTCTTTATGAAAAAATTAATGAAATTGGAAATAAAAAGTGCAAAAAAATGTCATAATATTAATATTTGAAAACTTTTTTGCTTTTGTAATTGGTATGTGTACTATATTCTATTAAATTGTCAAAAAAGAAATTCTTTTTTTTTTAAGAATAATTTTTTTAATAGATTTTCAATCTTTGTGTTTGCATATAAATATTTTTATTTTCTGCGTGAAATAAAATTAAATTTCTTTTTCCTGCGTCAATAATCGAATTTTCACGGATATTTAAAAATATGAATTAGAATTCAGTGAACTAACATTGGTCCGATCCGAGCTCCTCGATTAATATTTTTAAAAGATTTGTAATTTTTATTGTTTGAATTAGTAATGTGATTCTTAGAATATACGGAAGAGCAAAAAACTGACATATTTGTTTTGTTTTTATACAAAGAGTAGACGCTTTTCAGTAACCAAAGTTTGTTTTTGTCAGCGTAAAAAATTATTTTAACTTTTTCGACATTAGAATAAAAAGTATATATTGATTAATTTTTCAGTTTTCTCTTAGAAAAAATATTAAAATTTTATTTATTTTCGATTTTAAAAAATTAATACTAAAACCGAAGACATTTTTAACGTCAATTTCACCGCGAAATTTTAAGATTCATTTTTTCAAATATTTATTTTCCGTTTTATTCAAGATGGACCTGAAACTGATCAATTGGTGTCCCTAATATACAGGAATAACCATTTTACTGACCCAACAACACCAACATTTTGACAGTATTAGTGCATGTGTTAATGCACTTGTGATAAGTTAAGTAAAACTGAAATACTTGAAATGAATTCAAGTCTTACTTAACTAATATTTGAGTACACAAATTGCTAAAATAAAAAATTGTCTATTGTTACATTTGTCTATAATCCGCGAGATTCCATTAATGCTTAATGAACTGTAAAGAATTAACCATCAAAATATTTAGGGGGAAATGAACTTGGTAAACAAAACATTAATTGTAGGGAGTAGCCAAAAAAAATCGGATACTACGAGTTTTAAAAGCGAAATTAAGAATAATTAAATCTATTATTTAAGGTTAAACTTGTCTAAATCGATAAGTAGTACCATAATAACCATCATTAAAAAAAAGAAAAATATAATTACATATGCAGTTTATTTTAAAAGATTTAAAACTTTTTGTTTTGGTCAATTTCAACGATATCCGCCATTTTGGCTGTTTTTCAATGGTTTTAGGCACTTGGTTACAAATTTTAACATAACATTTGGGATGGAAAAAAAATTACCAAAAATCAGGTAATTATCCGATTTTAATGAAATTTTCTGAATTGATTTAACAATTAATGAATTTTAAATGCATCAGTTTATTTATTTCATTTCAAAACTTTAATTTAGTATTTTCGCTATGAAAAATTAATATATAAAATTCATTTAAAATAAAAATATTCGGATTTTAAGTTTAAAATGTTAATTTTTAGATTCTAGAAATAAATATCTATTTAATGCAAACCTTATTTTTAGTCAATCATTTGAAGAAAAACTCTATTGAAAATGTAGCCCCCCCCCCCCTTTTAAGCAGAAAAAATATTGATGTTTAACTTTTCTTTTATAAGATAATAGCCAATTAAATAATTAAAATAATTACAGAAATGAGTAAAAAAAAATCTCCAAATCATGCCTATAAAATATATATTATGTCTTATTGTTCTTGCCAATTTGCATGTGCACCTCTCATTTTCTTTGGTTCTGAAGAACAGCCGTTGTAAACACTGTTTTGTTTTTCTCTGTTATTTCTTTTGTATTATTTTTCTTGTGTCCGGGGTCTTCTCCTGGATACAGTTGACCAAAAAAGGCCAACAAAAATCAAATTAGATCAAGATTTGTCAGTAAAATAGATGGAGCCCTAATTTATAGAGCTTAGATGTTAATATAGCTAAAATAACGAGTGACGTGATTTTGAGATTTTACTATTCCCTAATCATGTTCATTCACTACAAATTACAAGGAAGTAAGCCGAAAAAATGGCTCAATTGAAAGATGATTAAAATATTAAAGTAACTTTCGTTTATTGAGCATTTTCTACAAAGCATAAGATACACTAATATTTGAACTTGTGTTCAAGTTAATTAATAATATGCATTCTAAAATAATGCATTGTTGTAAAAGATGCTATGCGAAGTTCAATTTCAAATGAAATACTAATGTCCCTTAACTGCAATATGTACATATTACAAATACAAAATGAATGTATAATATACAAGTTTTAAATGTTTGTTTGAACTTTTTATTAAGGATTTACAATGCACCAGAAAATATAACAAGAGTTAAGACAAAGAATCTCACCCATTACAAAAATTTTGTCCAATGTGAATTTGCATATGCACTGCCAAACAGGACTTACTTGAAAAGGAAGAATATGGCTTCTCTTCCGTACATATATTTCGCCAAAACTATTTTGTGTGAAAAGAAAAATCTACACACTTCATAAGAATATGGTTTTTCTCCAGTATGCATTTGTATAAACACCACCGAAATCAACTTTTCTACAAAAGAAGACAGACTTAATAAAAATGTGGCTTCTCTCCTAAGTGTGTTCGCATATGCTTCACAAAATTTAATTAAAAAAATAAAAAAAGAGACACACTTATCAAGATCATGGCTTTTTCCTAGTGTGTATTTGCATATGCACCACCAAACTTGATTTTTGGAGAAAAGAAGAGGCACACATTTCACAAGAATATGGTCTTTCTCCAGTGTGCGTTCGCATATGCACCACCAAACTTGATTTTTGGGAAAATGAAGAGCCACACACTTCACAA
Source organism: Doryteuthis pealeii (assembly GCA_023376005.1). Lineage (NCBI taxonomy): Eukaryota > Metazoa > Mollusca > Cephalopoda > Myopsida > Loliginidae > Doryteuthis > Doryteuthis pealeii. The sequence continues at coordinate 55,807,445 of CM042177.1, forward strand.
GAATGAGGTTTCTCTCCTGTGTGTGTTTGCCTATGTATCTCCAAATGACATTTTTGTGAAAATGAAGTGCCACATACTTCACAAGAAAATGGCTTCTCTCCCGTGTGTGTTCGCATATGCTTCACTAATGTTGATTTTACTGAAAATGAAGAACCACACACTTCACAAAAATATGGCTTCTCTCTTGTGTGTGTTCGCATATGCGTCTTTAAAGATGATGTTCGTGAAAAGGAAGAGCCACACACTTTACAGAATGTGGTTTCTCTCCAGTGTGAGTTTGCATATGCTTCACCAAATTTGATTTTAGTGAAAAGGAAGAGCCACATACTTCACAAGAATGTGGCTTCTCTCCTGTGTGTGTTTGCATATGCATCACCAAATGATATTTTTGTGAAAAGGAAAAGCCACACACTTCACAAGAATATGGCTTCTCTCCAGTGTGTGTTCGCATATGTTCACTAAACTTGATTTTACTGAAAAGTAGAGCCACAAACTTCACAAGAATATGGCTTCTCTCCTGTGTGTGTCCGCATATGGACCAACAAATTCGGCTTTCGTGAAAAAGATGAGCCACATATTTCACAAGAATGTGCCTTCTCTCCAGTGTGTATTTGTATATGTTTCAGTAATTGAGATCTTTTTATAAATGAAGAACTACAAACATCACATGAAAATGGGTTATCTCTTTCTGCATTTGCATATTTTCATATAATCTTGACATCAGATGTAAAAGAATCAGAACATTCACAAAAATATGATTTCTCCCCGGTGTTTATAACTACTCCACCAATCTAAATTCTGTGAAAAAAAAGCAACTCTGTGCTTCTGCAGTATGTGTTCCTTGATGTCACTTCAAATGAAATTTCTTTTTAAGTTCAGGTCCCCAAGAAAATACTGTATTCAAATTTTCAGGTATAATTTCATCTGGGTTAAAAACCTGTAATCAATAAAAACAAGAGCAACTATGAGTTAACAAAAAGAAGAGTGATAAAGAAATTCAGTTTATATTAAATTATATATTACAATATGATCAGACGTATTCAATATCATTTTCAGAAATGTAAAATAAAAAGATTTTCTAATATTATACAGGATTTTATAAAAGAAAACCGTTTTATATATATTCATTAATTAGCAGATATATGAAAACATGACATAGTGGAAATATTTTGTTAAAGAATTCCATGTTTTGAATTTGGTCTAGATTCTTTTCCTTGAATAGAAAATGAAAAATATTGTACTAAAGTTAAAGCTATCAAATTTCTTGAGCCGTTAGAAGGAAGAAAGATGAAGATAAAAATCATTTATCTACATTTAAAAGAACAGAAGATAATTGTGAAAAGTTGATAACCAGTAATGAAAAATTGTAATAATCTGCATTTTAAATTTTCTTAAAATATTGTAATTTAAAAAAAAAACTTCACAATGAATTTTCTTAAATATTTCAATTATTACATATTTTTTGTATGAGGTTAATTGTAAAACAGATAAGTGAGGTAATGACTCAGTTAATTGCCAGGCACCACTGAATAGAGACCCAAAGGAATTGATCGTAGTTTGCTTGATAAAACCTAGTTAATGGTAAGATAGTGAAGACCAGCACATTTTCCCTCCCTCAATTGTATTATATTTTGTCAATATTCCTTTTTGTGAAAATAATATAACATCTTTTGTTACACAACCGATTTAACAAGGGAGTTGAAGTCAGGGGTCAAATCAGTACAGGACTGTCCAATGGGTATAATTTGATGTATAATGTCAGTAGACAGTTATAAAGGGTGGAATGTGTCTGGTGGAAAATTCCCCAGTTTCCCATACATTCCGTGTTTCTACCATTAGATGTTAGGTGTCGTTCCTAGGAATCTGGAAAAAAAACAACAAAAAAAACAAAAAACAGAAGCCACTTTTTTTCCGTTTAGCCTCAACAAAGCACTGTCGTGTCAGCTGTCAATGTGACAGGGGGACGTCTTGCCCCTTACGATTACGAACACAGCACAGATGTATGTTTTCACTTTTATTTAACCAAAGGCTTCAAAAACATTATTAATGCAAGATAGTCTAATCTACATATTAGTATATTTTTCCCTTATATACTTGTGTCTCTTCTTACTATTTCAGTTAATAGGCACGTGGTTAAATGGTTAGAGTCGTGGGAAATGGACTCAAAAACCCGAGTTCAATTCCTGGACGAAGCTGTTGGCATTTCACATGGCGATAATACCCTTGGGAAAGTATGAATCTCGTTCTCCCTCCAGCTATGGGTAAATATCAAGGCAGACTGGGCTCTTTACCCATGGCTAGGTAACCTGTATATCTAGGTAACTATACATAGTTTACTATCCATCAAGATGCATGTACTATTTGTATACTGTATGATGTATAAGCTAAAATGTTTTGTAGCTGCTGCTATAAGAAAAGATTCTACTTTGCATACTTTTAATAGGGCCTTGTGCCTAACCCGTACAAGTGGGGTACGAGGTAAATACAAAATAGGGCATCTTTAACATTGAAACTTAAATCTCGTAAATTGTTAGGTTATTTTCTAAAGAATTTTATATTAAAAGTTCCTATTGTCTACTTTTTTTTTTTTTTTTTTCAGGGATTTTTTTAAATTTATAAAATGTAAAATAAATACTTTTCTTTAACGGATATGAAAATCGTATTTATTGATCAAGAAAAATATATATAAAAATATCTAGCTAAAAATAATGACATAACATATTTTTTTTTTTTTTTTTTTAAATTGAAAATAATGTTTGAATTACAAATTGTCGTCATTTTTTTTTATATAAAAAAATCTGTTTTTTGAGTATTGTTGTTGTTGTTATTTTTTGCTTCAGCGATAATGGGTTCAAATCCGTGACGTTAGTATAATTATACTTTGTAGAACTCAAACAGTGTTTGAAGAAATTAATTATTTTATTTGTTTGAAAACATATTACGTATAATCCTCCATACAAAAAATAGTGCACACGTCAAGATGCGACAAGTTGATTATGGTCACTTGAGTTTGGCATTGAAGAAACCTCCCAGGTGTAAAATATTGCTCTGTATATAATTCAATTTATTGATCATTATACATTGAGCTCTCTTTGGGGATTTATAAAAATGTATGTTTGTATGATTATCTATGTTTGCACCTACAAGAGCATGTACAGTGAGATCTTATGATCTCAAATAGAATCATCCCTTACCAGTCATTTGGATTACCTTACACACACACACACATATATATATATATATATATATATATATATACAGGGTCAGGCAAAATGATCTGACACATTTGTAGGTTTAATAAAACGTTTATCAAATCAAACGAATCTGTAATTGCAACACAAAGAGCGTTCCGTTTGCACTTCAATCTTGGTAGACATGATCCCGTACCAGCTCGAAACACGATCTTGTTATGGGTTACCAACTTCAGAGTTACTGGGTCTGCATTGAAACGAAAATCAACCGGCCGACCTTGAACCGCCAGATATAGAATGTAGCACAGATATCATGGTTCTTAACTGTCCCATTAGTTACAATCCATAACTGATCATGTGGACGAAGAAGTGTGATGAACACAAATCAATCTAGTGGGTCTACACTATTAAATATAATGTAAGTGTGATGTTGTTTCAATGAATGTATTTATTTGATTTCATTCTTGATATGCCGTTGTCTAAGGGGATAAGAAGATGAATGAAGAATCGGCAATGACACTGGCCAGAACCTTGTATGTTTCAATAAAGGAAAGGAAACCTAAAACCTTTACAGGTGCTGAACATGATGCAATAGAAAGAGCCTCTACTTTACAAGGTTATCAAATTGGTTAGCATCCTCCCAGTTTAACAGTGAAGCAGCCTCTCATGTGTAAGGTAACCTTGTAGGTTTGATGGTAAAAAAAGACCTGCACTTAAAAAGAATGCACAGGTGATGTCATTCAATTGGATGTGCACATTTGATTGCATTCCTGATATCATATACAATATATCAACTATTCTAGATAAGTTTCTGAGCCAGGCATGCCCATAGCTGTCCTAGTATACACATGTACACCACAAAAGTGTGTAACAATGCCACAGTACTTTATACTTTCCTGAAGCTTATTTATTTCTGGTCCTATAAGACTCCAATGACTACATGTTGACAAATGTCTAATACAACTTCCAAAAGAGCAGTCAGATAGTATGGATACTTTCAGGAAGTATACTAAAAAAAACTGGTGGATAATCCTGTAAAATTAGGAATTCCTGGCATAATTGTAGAAATTGGTAAAATGGTTATTGCCTGAAGAAAGTACAATTAAGGATGCATTATACCACAATGAGTTTTGGAGGGCAAAGACAGTCTCCAAAATTGGATTCTTGAGGTATATACCTAACAAAAAAACAATAATCTTGTTTCCTATTATTAAGGAAATGGCATTACCTGATAATGTAATTCATTCTGATGCATGGAAGGTGTACAAACAAAATTACCGAAATAGATGTGACCTTGCCATATGCTAGCTAAACCCAAAATGGGCCTAAAATGCGTTTTTGACAAAATGACTTTAGCCCCCCCCCCCCGCCTCCTAGGGAAAATAATTAACCCAAAAATAAGGGAATTATTGGTTTTTAATGAAATTTTCAGTGTTTATGTATCAATGAATGATCTTTATAATGCATTACTTATTTTATTTTAAAACTTTCTCATTTTTTTCAGGTCACTTTTGGGGGCGTAACATTTTTTGGGAGTTGGTCATTTTCGATACTAATTACAGTATAAATAAAGAGATAAAAGACTGAAGTTATGAATAGAAACAAAATTTTTTTTTTACAGTTGCTGTTCTATGAGAAAATAAGTACCGAAAATCGAAAATTAAAATGTAGAAAAATAATAAATAATTAATTTTTTGGAGATTTCTTTTTTACTCATTTTGATAATTATTTAATTGGCTATTATTTTATAAAAGAAAAAATTATACATCGATATATTTTTTTCTGCTTAAAAAGGGGAGGGGGTACATTTTCAATCAAGTTTTTCTTCAAAACGTATACTTTTTTCGAACAAAATAAGGTTTGCATTAAGTAGATATTTATTTTTAGAATCTAAAAATATAACATTTTAAAATTAACATTAGGCTTAAGTGTTTTAAATGAATTTTATATATTAATTTTTCATAGCAAAAATGCTAAATTAAAGTTTTGAAATAAAATAACTGATGCATTATAAAATTCATTAATTGTTAAATCAATACTGAAAATTTCATTAAAATCGGATAATTACCTGATTTTTGGAAAAATTTTTTCCATCCTAAATGTTACGTTAAAATTGTAAACAAGCGCCTAAAACCATTGAAAAAGAGTGAATGGCGGATGGCGTTGAAATTGACCAAAACAAATTGTTTTAAATCTTTTAAAAATAAACTGCATATGTAATGATATTTTTCTTTTTTTAATGATGGTCATTATGTTACTACTTATCATTTTAAACAAAAGTTTGACATTAAATAATAGATTTAATTAATTTTAATTTGTTTTTAAAAACCTATCAGAAGACAAAATTGGGTAACCTTACCATATGCCCATAGGACAGTTAACCGCTCAAAGAATTGTGGACCATAGGTCACTTGCACATACCAACACTGTGGAAAACATGCGGTTTGTTGATTGGTTGGCTGGGGGGATTTACAATATGTAAAATTTTGGGTTATTTTATTCTGAAGATAATGAGCACACAATAAATTTCTAAGGAGTTACATTTTCATGTTGGTGTTACATAATCTATGCGGTTGCATAAGATTATTGTCGATCCCCTGTAATTCAGAGGGGATGACCCTTTTCATACCATGGACGGGTCCTTCAATGGAAAATTACAGAAGCCCGTCAAAATATGTGAAGTCATGTGGGACCTGTTCAGTCCCCAGTTTGCAGTTGGACGTCAGGCAGTGAAGATGTACTGCCGAACTGTGACTCACTCTGCATACGTGCGCTATGTTAGTTAGCAGATGTCTGGTGGGGATTTAACAATAAAATAAGATCAAAAGTAAATCTAAGTCTTGTATTTATTATCTAAAAACTAACAATGATACAGGGCTTCTGATAAGGAGAAATCCCTAACAGAAACCAGACCTGAAGTCCCCAATAAAGTCCAGACCTTAGAAGATTCCAGACCAAGTCAAGATGATAGAAGAAATACCAAAGACGATCAGAATACTAAAGACGGCCAAGAAATAGAATTAAAGAAAGAGGTATGCAACATTATAATTATTTAGTGCTAGTGAGGAAGGATATGCAACATTGGTAAACGGCAAAATAAATAAATAAATAAATAAATAAAAGAGAATAAAATAAAATAAATGAAGTGACAGTGCTATTAAGGGCAGGGGTCCGGGACGAATCTAATAACATAGCACCACTTTATTATGGGGAGGGTATGTAGTCGATTAAGTTTCAAGTGACGAAACTTTGTTTGGTGTTTGCAGAAGGGATAGTGAGAAAATCGTAGAGTTTCTGAAGGGAAAGTTTTTAAAAAATTCCCCTTTTATATATGTTGTTTTCATAGTCAATGAATGTAAACTATAAAAGTTTAGTAACAATAATAGGTAAAGAAGAACAGTTTTATCGTTTATTCCTACCATAAAATAAACTGAACCCTCATTTTATGTCAGTGTTTTTGCAATAAATGTTTTATTTTTCTTGCACCCGTTATTTTACAATACTAAATATATTTTATTTATTTATTTTAATATACATTTCAAATTATATTTTAAAAGTTTTTATTTTGTGAGAATGTTTAGTTTTAAAGTGGGGGTTAGTTTTACAATTTAGGCATAAATTGGATCCTCCTTTTATGACCGTAATTTTGTTTTTTCGTCGACGATGATTAAAATCTGACGTTTTTATTTCAGAGTAGCAAAGCCAAAAAGAAAAGAAATAACAACAACAAAAAGTAATATTCAACTTTTTACTCGTAAATTCCTGCCATAAAATTAGGCTTGGGCATTTTATGGTAGGAATTTACGAGTAAAAAGTTGAAGTGTAAAAACGAACCCCACTTTAAAACTAAGCATTCTCACAAAATAAAAGCTTTTAGAATATACACATGGAAGTGAATATTAAAATAAATAAAATATACTTAGTATTGTAACATAACGGTACAAGAAAAATAAAACATTTATTGCAAAAACACGGACATAAAACGAGGGTTCAGTTTATTTTATGGTAGGAATAAACGAGAAAACTGTTCTTTTTTACCCAATAATAATAATAAATAATAATAATAATAACAATAATAATAATAATAATAATAATAATATTTTTCAGCTAGTATATTAGGTCTGAGACCTGTCAGCTGTTCCTTATAAAAATTCATCTTAATTTCACAGAATATTTATAATCTTTCCACAGATTATCTAACATTGAGTTAAAATAATGATAGCTGAATAACCATATTTTCACATTATCTTAATGTAAATTAAAACAATATTAAAAGTGAATTTATTCTGTAAGAGCATATTCAAATTTGTTTCCGACGATAAAGTTGACAATGAATAAAATCAATAAAATCTGTTGTTTTCATAGTCGATAAACGTAAACAACGAATGGTCAGTAAAAGAGTTGCCAACTGTGAAAACCTGATATGGACAATTATTATTACGGAGAATAAGTTATACACCATATTTCACCCGATATATACATTAAATAGTCGACATATATTTACTTACAAGCAGGTAAAATACGTGATTAAGCCTGCAGTTTGTATTCGATTTAATTTTTAGAAAAATGAAGAAATTAAAAAGTGGGACATTTTTTTTTTCTTTTTACAGGTCAAAAAGTAATGTAATCCTTAACTTTTTTCCTCGTAAATTCCAACCATAAAATAAACTGAACCTTCATTTTATGTCTGTGGTTTTGCAATAGATGTTTTATTTTTCTTGCACCCGTTATTTTACAATGCTGAATATATTTTCTTTATTTAAAAACATTTATTGCAAACATATATTTTTTCTTTATTTAAAAACATTTATTGCAAACATATATTTTTCTTTATTTAAAAACATTTATTGCAAACATATATTTTTCTTTATTTAAAAACATTTATTGCAAACATATTTTTCTTTATTTAAAAACATTTATTGCAAACATATTTAAAAAATTTATTGCAAACATATTTAAAATATTTATTGCAAAAACACGGACATAAAATGAGGGTTCATTTTATTTTATAGTAGGAATTTACGAAGAACAAGTTGAAGATTACCAAAAGTAATTATTTGATTAAAAACGATTATATGGAAATTTACAACAGACCAATTCTATTTTATAAGTTTGTGTTCTGTTGAGTGAGACTTGAATTCATTTCAACTATTTCAGTTTTTTACGTAACTTACCTCACCCTCCGCATAAACGTGAACTAAGTAAAATATTTTAAAATTTACTCACTGTGAAAAGGAAATTCAATTTGTTCATATGATATCAGTTTTCTTTTTCTTTTCGTCGACAATGAAATATTTTTATAAGAATTACAAAGGAATTAAGTTTTGATGCATATCCCAGCAACAATGAGCAATTCAATTTCGTTCCTCCTTTTTGAGTCGTTCTGTTTTTACCACCGGTGTCTTGACTTCCTGTCCCCTACTGACTGATGTACCTTCATGAGATCCCAAATCAACCAGTTTCTCTTTCTTTTTACCTTTTTAATATTTCCCATAAGGAATGTAACAATAATCACCAAATCAGAAACTAAATAATATAACTGGCTATATTACACGCTTGATCTAAATTAGTTTAACTAACAGTTCCGATAGATCAATCGTATAATAATAGGGATGGGTAAAAATATTAAAGGGAGGTAATGATTTTTTTTAAATCAGGAAATTATCTAATTTTAATTAGATTTTCAGCTCTATATTCCTTAAGGACTTAATTTCATAATGAATAGCTTTTTTTTTTTTTTAATTGAAATTTTTTTTAAAACTTTTTTATCAATTATGATTGTATTGCTCGTTTGAATAAAACAAATTACAGTCATGACTGGTTATATTACACTCGTTCTAAATTAGTTTAACTCACAGTTTCAATAGACTAGGGACTGGAAAAAAATCAGCTTCTACGAGTTTTAAAAGTTGTCTGTTGTTTTCATAGTCGATAAACATTAGGTTAGGTACGACCAATTCTACTCTGTGAAATTTACTCCCTATATTTAACAAAAATAAACTTGCAGAAAAAATAATATTTTCTTTAAAAATTTTTCCATTCGAAAGAAAAAACATTAAACAAACTCCTGATGATTTTTTTAATTTTCTTCAGCTTACAGAAATAATGAAAATTATGATTGAAAAACAATGTTTTCATTTTTGCACTGTTAAATCAACTGAAATTTAACGTAGCTAAGTTACAATAAGAGTTCTTTTTAAATTCTATGAAAAATCAATTAATAATCTGATTTTCACAAAAATGTTTACCTTTGGATGTAAATATATCTGAAATAGTTTTTTTCTCAAATATATTAGCGGAAATATTTTTTTACGAGGTCTATCCCTCCCTATTTTATTTTATGAGATGAAAAAAATGACGTGTCAGAAAAATGTTGTACTTTTTTTCTATAAAGATAAGAGTCTGAAAACTATATCACTGAAAATATCATTAATTATTACGGAGAATAAATTATATACCATTTCACATATTCATTTACAAGTGGGTAAAATACGTGATTAAGCCTTCAGTTTGTATTTGATTGACTTATTTTTAGAAAAAACAAAGAAATTAAAAAGTGGGATATATTTTTTCTTTTTACATGTCAAAATTACTTATTTGATAAAAAACGATTACATGGAAATTTACAACAGACTCCTTTTATTTTAAAAGTTTGTGTACTCGACAATTAATTGAGTGAGACTATTTCATTTTTTTTACCTAACTTACGTAACCTTTGCTCACCCTTCGTACACACGTGGACAAAGAAAAATACTAAAAAATTTACTTACAGTGAAAAGGAAATTCAACTTTTTCATATGATGTCGTTTTCTTTTTCTCTTCGTTGCCAATGAAATATTTGTATTAAGAATTACAAAGGAATTAAGTTTCGATGCATATCTCAGCAACAGTGAGCAATTTAATTTCGTTCCCTCCTTTTTTAGTCGTTCTGTTTTTACCGCCGGTGTCTTGACTTCCTGTCCCCTATTGACTGATGTACCTTCATGAGATCCAAATTACACAGTTTCTCTTTCCTTTTACCTTTTTAATATTTCCCATAAGGAATGTAACAATAATCACCAAATCAGAAACTAAATAATATAACTGGCTATATTACACGCTTGTTCTAAATTAGTTTAACTGACAGTTTCGATAGCCAATCGTATAATAATAGGGATGGGTAAAAAATATTAAATGGAGGTAATTGTTTTTTTTTAATTTCTTTATTTTAAAACAATCGTATAATATTAGGAATGGGCAAAATATTAAAGGGAGGTAATTTTTTTTTTAATTTCTTAATTTTAAAACAATTACAAATATCAGGAAATTGTTTAATTTCATTAGATTTTCAGCACTATATTCCTTAAGGGTTTAATTTCATAATGAATAGCTTGTTTTATTTTTTTAAATGAAATATGTTTGTTTTTTTTTTTGTTGGGTGGGTGGATCGACCTTTGGTCGTTTGAATAAAAAAATTTCCTGACCCCTATTTTTGCATTTCTAGAAAGATAAAACCCAGAAGACCACATTAAAAAATTTAAAAATTCAAGGCACAAAAAAAATTATTTGAAAATTTAAAAGTTATTTTCTTAAAACTCGAAATATAATTTTTGTAATGTGTTCTCTCACATCATAGTATTAAAAACAATAATTTTTTGTGTATTGATGCGAAAGAAGTCTTTTCTTTGGTTCAATTGGCCTATTTTTTATTCACTTAAAATTTTGATAGTGAATTTTAAATGTCTTGAAACTGCCATGTTGAACACAAAAATGTTGTTAAGAATAAAGATTTATTTAACATATTTAAAAATGTGCAATTTTATGCAACATATTTTCTGAGATTTTTATATATATTTATAAATTATTTTTCATTTACACTGTTGAGGTTGAGTATTCAGATTGCATAGTGGAAACAATGCGTGAGAAAACAGAATTTACAATATAGAGAATGTGAGGAGATAGACACACGAGGTAATTCTGTTAAGTTTCTGACCGCCATTCTTGGCCAGTTGAAAGGGACTTAAAGTAAGTAAGTCCTAAGCTATAGAATCCTTTGCTAAGTGAATAAGTCCTGAGTTATGGAATCCTACGTAGTGTCAAAGGTCCAGTGATATAATCCTATGTTCCATCGTCCACGAAGGTTCAAAGCAATGTGCGTAGGTATGACAAGAACAGCTAGTATAAATAACAATATCAGCAGCAGAGTACTGCCAGTGATTGGCCAAGAGGTTGGTCACATAGTTCTCAGCGAGTCTATAAGTAGAAGTGGGCTTTTAACACACACCTTATATGCCAAAATTCTCAACAAAGATTTATTACGAACTGAACAATTTATAAAAAAGGTTATAAATAGGCAGGAAAAAAATCTTGGGCGGAAGTGGGTGGAGTTTGAGCTCCTGCTGATGTCACATTAAATATATTTATTAAGAGAGGTTAATTCAACAAAAAGTGTTGAGGTTGAGTATTTGTATTGCATAGTGGAAACAATGTGTGAGAAAAAAAGAATTTACAATAGTTAAATATAAAGTGAAGAGATGGGCGCACACACGAGGTAATTAAACAAAGGTTTTATTATGAACTGAACAGAATGATTATAAAATTTGGGAAAAAATGCTGGGCGGAAGTAGGTGGAGTTTTTAACTCCTGCTGATGCCATATTAAATATATTTATGAAGAGAAATATGAGCTTAAAATATTCAACACATTTTTATACTAAAAATCTTTTCCAATGTATTTTTATAGTAAAAATCATTTGCAATGCATTTTTATAATAAAAATCATTTGCAATGCATTTTTATAATAAAAATCATTTCTAATGCATTTTTATAGTAAAAATCATTTGCAATGCATTTTTATAGTAAAAATCATTTCCAATGCATTTTTATAGTAAAAATCATTTCCAATGCATTTTTATAGTAAAAATCATTGTTCAATGCATTTTTAATATATCAGAATTTTAACCCGAAAACACTCGGGATAAAATATTTGACCTTGTATAGTAACAGGGCCCCAACTTTGAAACAAAAAAAAGAATAAAATGAAACAAAAAAAAAAATAAAATGAAACAAATGGTCGATCAAAAAATAACAAATTCTGCTGTAAGTCTTAAGAAAGAAACAATTTATTGGCTAGGGTGCCCTTGCAAGATAATTTCCGCTTTCTGAAATCCGAAGACTTCTAGTTAACAAATAGCAAATTAAAACAAATAAAAAAGAACACTTAGGACAAGGTAATTCTATTTTTATAAATGGGCGCATAACCTGTTGAGGTTGAGTATTTGTATTACATAGTGGAAACAATGCGTGAGAAAAAAAGAATTTACAATAGGTAAAAGAGAATGTGAGGAGGTGAACAACATGAGGTAAATTCAACAAAGATTTATAACAAACTGAACAGTTTTACAAAAAAAAAAGGTTAAAAAAAGGATAAATATAAAGTGAAGAGATGGGCAACACACAAGGTAGGTTCAACAAAGATTTTTATTACGAACTGAACAGAACGGTTATAAAATTTGGGAAAAAATGCTGGGCAGAAGTAGGTGGAGTATTGAGCTCCTGCTGATGCCACATTAAATATATTTATGAAGAGAAATATGAGCTTAAAATATTCAACACATTTTTATACTAAAAATCTTTTCCAATGCATTTTTATAGTAAAAATCATTGTCCAATGTATTTTTATAGTAAAAATCATTTCCAAGGTATTTTTATAGTAAAAATCATTTCCAATGCATTTTTATAGTAAAAATAATTTCAATGCATTTTCATAGTAAAAATCATTGGCAATGAATTTTTATAGTAAAAATCATTTCCAATGCATTTTTATAGTAAAAATCATTTCCAATGCATTTTATAGTAAAAATCATTTCAATGCATTTTCATAGTTTATAGTAAAAATCATTTCCAATGCATTTTTATAGTAAAATCATTTTCCAATGCATTTTACAGTAAAAATTATTTCCAATGCATTTTTATAGTAAAAATCATTTCCAATACATTTTTAATATATCGGAATTTTAACCCGAAAACACTAAATTAAATATATTTATGAAGAGAAATATGAGCTTAAAATACTCAACACACTTAACAAGTGACATTTGGCTGAAGTGCATAGACCCAACCTTTTTTTAAAAGAGAGTAATAATCTGAACATCATTGTTGAAGGAACCAGACTTGTTGTGAAGAATGAACACATATTTTGTCAGTTTCTTTTTCCATTAGAGAACACAAGAAACAAGTCTTTTGGTAACATTGCACTATTATTTGGTTTGGTAACTAATGTAAAACTTTTGATATGTCTTCGATTGTTTGATGTAGTGCAAAGTATTTCAGTGGGTAAGCTGGTAGACTTGACAAAAACACTGCCCTGTCAACTGGGGCGTTAGAATGCCCCAACTGCACCTCTGCAGAGGGGTAAGACTCACCAATGGGACCACTGTTGGCCATGGGTGGCGACCTGTGAAGCTTAAGGATAGAACCCGGGTGGCTGATCAGTCCAGGACTTGCAATATTCCACTTTAGGCTTTTCTTGGGCTAGACAGGCGGTCAGAGAGGCCCCCTCTGATCAATGGGCTGGCCACGTCAAGTCCTATATGATTGCTCCAACCCTATTGCCCTTATGGCAACACCCAATCCTTCTTATCATATAGGTGCTAGAAGGCGGTAGCTGAGGGTCTACATGTCCTAGGAATGATGTTAAACTCTATCTGATGGTAAGGTTCCAGTTCTGGAGGTTTGGGGAATGTGGAGCACCATTGCTCCTTGGTCCACTCTGACCCAGAGTGGTAGTACCTGTTAGGGTCCCATCTATGGGTTAAATAGAAAAATGTATTTGTAAAAAAACTGTATTATCCATTAATAACTGATTTCAAAACTTTATTGGCATTAAATGACCCACTGAGGTTGATATGCCATAAAACCAAACCAATTGACAAAAACACAGTGTTTAGTGCCTTTGGTGCATTTCTACTCTCACAATTATTTCCATACTTGTGCAAGAGTTATGCCCTATTGCCATGAATTTAGTTCATTCATTAATAACCAACAACTTTGATTGAAGTGTATGTTTGTTATTTTCAGATGACAAACATAGTTTTTTTTAGATTTGATGAGACATTTTGATTATGCAATGGTATAACTTCATATTTAATTCCATAGCTTCTGAATTGTCCCACAGGAAAACAATTGAGAATATGTCTCAATTATTAGCTTCTCAGAAGGCGTGAGTTGAAATTTAGACTGAGTTGAATATTACAAGAGTGAATAAACCAAAAAGGCAAATTAATATTTTTAACTGCTTTTATTTCATTTATTTAGTTCATTCAGCTTCTTGGAAGGTGTGAGTTGAAATTTAGACTGAGTTGAATATTACAAGAGTGAATAAACCAAAAAGGCAAATTAATATTTTAACTGCTTTTATTTCATTTATTTACTTCATTCAGCTTCTTGAAGGTGTGAGTTGAAATTTAGACTGAGTTGTATATTACAAGAGTGAATAAACCAAAAAGGCAAATTAATATTTTTAACTGCTTTTATTTCATTTATTTACTTCATTCAGCTTCTTGGAAGGTGTGAGTTGAAATTTAGACCGAGTTAAATATTACAAGAGTAACAAAAACAAAAAGACAAATTAACATTTTTAGCTACTTTTACTTCATTTATTTAGTTCATTCAGCAATAAAAAAAACTTTGATTTGAGTGAATGTTTTTTTTATTTTTGGAAATGATGACAAACCTGTTTTTTTAGGACATGGTAATTCTATTTTTAGATTTGAAGAAACATTTTGATTTGGCACTGGTAAAACCTTCATAATAAATTCCATACAACCACTATCTAATATCACTACAGTCCTCATTATAATAATGAAATATAAAATGTTATGTATCCTCCAAATCTGGATAAGAAATGATTTCATTTTACAAAAAAATGATGTTAATTTCAAGGTTCTTAAAAATACCTTCTGAATTGTCTCACAGGAAAATGGTTGTGAATATTCAATTGTTAGCTTCTTGGAAAGTGTGAGTTAAAAATTTGGACCCAGATTCTGCAGAAAGTTAAATGATAATACAAGAGTGAAGCTGCTTTTACTAATAGTGTCATGTGGCTTCTCTCGTGTGTGTTTGTATGTGCTTCATCATATTTGATTTTTGTGAAAAAGAAGAGCCACACTGTTCACAAGAATGGGGCTTCTCTCCTGTATGTGTTCGCATATGCCTCACTAAATATGATTTTCGTGAAAAGGAAGAGCCACATACTTCACAAGAAATTGGCTTCTCTCCAGTGTGTGTTCTCATATGTAACCCCAAATCATATTTTCGTGAAAAAGAAGAGCCACATATTTCACAAGAATGTGGCTTCTCTCCTGTGTGTGTTCGCATATGCATTACCAAATCTGATTTTTGTGAAAAGGAAGAGTCACACAATTCACATGAATGTGGCTTCTCTCCAGTGTGTGTTCTCATATGTATCCCCAAATAATATTTTCCTGAAAAAGAAGAGCCACACACTTCACAGGAATGTGGCTTCTCTCCTGTATGTGCCCGCATATGCATCCTTAAACTTGATTTGTATGAAAAAGAAAAACCACATACTTCACACGAATGTGGCTTCTCTCCAGTGTGTGTTCTCATATGACTCACTAAATATGATTTTTGTGAAAAGGAGCCGCCACACACTTCACAAGAATGTGGCTTCTCTCCTGTGTGTGTTCGCACATGTGCCACTAAAGTTGACTTTTCTGAAAAAGAAGAGCCACACACTTCACAAGAATGTGGCTTCTCTCCTGTGTGTGTTCGCATATGTATCCGCAAATGATATTTTCGGTAAAAAGGAGAGCCACATACTTCACAAGAATGTGGCTTCTCTCCAGTGTGTGTTCTCATATGGCTCACCAAATCTGATTTTCGTGAAAAGGAAGAGCCACACACTTCACAAGAATGTGGCTTCTCTCCAGTGTGTGTTCTCATATGCATCGTCAAATGATATTTTCGAGAAAAAGAAGATCCACATACTTCACAAGAATGTGGCTTCTCTCCTGTGTGTGTTCTCATATGCAGCACAAAATTTGATTTCCATGAAAAAGATGAAGCACACAATTCACATGAAAATGGTTTATCTTTTGTGTGTGTTTGCATAATTTTTTTAAGGATCAGAGGTTTCATAGAAATATATTTTTTTTCTGTGTTTACATCCACTCCACAAATCAAATGTCCATGAATCAAAACTACTGTGTACTTCTCAAGTATATGTTTATGCCAGTATCTGTTCACTTATATTGCTTCAAATGTGTTTTCTTTAAATACCAGGTCCTCAAGAATATTATGTACTCAAATTAAAGGAATTATTTCATCTGTATTAAAAATCTGTAAGTAAAAAGAAAGAAGATTAATGAAAAAATGCAGTTTATAAAAATTCATATATTTCATTATATTCAGATATATTGAATATTATTTTCATAAATGTAAAATAACAAAGATTTTCTTAGATTGGTTTGGTTTGTTTTATGGCATATCAACCTCAGTGGGTCATTTAATGCTGACAAAGTGTGAAATAAATTAATTCTTAATGCATAATACAATTGTTTATAAACTCATGTTTTTCTATTTAACCCATAGATGGGACCCTAACAGGTACTACTAGTCTAGGTCAGAGTGGACCAGGGAGCAATGGTGATGAATGGGGTGCTCCACATTCCCCAAACCTGCAAAAGTGGAACCTCACCATCAAATAGAGTTTAACGTCATTCCCAGGATATGAAGAACCTCAGTCACTGCCTTCTAGTGGTTGGGGCTTGCCATAAGGGCAATAGGGTTGGGAAAATTATATAGGTGCTAGGGTTTGACATAGCCAGCCGATTGATTGGAGGGGGCCTCTCTGACCGCCCATTTAGCCCAAGATAGGGCCAAAGTGGAGTATTGCAAGTCATGAACTGCTCCTCCACCCAGGTTCTATCCTTAAGCATCACAGGTCGCTACCCACGGCCAACAGGCGGCCTCATTGGGGGAGTCTTACCCCTCTGCAGAGTTGCAGTCGGTATATTCTAACGCCCCAGCCGATTTTCTTAGACTAGACATAATTTTATATAAGAAAACTCATTGATTTACAGATACATGAAAAGATTACTTAGTGGAAACATTTTTAATTAAAAACTTTATTGATTGAATTCTTGGAAAGTGTGCAAATTTACCCTAGAATAATGAAGGTTAAAAATCTGCAATCAATAAAAAAGACAAAACTATAAGTTAAAAGGAAGAAGATTAATGAAGAAATGCAGTTTACAAAAATTCATATATTTCATTATATTCAGATTTATTGAATATTATTTCTATAAATGTAAAATAAAGATTTTCTTAGATTATATAGGATTTTATATAAGAAAATTCATTGATTTACAGATATATGAAAAGCTTACTTAGTGGATACCTTTCTAATAAGCAACCCTATTGATTGAAGTCTCATGAATTTACCCTTCAATAAAGAAGAAAAAGATATTGAATGAAATTTAATGCTATCAAAATTTTTGTGCCAATAGAAAGAAATATTGAAGATGAAAATTATGTATCTACATTTTATTAACTTAATTATAAGATAGATAAAAGAGATAAAGACTTGCTTATTTGCATGATGGTCCTGAATAGGAACCTGAAGGAATTGAACAATATTTGCTTCCTGTGGGGAACCAAAAATTATGCCCTTATAGAGTGCTAGATTAACCTGCTTTTATGGTAAGAGATGTCCAGCACATTTCATCTTGCCAAATTGTGTTACATTTTTTTCTATTTCCCTTTTAGTGAAAATAAATGATTTAATATCTTTTGTAAAGTGAATTATTTTGCTGTTCCACAAATACAAAGAAAATATCTTAAAAAATATTTTGTAGGCTAAAGGGTGTGATAATATAATGAAAAGAGAACATGGTCAGAATAAATAAATGAATGAATAAAAATAGAATATGTTAAAGCCAGGCTTTAATGGGTGGGTGTTTGTCCTTTTTATGAAAACAAAAGATTAGGCCGTAAGGTTTGAGAGGGTTATACGACCACCGTGAAATGGGACCACTTGCTGATATCTTTAGACATCTAGGTACTAAAATCAAAAAGGATTTTTATGAGAAAATCTCTTTTGAAAAAAATTAATGGTTGAATTGTTGAAGACACTAAATCTGGAAAAAGATTTAATTGCTTTAATTTTAAGGGTTACTGTCCTCTAACATTCAGCAATTGAATTTAAGTACTGGCCATCTGTGTGGTCCGGAGAAGTTGGGTGGGGGAGGAGAATTTTACATAAATTCAGCTGAGATCTAGTCCTTGAATAGTTAGAGCCTGGGCCGTTGAGGTGCGAAGGTTGCCGGTCGAATAAGCCAATAGACAGCCAGTTAGATAGACAGCGAAGTATCACAGACCCCCTTCTTCCATCTGCATCTTGTTTACAAACTTTGTAATTGTTGTTTTGTTTTTAATCCTTGTGAACCTGTCTCTGACTCATGCCCTTCAAATCGGCCAGCACAAAACATCAAATGTTTGGGGTCTAGTCATTGTGCATCGAAGGTGCAAGAGTGCAGAACAGGGATTCTCTAAAGGGTAATAAAGTTTCTATTCAATTCTAAAATTATCATGAAAATTTGGGGTGGATATCAATTTGAATTTCACTGACAAGATTTAATGATAGGACAGGACAAAAGCTAAATAGACCCAAAGATTTTTATGTTGATGTGTTAAACATTGGAATGATAACTGGCAAATAAAAAAAGGAAGTGTCATAGCGTAAATAAGGGCAGGAATCCAAAAGGTAAATAGACCTAAAGATTTTTTGCTATTTAGTTGATGTGTTAAACATTGGAATGATAACTGGCAAATAAAAAAAGGAAGTGTCATAGCGTAAATAAGGGCAGGAATCCAAAAGGTAAATAGACCCAAAGATTTTTTTGCTATTTAGTTGATGTGTTAAACATTGGAATGATAACTGCAAATAAAAAAAGGAAGTGTCATAGCGTAAATAAGGGCAGGAATCCAAAAGGTAAACAGACCCAAAGATTTTTTTGCTATTTAGTTGATGTGTTAAACATTGGAATGATAACTTAAAAAAAAAGGAAGTGTCATAGCGTAAATAAGGGCAGGGTTTAAATAGACCCAAAGATTTTTTTGCTATTTAGTTGATGTGTTAAACATTGGAATGATAACTGGCAAATAAAAAAAAGGAAGTGTCATAGCGTAAATAAGGGCAGGAATCCAAAAGGTAAATAGACCCAAAGATTTTTTTGCTATTTAGTTGATGTGTTAAACATTGGAATGATAACTGGCAAAAAAAAAAAGGAAGTGTCATAGCGTAAATAAGGGCAGGAATCCAAAAGGTAAATAGACCCAAAGATTTTTTTGCTATTTAGTTGATGTGTTAAACATTGGAATGATAACTGACAAATAAAAAAAAAGGAAGTGTCATAGCGTAAATAAGGGCAGGAATCCAAAAGGTAAATAGACCCAAAGATTTTTTTGCTATTTAGTTGATGTGTTAAACATTGGAATGATAACTGCAAATAAAAAAAAGGAAGTGTCATAGCGTAAATAAGGGCAGGAATCCAAAAGGTAAATAGACCCAAAGATTTTTTGCTATTTAGTTGATGTGTTAAACATTGGAATGATAACTGGCAAATAAAAAAAAGGAAGTGTCATAGCGTAAATAAGGGCAGGAATCCAAAAGGTAAATAGACCCAAAGATTTTTTTGCTATTTAGTTGATGTGTTAAACATTGGAATGATAACTGCAAATAAAAAAAAGGAAGTGTCATAGCGTAAATAAGGGCAGGAATCCAAAAGGTAAATAGACCCAAAGATTTTTTTTGCTATTTAGTTGATGTGTTAAACATTGGAATGATAACTGGCAAATAAAAAAAGGAAGTGTCATAGCGTAAATAAGGGCAGGAATCCAAAAGGTAAATAGACCCAAAGATTTTTTTGCTATTTAGTTGATGTGTTAAACATTGGAATGATAACTGGCAAATAAAAAAAAGGAAGTGTCATAGCGTAAATAAGGGCAGGAATCCAAAAGGTAAACAGACCCAAAGATTTTTTTGCTATTTAGTTGATGTGTTAAACATTGGAATGATAACTGCAAATAAAAAAAAGGAAGTGTCATAGCGTAAATAAGGGCAGGAATCCAAAAGGTAAATAGACCCAAAGATTTTTTGCTATTTAGTTGATGTGTTAAACATTGGAATGATAACTGCAAATAAAAAAAAGGAAGTGTCATAGCGTAAATAAGGGCAGGAATCCAAAAGGTAAATAGACCCAAAGATTTTTTTGCTATTTAGTTGATGTGTTAAACATTGGAATGATAACTGGCAAATAAAAAAAGGAAGTGTCATAGCGTAAATAAGGGCAGGAATCCAAAAGGTAAATAGACCCAAAGATTTTTTTGCTATTTAGTTGATGTGTTAAACATTGGAATGATAACTGACAAATAAAAAAAGGAAGTGTCATAGCGTAAATAAGGGCAGGAATCCAAAAGGTAAATAGACCCAAAGATTTTTTGCTATTTAGTTGATGTGTTAAACATTGGAATGATAACTGGCAAATAAAAAAAAGGAAGTGTCATAGCGTAAATAAGGGCAGGAATCCAAAAGGTAAATAGACCCAAAGATTTTTTGCTATTTAGTTGATGTGTTAAACATTGGAATGATAACTGACAAATAAAAAAAAGGAAGTGTCATAGCGTAAATAAGGGCAGGAATCCAAAGGTAAATAGACCAAAGATTTTTTTGCTATTTAGTTGATGTGTTAAACATTGGAATGATAACTGGCAAATAAAAAAAAGGAAGTGTCATAGCGTAAATAAGGGCAGGAATCCAAAAGGTAAATAGACCCAAAGATTTTTTTGCTATTTAGTTGATGTGTTAAACATTGGAATGATAACTGGCAAATAAAAAAAGGAAGTGTCATAGCGTAAATAAGGGCAGGAATCCAAAAGGTAAATAGACCCAAAGATTTTTTGCTATTTAGTTGATGTGTTAAACATTGGAATGATAACTGGCAAAAAAAAAAAAAGGAAGTGTCATAGCGTAAATAAGGGCAGGAATCCAAAAGGTAAATAGACCCAAAGATTTTTTTGCTATTTAGTTGATGTGTTAAACATTGGAATGATAACTGGCAAATAAAAAAAGGAAGTGTCATAGCGTAAATAAGGGCAGGAATCCAAAAGGTAAATAGACCAAAGATTTTTTTGCTATTTAGTTGATGTGTTAAACATTGGAATGATAACTGGCAAATAAAAAAAGGAAGTGTCATAGCGTAAATAAGGGCAGGAATCCAAAAGGTAAATAGACCCAAAGATTTTTTTGCTATTTAGTTGATGTGTTAAACATTGGAATGATAACTGACAAATAAAAAAAGGAAGTGTCATAGCGTAAATAAGGGCAGGAATCCAAAAGGTAAATAGAAAAATTATACCCCTCCTAAAATCAGAACGGTAAGGTCTAATATAAATAATTTGGTATGCTTTACTAGGGGAACATTCATGCCAAATTTCAAGTAATTCGGTGTCGGTGGGTGCAGATTTCAATTTTTTGCTGATATTTTGAGGTAATGAAGGACTATTTGCTTGTAAATTCTAACCATAAAATAAACTGAACCCCATTTTATGTCCGTGTTTTTGCAATAAATGTTTTATTTTTCTTGCACCCGTTATTTTACAATACAAAATATATTTTATTTATTTATTTTAATATTCATTTCAATGTGCATATTCTAAAAGTTTTTATTTTGTGAGAATGTTTAGTTTTAAAGTGGGGTCTCGTTTTACAATTTAGGCATAAATTGGATCCTCCTTTTATGACCGTAATTTTGTTTTTTCGTCGACGATGATTAAAATCTGACGTTTTTATTTCAGAGTAGCAAAGCCAAAAAGAAAAGAAATAACAACAAAAAGTAATATTCAACTTTTTACTCGTAAATTCCTGCCATAAAATTAGGCTTGGACATTTTATGGTAGAAAATTTACGAGTAAAAAGTTGAAGTGTAAAAACGAACCCCCACTATATAACTAAGCATTCTCACAAAATAAAAGCTTTTAGAATATACACATTGAAGTGAATATTAAAATAAATAAAGAAAATATATTTAGTATTGTAACATAACGGGTGCAAGAAAAATAAAACATTTATTGCAAAAACACGGCCATAAAATGGGGGTTCAGTTTATTTTATGGTAGGAATTTACGAACAAATAGTCCTTCATTACCTATTTTGATATGAAATGGCCCATAAATAAGATTTGGGGATGGAATGATCATAATCCTAAAAACGATAAGAAATTTACTAAAATTGGACAATCCAAAGAGAAGTTATTGGTTTTTAAGGTCCCCTACAACATCCATAAAGATTTTTTTTCTATTTAGGTATGGTGAGAATGAGTTTACTACTGGCAAAATTTTATTTTTGATACCCCAGGACCAAGGGATACAATAAAATACCAGGGAAGTTTAACTTGCCGGTAGGTAATACAATTTCTTCTTAGCTCATAGCTTAATATAACAAAACACGTGGTTCCTTTTAAAAAAGAAAATACTACTTCAAAAATACTTACAGTTAGAAGAAAATTCCGATCTTTCACTGGATTTCAATTTCTATCTTCTCTTCGTCGCTAATTTAATATCGTTAATAAAAATTACGAATGAATTAGGTTTTCATTTGATGCATATTACAACAAAAATGAGCGAGTCAATTTCGTTCCTTTGTTTTTTGATCGTTCTGTTTTCACTACCGGTGTCGTGACTTCCTGTCCCCTGATGACTGATGTACCTTCATGGGGGTTCGAAGTCACAACATTTTCTCTTTTCATTTCAACATTTCCAATAAGGAATGTCACAATAATCACCAAAGCATACACTAAATAATATGACCGGCTATATTATATTCTTGCTTTAAATTCATGCAAGTAGCACTTTTGATTGAAAAATAATATAACATGTTCTGAATTCATTTATGTTTTGATCTAAAAAAAAAATATATATATATATATTCAAAGCTTTTAATTTTTAATAAATACCATAAATCAGGGAATCCTCTTATTGATTTTCAACATTTGGTCATTTGAATTAAAAAAAATCTACTCCTTAATTTTTACATTTCTACAAAGAAGATCGCATAAGAAAAACAATTTTAAATGTCAACAACCGAAAAAAGTTATTTGAAAATTTAAGATTTATTTTCTTTTAACTCTTTTTTTCTGAAAATTCCCAAAATAATTTTTTTAGTGTGTTTTCTCTTTTCGTAGTTAATTTTTGTTTTCACTTTCCACTGACGTTTAAAATTCCATATTAAATTTTTAAGTGAATGAAAATAGGCCGACTGAATTATGGAAAATACTTTTTTCATCAAAGAGAAAATGTGATTTCGGACCCCATGAAGGTACATTATTAGTCAGCAGGGGACAGGAAGTCCGAACACCGCCGGTAAAAAAAACAAAACAGAACGATCAAAAACAAAGGAACGATATTGACTTGCTCATTGTTGTTTTGAAATGAATCAAAACTTTGTAATTCTTATTAAAAATATTACATTGCCGATGAATAGAAGAAGGAAACTGATATCCAACGAAAAAGGTTGAATTTCCTTCTCACTGTAAGTAATTTTTAAAGTATTTTCTTCTTATTTCACCCTCGTGTGGAGGGTGAAATATTGTCAAATTTATCTTTCAATGCTTGTATTGTTGGTCCACATCTTTTTTCATTAATAATCCAATAAATACGAAAACAATACTACAGACTTAAACACGTATATTAATCACTTGTAAGTAAATTTGTGTCAACTATTCAAAAATGTATATATCTGGTAAAATATGAACCAATTCAACAGACAAGATTATTTTGTATATTATATTGTTCACTATGTATGTCTAAGTTTACGACAGTGACGTAATACTTTTTTGATTTCAAAACACTAGTTACAACCAATTTTCTCTTTAAAATTTACCTCCAACCTCTATATTTAACACAACGAAACTTGCATAAAGGTTAATATCATCTTAATTTTTTTTGTCCATTTGAAAGAAGAAATATCAAACAAACTCCTGATGATTTTTAAGAATTTTTTTCAGCTTACGGAAATAATGAAAATTATAATTGAAAAACAATGTTTTCATTTTTGCGCCGTTAAATCAACTAAAATTTAACGTAGCCAAAACAATAACTTGTGGATTCTTTTAAAATTCTATGAAAAATCAATTAATGACCCGATTTTCACGAACATTTCCAGAATTGCTTTTCTTTTGATGAACATATGTATGAAATATTTTTTTTTATATTAAAGGAAAATATTTTTTTTAAGGTCTATCCCCCTATTTTATTTTCTGAAAAAAAAAAAAAAAATGAACAGGAAAAAAAGATTTTTACTATTTTTCTATAAAAATAAGAGTATTAATAACTATATCAATCAATTTGTATAAAATTCAAGCCCGTAGTTTTTGTAGAAAAATATTATGAATTCTGAAATAAAAAGTGCTAACAAATGTCATATTATTATCTGAAAATTTTTGTTGTTGTTGTTGTTGTTTTTTAATTGATATGTACTATATTCGATTCAGTTGTCAAGAAAAAAATATTTTTAAAAGAAATTCATTTTTAAGAGATTTTAAATCTTTTGCGTGCTTAAATACATTTTTTTTTTAATGTTTAAAAATCTTTTTGTGTGTGTGTGCAAATCGAATTTTTCACTAATATTTAAATATAATATAACACTGAATTTTAGAATTTAGGTGAACTAAAAATTCATCCCATTCACGATATATTAATATTTTAAAAATAATTTGTAATGTTTATCGTTGAATAGTAATGTTTGATTCTTATAATATACGGAAGAGCAAAACTGACGATATTTGTAATACTTATTGTTTTTTCTTTGCTTTAGTTACAATATAAGTTCAACTAAAAAATATTCTTGAGTTATTCTTAAACTACCACAAAAAAAAAAAAAAAATCTTTCAAAAATCGTTGAAAACCAATAATCAGTTATTGAATTTGCACAAAAAAAAAAACAAACAATTATGTCGAATGCAGCGACCCATACATTTAAATGTATAATTGTCAAAGTGAGATAATATTTAAATTTGCAGTCCCTGTTTCTGCAGAAAAATCACCTTGTTGCATGTAAAACGGACTATATTTATTTTATTTTATTTTATTTTATTTTAGTAACGGTAAGTAATTTTTCCCAATCGGATAATTTGATCTTTGAATTAACTGTTTTTCTTTGTAATAACTCTATATGATCGTTACATTTTTGTGAGATTTAAAAATAAAGTTCAAAATATTTACATTCGTTTATTTATGCCCTAAACTGAACACGTGATCTGGTATTAGTTATACCTAAAGCTCAAAAATAATTTTTGTAGCTTTTTTAAAAATCTTTTTGAAATTTAAAAAATAATATTTTTCTTTGAATTGATGAAAAAAAAAGAAGTTTTTTCTATGATTCAATTGACTTATTTTTATTCACATAAAAATTTAATTGTGAATTTTAAATATTTGGGAGGTAGTTATTCTTATTAAACTTTTTTTTTTTTTGTAATTCTTATTGAAGATATTAAATTGGGGATGAAGAAAAGAAGAAAACTGATATCCAATGAAAGAATGGAATTTCCTTCTGACTGTAAGTAATTTTTGAAGTAGTATTTGGACAATATGGCCTTTTGGCACCCCTTTTGCTTTGCTGATTCATAAGTACAATTTTTCATTTACACCGTCAAGATCCGTTTGTTAATAGACGATTTTTAAAAAAATTATAAAACTAATCCCTAAATCTAACCCTAATCCCTAACAAACAACTGGATGTTGCTCAGATGTTTTTAGTAAAAACAAAACTTCAATTTTCTTTTAATGTTACTTTATTCTGTAAATCCCCAACCCAGACATAACATAGCGCGCATATGCAGAGTTACAGTTTAGACAGAGCATCATGGCCGACTGCTCTGTCTGACGTCCACTGCAAAACTAAACTAAAGCTCCTTACTATTCTTAAACCGGAACAGGTTCTTCTATGCCTTCTGGTTCCCACGAAGGCAAGGTGAGAGTGAGGTCAAACGCCGTCACACTTTCAGGGCCATCAACTGCACTGATCGCCACCATATCTCTATACTACCTTACATAAGTATGAAAAGGGTCATCCCCTCAGAATTACAGGGGATTGACAATAATCTTATGCCACCGCATAGATTATGTAACACACACCAGTGTTGGCTAACCATAGAAAACACTTACTGAGAGTCGTTATCTCTCACACAGAATTATTCCTAACTTTTGAGCAACTGATGTTCTGGCTAAGAATGTTGTTGCTGTTTTACAACAATGTAACCGCCCTGTCGTCTGGGGCGTTAGAATGCACCGACTGCACATCTGCAGATGGGTAAGACTCTTATAAGAATGCTGTTATAAGATGTGAATGTTCTTATTATGGACTCTCTTGTCAATTTCGACGCATAAGGGTTCATACAATGAACAACCCACACAGTGATTTGTTTATAGTGGTGAAGGCTTGTTTTGGTTTGGTTTGGTTTGGTTTTACGGCATATCAACCTCAGTGGGTCATTTAATGCAGATATAGTTTTGAAATAAATTCTTAATGGATAATACAATTTTGTTTATCAACTCATGTTTTTCTATTTAACCCATAGATGGGACCCTAACAGGTACTACCACTCCGGATCAGAGTGGACCATGGAGCAATGGTGATGAAGGGGTGCTCCACATTCCCCAAACCTCCAAAACTGGAACCTCACCATCAGATAGAGTTTAACGTCATATCTAGGACAGGTTGTGTTGGACCATCCACACTTTTTGGCACAGTCGATAGGAAAGAATTGGTGCACGAATGCCACAAACCCAATCAACGACTGACCTCAGTAATTTTGAATTCAGAGTTATCCCTCTCCTAGACTGGTTACCTACCCATGGTTAAAGAGCCCAGACTACCCTACTATTTTACCCATAGCTGGAGGGAGAATATATGGATTCATACCTTTCCCAAGGGTATTAGTGCTATGTGAAATGCAAACAGCCTTGTCTGGGATTTGAACTCGGGTGGACAAGTCCATTTCCCACAACTCTAACCATTATGCTTCCATATAAGAATGTTCTTATAATATGTTATAATGCTCTAAGTAACCTTCCAACATGGGTACATATGTGTACATGAAATAATCCGACAAAGAAGTTATATATGATAACAAACATAGACTTTATTTTGTGAGCACATGGTGAAAATACATACATGAAAAGGTACAATATAGATATAGAAGACAGATATATGAAGATACACAAAGGATGTTGGACTAAGTCCTAAAGAAGTGATACAGATGTTCATGAAAGAATGTCACTTACTGTTGGCTGGTTGGGGGGCAAGGTCCCTCACTTAATGGATATAGACAACATGTGTTTATGCCATGCTTAATGGTTGCCGGACTGAGATAAAGAGATCTAGACTTCCTGAGCTACTGCTTAAATACCCAAGCCACCTATCAATGAAAACCTGGTGGCAAGGAAAGATAACCCTTGTGGGCTCATGTTCATGCCAGCATGAGATATCAATCATAAAATGTTAAGGCTGTTTTTGCAGACAATAGACTAGTTGTGTGGCAAGGCTTCTCACAGCTCTGGAAAATGTCTGTTCACTTCATCATAATGAACTTTTATTTAGAACTATTTTCAAGTCCATTGATGGAACTACAAGGTCCTCTAACCAGTGGGGGGGGGGTCACAGTTAAGTCTGACGCAATGTCATTCCAACTGTATCACACTCCTTTCACCAACAATATCCAAAAATTATTTCTCTATCTTGCTTGTCTCGACAACAAATTGCTTCTGCAGTGGTTCTCCCTGGTCTGTGAGGGTAAGTCCTTTAAATATACCTCAATCTCACCACATTCGGGGTCCTCACTCATAATTGTCTGTGCAGCACGTGCAATTACGCGTTAATCCTTACGGTGCGACCACCTACATCCGGGCCACTCTGCTATTTCCTATTTCACTGCTCATCCACAGCGCTCTCACATTCTGAAGGACATGGGTTCGACTCTAGGTCAGTCCTACACACAAGGCAAAGCCTAGCCTGCTTCCTTCAAGAATACGGCAAGTCTTCACGCCTGCCACTCTCTCTGTCACACCGTGTTGCACGAGGGTAGATCTCTTCTCTCACTACAGGTCTTACTACTTTTACTGGTGCTCTAGGGAAACTTTGTGGAAATAATTACCAGGATTTTCCCCTGTTATAATTTACCATTATCCGTGTCCCTCTGGATAATTTATATCTTACTGCAGAGGTAATGGATTATTTAAATGGTGACTTTTAAAATATGTAGTTGGAATTTCTCAAGGGAAAATGAACTTTAGATTTGATACTTGTAAAATTAGGCTTTTGAATCAAGCAAGATGACTAACTTTAGCCATCAGGTTAATATTCTTGCAGACTAGAGATCTCTATCCACCAGAAGTCTTTTATAAATTGCACAGCCTTGTAAAATTCATAATCTAAGCAAATAGAGTTGGTTTGAAATTAAAACGGATAATATATATTTTTTATTTCCTTCCAGAAAATATTCTTTTCTCAATGCTGAAATCAGATGAACTGGAAGTGAGGGAAGAGTTTATAAAAAGAATTGTCCATTTGGTAAGTAAACATTTATTCATAAATATGTCAATTTAAAAGAATAATATTTAAAAATTTCATTTAAATTACTTTATAAAGATATAATCAAATATGGGTTAATTTTTCAATAAATTATTTTGTTTGTTTCAGAAGAAGTGGGCCATCAAAGTTTTTTTCAAATTACACTCATAAACTTTGAAGCTACACCCTGATCATATTTGATTAACCTTTCACCAATTGGAGTTTGTGAACCTGTGTTTGTAGATTTTTCAAATAATGAACTACTGGAGTTTGTAATGAACAGAACAATATTGAACTTTCCCTTTTTTTTACCTGCACATTCACAATGTGCGGAAAGAGCTGTAACATTAACAATTTGAGCTTGACAAACTGTTAAATGGACAAGTAAAAAAATTATTACCAAATAATTGTGGTATCAATTAAAACCTTCAGTTACTTCAAAGGGTAAATACACTGAAAACTCTAATTATATTATGATGTAATATGTTATATAGTGATGTGGGGATTAGTGTATTGTTCAATGAATAATGCAAATTTAAGAATCTTATTTTGCTTATTTCAGAAAGAGTGAGCCACCAAAGAAGAGATTTTTAAAAATACACACAGAAACTTTGAAGCTACACCCTGATCATATTTGATTAACCTTTCACCAATTGGAGTTTGTGAACCTGCACTTGTAGCATTTTTTTTTTAAATAATGAACTACTGGAGTTTGTAATGAACAGAACAATATTGGACTTTCCTTTTTTTTACCTGCACATTCACAATGTGTGATAAAAGCTGTAACATTAACAACTGCAGCTTAACAAACCTTTAAATCAACGAGAAGCCAAATAAAAGGACATTATTACAAAATAATTGTGCTATCAAATAAGATCTTCAGTTAATTCAAAGGGAAATAATGAAAAATTAGGATATAATATTTTATATTGTGCAGTAGGTTTTACTGTGTTGTTCAATGAACAATGCAAATTTTAAATTTGAACAAGAAACAAAACACATTATAACCAAATAATTGTGGTATCAAATAAAATCTTCAGTTACTTCAAATGGTAAATATACTGAAAAATCTAATTATGATTTTTATAATGCAGTAGGTTTTAATGCATTGTTCATTGAACAATGCACATTTTAAAAGTTTGTTCTATAATTTGTGACTAACAATATTGTTGTATAATACACTTGTATTTATCTATTTTTAAGAAATTATGACCCAGCAAATGGTGTAAAAAAAAACTTATTCAATGATTTACAATTTTTACAATTATCATTTATTTTCATAAAAAATAGTATATTTGGCTAGTGGTGATTCATAATTAGAATTGATTTGAATATGTTTTCCATCTATTTTATATTTTACCATGGATGTACGAAAAACAATAAGAAAGACTTGAACATCCATACCTGAAAATCATAAAGAAATATTCCGTAGTCTTTAACAAGACTTGCTTACACCCCCCCCACATATATATATATATTTGAAAAACGTGATCTATTGGGTCATCCATTGAGCTCTAGGTAGATAATTGTGATCAAGAAGAAAGTTAGTTTACAAAGCGAATTAGATTGAAAAAGAATGAATACGGACGGAGAATAAAATTTCTTTTTTAAAAACATTAAAGTCATTTTGCTAAAATTTGCTATTAAGTCAAAAACTGATCCGTCTTTTACTCCACATTCTGTCAGTCACTTTCCACCTCTCTATATATTTATTGATTGAATACTTATAAATATACTGTTTTTATCTGGAATCATTTTTGAAATACACAAATTTTGCAGTCAGTTTGTAAACAAAAACAAGTGAACATTAGATATTTCTGTAGATTTTTATAGATTATCTTTAAAACTAAACACTAAAAAAATTGTTAAAAGCTATGAATGTAATTTTTGGTGTCATTTCTTATCACATCAAACTCCAGCTTTCAAACTTTGTTAAATGAGGATTTTCTAAAAAAGAAAAGGGGAAAATAAACTTGTCACTATCGTGTATATATGTCCTGTCAGCCATGACTGACATATCTCTCTTGGCTATTGACAAGGAACAACCTGTATCCACTAGTGTGATTATGGATCTACCATCAACCTAGGCCACAACCATGAGTAGTGCCAGGTACTTGCTTCTTCAAGAGAAGATGCTTGTAATGATGTATGTTTTCTGATATACCTTGTATATCCTTTCTGCCATGATTGACATATCTCTGCTGGCTATTGACAGGGAACAACCAGTATCCACTGGCATGGTGATGAATTTACCATCAACCTAAGCCACAACCACAGATAATGCCTGGTAATTGTTTCTTCCAGAGAAGATGATTGAACTAATGTTGTCACATCCACCCACGTAAACGTGTTGGTCATAATGGCTTTCCCTAATATTTCAAAATGATTCGCACGTGTGCATGAAGTCCACACAGGCTCAAAGGTGATTTTAAAATAGTCTTTTATTTTGTCTTCACAATGGAGCCATCGAAATTAAAAACATAAACTTCGTAAGTCTTGACTATACAAAAAATGGTAACAAGTTTACAAATTGCCTAAGGCAGTGTTCTCTTTTTATATAACAAAAACACAAAATAAGTACTCCAAATGATCTCAAAAATGCATTTACACATACTTTTACGGGTTTTAAAAACCCAAGAACTATTTCTTCTAAAGGACATCTTACAAGGGAATGACCAGGTCACAGGATACCTTTACAGGGGAAGGTGGGAAAGTTGAAGGGGAAGGCACAAATCAGGCCTGATGACCATGACAAGACAGAAATACTATTACTACTAACAAATACTAAACAGTGGCAGCCACAGATGTATCTCTTCTTTTCAATTTGAGAGTTTCCACTTATATGACCTACATTATGGCAATGGAAACAGCACAATTGCTCTACATTGTCATCATTATCATCCCCTGTCATTTTCTTGCCTCTAGCAACTTTTCACCACATGGGTAAAACTGTTACATCTGAACCACCATATAATATCCATGGGGAGGGGTTTTTCTCCCTTATTTTACATTGGCCAGACATCCACTGCTACCATGATATCCTCCATCCTCTTATCTCTTATAAGCTCCCAGCTGCTTTGCCTGAACCTGGGCATCCATCTTAGAAGATGCATGAAGGGTCTGCTTTATATTGAAACTATTCATATGTAACGACCTTGACTGATGAAATTCTAGTGTTTTAGGACTTCTCTCCTCTGTAAGTTCGCATATGTCTCATCAAATCATGTTTTTGGAAAAGGAAGAGGCAAATACCTCACAAGAATGGGAATTTTCTCTATATGATACTATTCATATGTAACAACCTTGACTGACACTTGCTTGCTAACCATTATACCACAATGAGACCGACTAATTTAACCCAACCCGTTAGCCACAGATAGGGTGTGGGACAAGTGTTTGGAATTCAGTGAGAATTGAACTCATTATTCAGGGTATTTACCTCATACCCCACTTGTATGGGCTGGACACAAGGCCTCATTTTAATGTGGGCCCACCCACAAGCCGAAGCTCATGGGTGGGAAAGAACAAAAATTGCGTCGATCCCCCTTTGGCATTCTCCCTCAAGGGGGCGCCTCAGGTGCTGGGCAATAAACCCGGCCCTGGTCCCAAGGGGGCAGGTATTGCCTGGGGGGATAGCCCCCTGGGATCAATGCTATTAATTTTAACCTAAACTGATCCAGTGGCCGAAGCACACTGGACCGCCCGGGTGGGTAAAGGATAGTTTCGGGTCAATTGAACTCATTATTCAGTTGTCATGTATCTGTAACAGTAGCTTGCTAACCATTTCACTAAGATGGGCCAATAGCCAACTTGATATTTTATAGCAACATTTGAAAACAGCTTTAGTATGTATTTTTATGGATATATTTTGAAAATATAAAATAAGCTAAACTTTTAGAAATTACCCAACAAATCTAAGTTCAGTGCAATGGAGAACTTAGTCAAATTTGATGTTATGAAAATTAAGTCATTGCATTTTGTAACTAAATTAGAACAGGAAACCTTAAATATGTTCAAGTTTATTTTGAAAAATGAACATTTTGCAAACGTTTTCTGAATAAAAGTCTGCCCATAATTTGAGGGGGATTAGTTAAATGTATCCTTCTCTCTTTCTCTCTCTCTCTCTCTCTATATATATATATATATGTGTGTGTGTGTTGAAACTCAGTCAATCTATTGCTCATATAAATATGCCTTTTACCAGCCCGCCCTGTCACTGGAGCAGATGAATACAACGATTGCACCTTTACATAGAGGTAAAATCCTGTTGGCCGTGTGTAGCATCCTGTAATGCTTAATGGTGGATTCCTGTTGAGTGAGAAGTCCATGACATGCAATACTCCACTTTGGCACTTACTTGGTTCAGAAAGGTGGCTGGAAAAGGACCCCTTCGACTACTTGGCTGGTTATTTCAAACCCTAGCACCTACATGAACAGGAAACCTTAAATATGTGTCCCTGATGCACAAAAGTCTAAAAGGATGCAGTAAAATCATATCCATGCATCCCAGTGTTTTTCTTTTTTCTTCCCTCACCATTTCAAGCTAACTGTAAATACATTTCAATAGTTTCTTAGAAATGAATTACACAGGATAGGTTACAAGGTAGGAGTTAGATGACTTTAGTTGGGAGCCATAAATTTTCCCAGAGACTCGTTCAAAGCAAATATGCGCATCTCTGGACACCACTAAATCAAAAAGCTATCATTGTATATATATATATATATATATATATATATATATATATATATATATAAACTTTTGAATATGCAATTGGTTCCAGATTTAAGAATTTAAGTTCAACAACTTTTTTAATATTGCTCCTGTCTATTTACTGGTAGTACACAAGGCAATGAGGAGCAGTTTCTATACAAAGAGTTGGTAGTATTTGTCAGTACAATCACATCTAAACCAATCACAGCTAATTAATTTAAAACTAGAATCCATTTAATCTGATAAAATAGAAATGTTAAAAATAAAACTGGATTTTTATTTTAGTAAGTTTCAGAATTTGTATAAATAATAAGTTAAATTCTAAGTTAGAATAGAATTCATAAACAGCACAAGTGAAATATGAATATTTCAATGTGTTATTTACATCTTCATCAGTAAAATCCAATAGAAAAAATAATTTTAAGTTGAGTATTTGTAAGTAAAAATGAATAAAATAAAATAATACAGGTTGCCAAAAATACAGATATGTTGGGATATGCACATTGAATATTTTGCAAACATTTTCTGAATAAAAGTCTGCCCATAACTTGAGGGAGATTAGTTAAATGTATCCTTCTCTCTCTCTCTCTCTCTCTCTCTCTGTGTGTTTCATGACTTCTCTCCTGTGTAGGTTTGCATATGTCTCACCAAATCAGGTTTTTGGAAAAGAAAGAGGCAAACAAGAATGGTACATTTCTCTATATTCATCACCAAATTATATTTTGCATTTCGTAACTAAATTAGAACAGGAAACCTTAAATATGTTCAAGTTTATTTTGAAAAATTAACATTTTGCAAACGTTGGTAATTTATGAGGAAGTGCGTCCCGGTCTCCTGCCTCAAAAATTGCTACCCGGTGACTATTAAAATAACGACCCAGCTCAGTCTATTCAGAACTATCCATCTTCATATCTATCTATCTCAATTTGTTCATATTTATCTATATTACTTTAAATACTAATATTTTTTTTATTCATGTTTGTTTAATGTCTTGTTTTTAGTTTAAATAAACAAGAATTACGACAAAAAAAGATGCGACCCCCCCCCCCAATACATTTACTTGTCGAAAATATCTATCTCCATTTGTTCATATCTATCTATATTATTTTGTTTGCTTATCTATCTATCTATCTCAGTCTATTCCAAACTATATATCCATCTTCATATCTAAACAAGAATTACGACAAATTTCGATAAATAAACAAGAATTACGACGAGCTGGGGTTGTTATTTTGATAGTCAACGGGTAGCAATTTTTGAGGCAGGAGACCGGGATGCACTTCCTCATAAATTACCCAAACGTTTTCTGAATAAAAGTCTGCCCATAACTTGAGGGAGATTAGTTAAATGTATCCTTCTCTCTCCCCCTCTCTCTCTCTCTCTCTCTCTCTCTGTGTGTGTTTCATGACTTCTCTCCTGTGTAGGTTTGCATATGTCTCATCAAATCAGGTTTTTGGAAAAGAAAGAGGCAAACACCTGACAAGAATGGTACATTTCTCTATATGTTCGCATATGCATCACCAAATTATATTTTTGGAAAAGGAAGAGGCGCAGTTCAAATTATTATGATTTTTCTGTATGTGTTCGCATATGCTTCACCAAACTTGATTTTTCTGAAAAGAAACAAATGCACGCATCACAAGAATGTAACTTCTCTGCGGTGTGTTTTTTCTGTATGCCGCACCAAATCATACTTTTTAAAAAAGGAAGAGGCACACACTTCACAAGAATATGTTTGCATATACCTCAACATTTTTTTTTCAAAAAGAAAGAGTTGCACATGTCACAAGAATGTGGCTTATCTTCTCTGTGTGTTTGCATATGCATCCCTAAAGATGATTTTTGTAAAAACAAAGAAAGAACTGCACATGTCACAAGAATGTGGCTTCTCTCCTGTGTGTGTTCGCATATGCATCCCTAAAGCTGATGTTTGTTAAATGGAAGAGCCACACACTTCAAAAGAATGTGCATCAGCAATTTTGATCGACACAAACATTTATCTTCTTTGTGTGTTTGCATAAAAGACAACAATCACAATTTTACAAAAAAATACTATTTTTCTCCCATGTTCATATACTCCACCAATCTGATTTCCATGAAAATATTTATCTGAGTATACTCCACTAATCTGATTTCCATGAAAATGTTTATCTGCGTATACTCCAATCTGATTTCCAATCTGATTTCCGTGAAAATATTTATCTGAGTATACTCCACTAATCTGATTTCCATGAAAATGTTTATCTGCTTATACTCCACTAATCTGATTTCCGTGAAAATGTTTATCTGCGTATACTCCACTAATCTGATTTCCGTGAAAATGTTTATCTGTGTATACTCCACTAATCTGATTTCCGTGAAAATGTTTATCTGCGTATACTCCACTAATCTGATTTCCATGAAAATGTTTATCTGTGTATACTCCACTAATCTGATTTCCATGAAAATGTTTATCTGCGTATACTCCACTAATCTGATTTCCATGAAAATGTTTATCTGCTTATACTCCACCAATCTGATTTCTGTGAAAATGTTTATCTGCGTATACTCCACTAATCTGATTTCCGTGAAAATGTTTATCTGCTTATACTCCACTAATCTGATTTCCGTGAAAATGTTTATCTGTGTATACTCCACTAATCTGATTTCCATGAAAATGTTTATCTGTGTATACTCCATCAATCTGATTTCCATGAAAATGTTTATCTGCGTATACTCCACTAATCTGATTTCCATGAAAATGTTTATCTGTGTATACTCCATCAATCTGATTTCCATGAAAATGTTTATCTGCGTATACTCCACTAATCTGATTTCCATGAAAATGTTTATCTGCGTATACTCCACTAATCTGATTTCCATGAAAATGTATATCTGTGTATACTCAACTAATCTGATTTCCATGAAAATGTTTATCTGTGTATACTCCACCAATCTGATTTCCATTAAAATATTTATCTGCGTATACTCCACCAATCTGATTTCCATGAAAATATTTATCTGCGTATACTCCACTAATCTGATTTCCATGAAAATGTTTATCTGCGTATACTCCACTAATCTGATTTCCATGAAAATATTTATCTGCGTATACTCCACTAATCTGATTTCCATGAAAATGTTTATCTGCGTATACTCCACCAATCTGATTTCCATGAAAATGTTTATCTGTGTATACTCCACTAATCTGATTTCCATGAAAATGTTTATCTCTGTATACTCCACTAATCTGATTTCCATGAAAATGTTTATCTGTGTATACTCCACTAATCTGATTTCCATGAAAATGTTTATCTGTGTATACTCCACCAATCTGATTTCCATGAAAATATTTATCTGCGTATACTCCACTAATCTGATTTCCATGAAAATGTTTATCTGCATATACTCCACCAATCTGATTTCCATGAAAATATTTATCTGTGTATACTCCACCAATCTGATTTCCGTGACAATGTTTATCTGCGTATTCTCCACTGATCTGATTTCCATGAAAATGTTTATTCGTGTATACTCCATTAATCTGATTTCAGTGAAAAAAAAAACTCCATACTTTTCAGGAATATGTTTTTCTCCATTATTACTTTGCTTACATCACTTCAAATTTGAATTTTTTTGAAAATCCAGGTCACCAAGAAAATACTGTATCCAAATTCAGGGAATTATTTCATTCACGTTAAAAATATGTAATCAATAAATACTGAGTTAAACAATAACTGAAATGAAAGAAAAGAAAGAAATTCTGTTTATATTTCAATATGCTCAGATGTATTCAGTAATCACAAATGTAAAAAAAAAAAGGATTTTCTAAGATTATACAGGATTTTATATAAAAAGAACATTTATTCATTAATTGCTTAGCAGATACATGAAACTATGACTTAGTGGAAACATTTTTTATGAAAAATATCCATTCTTTAAATTTTGAGAAATTGTTATGAATTTTTGCCTTGAAAAATATCTTATTATTTTAAAACATAAATACTTGTGCCTATGAGGCTCATTTATTTTGCAAGTTTAATATAATGGGAGATTATGTGTCTGCATGTAACTGAAACTATTTCTCCATTGGGGTAACAATTCTCTTTGTTATTTATATTATAACATCAATCATTATCAAATAATCATTATCTAATTATAATTAGCATATTATTTAATTACTATAATTAATATATATATAAAATAATAAAATTCGAAGGCAATACAATGCGTAAAAAATAAAGACAAAAAGATGTTTTATATGTCTAATCGATTTCAAAGCAAAGCTTTATCATCAGAGTGTAATTTCAGAAATGACGTGCTTATGTTTTTTTTTTTATTTGTGTGGTTATAATTTCTCTTTTTATTTCCTTTTCCTCTCCTTTTTTTTTCCTCTCTTTCTTCTTCTCCTTTATGAATGGGCGAATAACTGTAATTTCTTATTTCTCTCTTTTTTTTTTCTTTTTTAAAAGTTTGTTGAGAACAAGGCTGACCGGATGTCAGCCTTGTATGATGTTGCAATATGTTGCGACCGTGTGGAGATGTCAAAGTTTTATGGATATCAATTTGAATTTCCTTAGCAAGTTGTGGATTGGAAAAGATAAAAAATATTCATCTAAACTTCATAGAAACAAAAATATTTGTAAAAAGTAATTTACTTGGAAACAAAAATTGTAATAATCTTCTTTTTTTTAAAAAAAAAGAAATGTACAAAAGAATTACCCAATTATTGGATATGAATAAATACTTTCAATACTTTAATCATTGATTTTACTGCTTTTTTTGTATTTCTTAAAGTATTTTTTATGCGTCAAAACTTCAGCCAGTCCGAGATGGGGTCACAAGGTAAAACTAAAATGAATAAAGAACAAAACGAAGGTAAACTTTTCAGACACAGAGGGGCTGTATGACACTCAGCCCTACATTTCCTCTGCAACATGATCATCTATTGCTATTTTCCATTCACTTTCACTCCAAACTCTTTGGCTGTTAAGTACAGTGCACAATTGGATTGGAAAAGATAAAAATTGTTCATAAAGGAACATCTAGTTGTCTTATATTTACCTCAAAACAGCTTCATGTTATTAATGTATAATCACCCACTCATTGAATATGAATAAATACTTTTAGTACTTTATTCACTGATTTTACTGGGTTTTTTTTATATTGGAAAAATTATTTATAAAAGAACTTATAAAAGAAGTAATTTATTTGGAAACAAAAATTGTAATAATCTGGAATTAAAATATTTTTTTAAAGAAATGTACAAAACATTATCCACTCATTGAATATGAATAAATACTTTCAATACTTTAATCACTGATTTTACTGCTTTTTTTATATTAAAAAAAAAAGTTATTAATGTACGTACAATCACCAACTCATTGAATATTAATAAATACTTTTATTACTTTATTCACTGATTTTACTGGGTTTTTTATATTGGAAAAAAAAGATAAAAATTATTTATAAAAGAACTTATAAAAGAAGTAATTTATTTTGAAACAAAAATTGTAATAATCTGCAATTAAAATATATTTTTTTAAAGAAATGTACAAAACATTATCCACTCATTGAATATGAATAAATACTTTCAATACTTTAATCACTGATTTTCCTGCTTTTTTATTATATTTCTTAAAATATTTTTTATGTATCAAAGCTTTGCCCAGCCAAAGATGGGGTCACAAGGTAAAAAGAAAATGAATAAAGAACCAAACAAGAATGACCATCTAGCGCCATTTTTTATTCTCTTTCACTCTAAACTCTTTAGCTCTAAACTACAGTGCAGAGCGAGACCCTGGTTGAAGAGTTCCCCTTGTGGCCTGATTCTTTTGCTCTCAATCTATCTCACAAGCTGACTCTAACCTCGGTTAACTCTCACTGACCATAACTGCCAAACTTACACTTACTGTCCATTTGTCACTATCTCTAACTGATGTTGGGTCTAGAACGATTAGTATATATGCACAGACTGCTCCTCCCTTGCATCTAGACTGACCATCCATCAATTAAACTATAATTGAAATAAAAAGGGTTAGCATGCAAGCATATGGTGATGAGGAAAAACAAAACACAGATTTTAAGTTCGAAATTGTATTGGAAAATAACATGAAACGACAATTAGCTGAAATGAAATTAAGAGAGAAAAGTCTGATTTTTGGTGATATTTAAAAGTGAATAGTAAGCCCGTAAAATGTCCAGGATGGCCGTGGTGGTGGGGTGGTGAACGTAGGCAGAATTTTGTGTATGTATGGTAGTAGGCGTTTTTGGTATCGCTGAATGATGTTTGCCCCTTTAAGTAAGGATGGTCGGTGAGCGCAGGGGTTGGGATGTGTGGAGGTCAGCCGCCTTGTGATGTATCTTTCACTTGCGAGCCCTCGTTTGGTGTGTGTTCGACTCTGATGCCTGGATCTCTGTGTGTTGTCGGCTTTTCAAAGCTGTTTATTTATAGAAAGCCGTGACCCAAAATCGGATCAATCGAAGTCATTTTCATTTCACCTGGGAATTGCTTTCATTGGATGAAAATGCAAATTTTATTTACAATTTTTATTTTCTTTAATGTTAGGAATTGATTATCAAAGCGAAACTCCAAATCGGAGCCCATGCGTAGATATGTGTTAAATTGGTCATTCTGTTTTGGGCTACGATGGAGTAAACTTCCGATTTGGCGTCTGCTACTTATGTTTGTTTTGTTGGCGAATGTGTGTATCTTTTTTATATTGCGGTGTGTATGCGAATTGAATTGCTGAATTAGTGAATCGGGAGATATCTACATTTGCTTATGCAACATAATTCTTAGATTTGTGAGACTGATTTCTCTAAAAAAACGTAAACATAATAATTATTCCCAGTCAACACATATCCAGATTACTAGGATAAGAAGACATTAAATTTTAACCTTTCAAGTTTTGGTCAATTTGAGTTTTATGATTTACCTAAACATTTTGACCAAAAAGCACTTGAGACCCCAGACCCTAAATATACATATACACGCACATAAACATACACAAACATATTTTGCCAATACCAAGTTTTTTTATGGTTTTCTTAAATTCCAACAAAGTGACACATGAGATTCTAACATATATATGAACATACACACGCACACATAACAATAGCATAATCTTTACAGATCATTGCTGTCCCTCATAATAATACAACCCTACCACCAGAACCTATCCTCTCATGAGCCCTCAAATGACTCATCAGTTCTGCTGCAGATCCACAAAGTTTGATGCACACATACATACAAACATATAAATAAACAAACATATTCATCTACATTTTTCCTGACACCATGTTTGCATATACATACACCTTGTCATGTCACAACTGTACATACCTATATATATATATATATATATATATTACACTCACTACTGTTCAAAGTTGAAGACAAGCTGGTGTAAGATTCAAAGTGAATATTTGAAGAACATACAACTCCATTTAATAGATAACAGCACATGAATACAAAGGATACATAATAGAAGAGTACATGGATACATAAGATACAAATACAAGAGTAGATAAACCTACATATATAAAAGGACTGGAGCATCCATAGATAGAAATGCCCCAACCCTATTGTCCTTATGGCAAGACCCAACCCCTTTTTATCATATGGGTGCTAGAAGGCAGTGGCTGCGGGTCTACATGTCCTGGGAATGACGTTAAACTCTATCTGATGGTGAGGTTCCAGTTTTGGAGGTTTGGGGAATGTGGAGCACCCCTTCATCACCATTGCCCCTTGGTCCACTCTGACCCGGAGTGGTAGTACCTGTTAGGGTCCCATCTATGGGTTAAATAGAAAAATGTATTTATAAAAAAATTGTATTATCCATTAAGAATTGATTGATTTCAAAACTTTATCGGCATTAAATGACCCACTGAGGTTGATATGCCGTAAAACAAAACAAACCAAACCAAAATAGATAGAAATGACTTACAAGGAGGGGGGCCGGAGCCCCATCGAGAAAGGGGTAGACCATATCTAATCCAGGTGGTCTCGTAGCGAGGAAAGAGGAAGAGAAATTCGAATCAGCCGCTTAAATATCATACATCCCATGGTGGGAACAAGCGACAACAAGCCGGGCAGATAACTCCTCCAGGCCAAGGGAAGATAATCCCCTACACTGGATTTAATCGCCTTTAAGAATGTCATTTCACCTCTGGCATATTCTACAGAATGGTACTCAGTCATGGTGAATGCTCCAAAATGTGACAGAGATGAAAGGATCTGAGTTGATCTGCATTGGACAAAGCAGTCAAGAGAAAGATCATAATGAAAAATCTTAATGAGAAATTGTCCAAAGTAAAAAAAAACAGCAAAAATATTTACAACTTTTAGTGCAACTTGCCTACTCCTCATGTATGACAATGCTCGACTACACACAAGAATCAGGATAAGGGAGAAAATCACCTCATTCGGATTGACAACTTTACTGCTTCCTCCATACTCACCAGATTTAGTGCATTCAGACTATCATTTCTTCGGCCCCATGGAAGAGGGTTTGCGAGGGAAACATTATTCGAGTGGAGAAATCTGTAGTGAAGAATTTTACAGTTGAGAGAAACGGTGACTTTGTGGAGAAGTAAGAATGTGATCCGCAGAGGACCAGCTTCATTTTGATATATGATACATGTTCCTGTGCTGGTAATTATGACACTGGGTGCAGGTAAAGTATGACTGATGCTGTTCATGCTGAGAAAGTTTATTTAGAAATTAACAGTGTGTCTACTCTTAAAGCTGTTATTCTAGACACCACTAATACAAATACATGTTATGACACTGGAATTCTAACACTTGTAGTAAAAAAACATACAGAGAAGTTTACACATTATTGGTTGCCACAATGAGGAGAATGTGATGGTGTTGATGTAAGAAATGACAAAGAAAGTCTTCTGGCAATCTTTCTTGATTCTGGATCCAATTGGTATATAATATTTCCCATACTTATATCCCGAACGCTTTTGACTGCTTCGCCAGAGTGCCTCTCAGAAAATAAACTATACATTAATAGCTACATTGGCTATACAACTACATCACTGTCCCACCACCTCACATACCATCTCTCCAACACTAGCACCATAAAACAACGCTTAATAAAAAAGAACACTCAGAAAAATCCACCTCACCTGATATTAGGAGAATTTTAACCGAAAATACTAAAATTATCTACAAAAATAATAAGAAGAAACGCAATATGCATAAAAAATAAAAAATGTAACATCAATAAAATAGCATTTAAAGTCGGATAAAACGTATCAAACATCTTTAATAACTAGCACACTTAACTTACACCCGCTTCTTGAAAAACAATAGACTCTCCAAATTTAATAAAAACATAGATAAAAGAACTAAAAAAAAATGAAATAAAAACCAAATTATGTACCCCACGATGACGACTGGTGAAACAGTCGAAAGCGTTCGGGATATAAGTATGGGAAATATTATATACCAATTGGATGCAGACTCAAAAAAGATCGCAAGAAGACTGGTAAAAATACAAATCCAAAAAATGAAGAAAGAATACTGCGTGTTGTTCAATAGCACATGCCTAAAAAATAACTTACTGCCAAAATACACAACATTTCCTAATGACATGTTAATAGAAGAAAAGAAAATCTGGTAGAAAATAAGTATCATAAATCGGAAAATAAAATGAAAATAAAAACTATTATCTTATACAAAAAAAAATTATACATCAATATTTGTTCTGTTTAAAGGAGGGTGCTAAATTTTCAATAGAGTTTTTGACGAAAAAATTATTAGAGATTGGTACTAAAGTAAGGTAGTTATTAAAGAAATATGTTTTTAGAACCTAAGAATATCACATTTTAAACTTAACATCATGATACCCATATTTTAAATGAATTTTATATATTAATTTATTATAGCAGAAATACCTAATTAAATCAGAAAGTTTTGAAATAAAATAACTGATACATTATAAAATCCATTCATTGATAAATCAATACTGAAAATTTCATTAAAAAGGGTAGTTCCCTGATTTTTAGTAATTTTTTTCAATCGAGAGTGTTAGATTTATTTTGTAAACAC
This sequence comes from Doryteuthis pealeii, assembly GCA_023376005.1. Taxonomy (NCBI): domain Eukaryota; kingdom Metazoa; phylum Mollusca; class Cephalopoda; order Myopsida; family Loliginidae; genus Doryteuthis; species Doryteuthis pealeii. The sequence continues at coordinate 55,851,015 of CM042177.1, forward strand.
ATTAAATTTTAGTCCTTTCAACATTGCCAAGTTTGCATATGCATGCGCTTTCCCATGTCACAATGAGGAAAATGTGGATATGTTTGTAATGGTGTTGATGTAAGAAATGACAAAGAAAATTTCTTGTCCAAAGAAATAGTGGAAGCAAAATGGGAGATAAGATTGAAAAAAGCAAAAGGATTAGAACAGCATTTGACTTTCTGTTGTGACCTAACAAAGATTACTAAATGAGGAATAACAAAACGGAGGTTGGAAATGAAATGGAATATTTATAACATTAACAAAATATAATATGTGACAATTGCATAAAGAAAGCTAAACCACTGCTTAGTATTATCATACTACTCAAACAGCATAATACTTCTGTATTTACGAAGATTGGGACATACCCATTAATATTCATACGTAGGGTATATATTACTTTCAAAAGGGAGATAAGATATGAAAGTGAATATCTCACTCATACTGGTGTGACTGATGCTATTCTTGCAGAGAAAGTTGTTTTAGAATTATGACGCTGGACTTCTAACACTTGTACTGAAAAACATACAGAGAGGTTTACAAATGAACTTCCTTTTACAGCTCTTTCAGGATACTACTACAAGAACCCTGACAACATTCAGTGGTTCATTATGTAAATTGTGTGGAAATGATGACCCAAATAACATTTAAAGCAGTTGTTATTCCTCTGGATACCAAATGTTTTACACTCAATTAAATGACTTTGAAGCAATATGTATAAAAAATAAAAAATGTAACATCAATAAAATAGCATTTAAAGTCGGATAAAATGTATTAAACATCTTTAATAACTAACACACTTAACTTACACTTTCAAAAGGGAGATAAGATATGAAAGTGAATATCTCACTCATACTGGTGTGACTGGTGCTGTTCTTGCAGAGAAAGTTGTTTTAGAATTATGACGCTGGACTTCTAACACGTGTAGCAAAAAACATACAGAGATGTTTACACACCATTGGTTACTCCCTGCATAAAAATGAACTTCCTTTTAGAGCTCTTTCAGGATAGAAGTCTTCAGTGTCTTCAGTACTATCGTGTCTTCAGTACTTTTCTAAGTATTCTAGCTGATTTTATGAGTGCTGTGGTCTGGATGATTCTTCCTCTAATCTCTACCCCCACCCCCACCATTTTCCATATCTTTGGGGACAGTTTCAAGAGCACCAAATACTATTGGTATCACCGTCATGTGGCACTGCTTTTTTCATCTCTCTCGCAAGATCCAGGTATTTGTTTATATTTTCGCGTTCTTTCATTTTCCCTCTATGGGAGCCAGGAATGGCAAAATCCACGAGATGACAAATTATTTTCTTCATGTTAATTAATGCTTGGTATCGCCATCTGGATGGTATTGGGTAATCCTTTTGTTTCTCAAAGTCGCAGTGAGATCAGAATACTTTCACATGAAAGTTCTCTTGAACAGAAAGGTGACAGCGGTACCAATTGTAGTTCGAATACCTGGAACAGTCCCCAAGAATATGGAAAAAAGACTGGATGAACCGGAGATTATAAAAAGAATTGAAACCATCTAGACCACAGCACTGTTAAAAGCCACAAAGATACTTAGAAGAGTCCTAGAGTTCTGTGGAGACTTACTGTCACTCAGACTTCAGTCAAAACCCACTAATTAAAACGCGTGTGAAATATATATAGAATAATAATAATAATAATAATAATATAATGAACCTACAAGAACCCTGCATATTTTACTATTAACAAAATAGACGACTTGGGTCCTAACAAGACTTCTCTTGGAATATACAGAGAGGATTTCCAGAGGAAACATGGGCACTTGATTTGCTGGGTGGAAAATTACTACTACAAGAACCTCGACAGCATTCAGTGGTTCATTATGTAAATTGTGTGGAAATGATGACCCAAAATAACATTTACAGCAGTTGTTATTCCTCTGTATACCAAATGTTTTACTATCAACAAAATAGATAACTTGAGTTCTGACTGAAGACTTCTCTTGGAATATACAGGATTTCTAGAGGAAAAGTGGATGGAAAATTGGGCCTATATAGCAGGCAAGATGGTTGATTTGGGCCATTAGGCTAATGTGTTTATGGACTGTTTACTCACAAGAAATGTCTGTTAAAACTTTAGAGTCTTATTAAGTTCATTATTAAAATATATATGCTTCACTAAAGATGATTTTACTGAAAATGAAGAGCCACACATTTCACAAAGATATGGCTTTTCTCCTGTGTCTTCACATACGTATCAATTAATGTGATTTATTCAAAAAGGATGAGCCACACACCTCACAAGAATGCGGTTTCTCTCCTCTTTGTTTTTTCTCCTGTGTGTGTTCTCTTATGTGCCACTAAATTTGAGCTTACTGAAAATGAAGAGCCACACACATCACAAGAATATGGCTTTTCTCCTGTGTCTTCGCATATGTATCAATGAATGTGATTTATTCAAAAAGGATAAGCCACACACCTCACAAGAATGCGGTTTCTCTCCTCTTTGTTTTTTCTCCTGTGTGTGTTCTCTTATATGTCACTAAATTTGAGCTTACTGAAAATGAAGAGCCACACACATCACAAGAATATGGCTTTTCTCCTGTGTCTTCGCATATGTATCAATGAATGTGATTTATTCAAAAGGATAAGCCACACACCTCACAAGAATGCAGTTTCTCTCCTCTTTTTTTTCTCCTGTGTGTGTTCTCTTATGTGCCACTAAATTTGAGCTTACTGAAAATGAAGAGTTACACACTTCACAAGAATATGGCTTCTCGCCTGTGTGTATTCTCACATGCTTCTTCAAATCAGATTTTAGTGAAAATGAAGAACCACATAGTTCACAAGAATATGGCTTCTCTCCTGTGTGTGTTTGTATATGCATTGACAAGCTAGATTTAAATGAAAATGAAGAGCCACACATTTCACAAGTATAGGGCTTCTCTCCTGTATGTGTTCGCATATGTGCCACCAAATTTCCTTTTTGCAAAAAGGAAAAGGCACACACTTCACAAGAATGTGGCTTCTCTCCTGTGTGTGTTCTCATATGTTTCTTTAAATTTCCTTTTTGTGAAAATGAAGAGCCACACACTTCACAAGAATGTGGCTTCTCTCCAGTGTGTGTTTGCATATGATTCTTTAAAATTGATTTCAGTGAAAATGAAGAGCCACACACTTCACAAGAATATGGTTTCTCTCTTTGTTTTTTATCTCCTTTGTGTGATCTCATATGTGTCACTAAATGTGAATTTATGGAAAATGAAGAGCCACATACTTCACAAGAATATGGCTTCTCTCCTGTGTGTGTTTTCACATGCTTCTTCAAATCAGATTTTCGAGAAAATGAAGAGCCACACACTTCACAAGTATGTGGCTTCTCTCCTGTGTGTGTTTGCATATGTCTCCCCAAATCTGATCGTCTCGAAAAAGACGATCCACAAATTTCACAAGAATGCGGCTTCTCTCCTGTGTGGGTTTGTACATGTGTAACTAAATTTGATTTACTTGAAACAGAGAAGCCACAAATTTCACAAGAATACGGCTTCTCTCCTGTGTGTGTTCGCATATGTTTCTTTAAATGTCCTTTTTGTGAAAAGGAAGAGCCACACACTTCACAATAATGTGGCTTCTCTCCAGTGTGTGTTTGCATATGATTCTTTAAAATTGTTTTGTGTGAAAATGAAGAGCCACATACTTCACAAAAATGCGGCTTCTCTCCTGTGTGAGTTCGCATATGAATCACCAAATGTGATTTTTGTGAAAAGGAAGAGCCACATACCTCACAAGAATGTGGCTTCTCTCCTGTGTGTGTTTGTGTATGATGCTTTAATTGGGATTTACAAGAAAAAGAAGAGCCACACAATTCACATGAATATGACTTATCTCCTTTGTGCATTTGCATAATTTGAAAAAAAAAAAGACTTCAGAAAACAATGGACCAGAGATTTCACAAACATATGATTTCTCTCCTGTGTTTGCATATACTCTGCCAATTTAATTTCGATGAAACAAAACTACTCCCTACTTCTCAAGTATATGCTTTTGCCAGGATGTATTCTCTTGTGTTGCCTCAACTGTGACTTTTTAGATACCAGGTCACCAAGAAAGTACTGTATCCAAATTCATGGAATGGTTTCATCTGGGTTAAAAATCTGAAAAAAAAATATGATAGAGAAGAGTAATAAAACATTTAGTTAATAAAAATTAATTTATTTAAATATATTCAGATATATTAGACATTATATTCATAAATGTAAAATAACAAGGATTTTATATAAGAAAACATTTACTTATTTATTCATTGATTAGCAAATAGATGAGAATATTTCTTAGTGGAAACATTTCTAATAAACACCTAAATTAATTGAATTTTTAAAAAGTGTCATGAATTTACCCATGAAAGAAAAATATTGCATGAAAGTTGATGCCATCAAAATTTGTGAATCTTAAGAAAGAAGAAATATTGAAAAAGATAAAAATTATTTATCTACATTGTATTAATTGTAAAATAGATAAAGTCTATATGCTTGGTAGCCCTGAATAGAGACCTGAAGGAACCCAACCGACTGCCCTTGTAGGATGCTGGATTAACCCTAGTTAATGGTAAAATAGAGAAGACCAGCACATATCACTTAGCCTAGGTGTACCAAAAAACAGCGGCCACGAATTTTTAAAACGAATTAAAATTAATTAAATCGATTATTAAAGGTCAAGTTTTTGTCTAAGTCAAAAAGTTGTAACATAATGAGCATCAGTAAGAAAAGGCAAAAAATACTACAGTTGTAATTTATTTTTGATACATTAAAAACGATTTTTACTCAATTTCAATCACATTCGGCTTGAAATGCTGTTGAAAATCCTTTTTTACAAAATAAATGTAACATTCGCGATTGAAAAAAAAAATCAGTGAATTATCCGATTTTAATGAAATTTTCCGAATTGATTTATCAATTAATGAATTTTACAATGCCTCAGTTATTTTATTTCAACATTTTAATTAGATACTATTACTATGATAAATTAATATATAAAATTCATTTAAAATATGAGCAGCAAAATTGTAAGTTTAAAATGTCAAAAACCCAAATTACTATACATTTAATTAACCATTGAAATTAATTATTGAATCTATTATTGAGACAGTTGTTTGTGTTAGTATTGCAATGTATAATTTCAATTAAACTTAGTTTAAAAATATTTTTCAACATTAAATGTATAATAATTTGGGGTTTTGTGTTGTTTTTTTTTAGCAATATGTAATTAAAAACAACCTTAATCCCCTAAAACCGTAACCCAATTCCCAAAATGTTAATTCATAGACTATCTTGGCTCGTCCAGTGAGAATTTGCCCATACCAGTTCTCTCCCTTAGACCGTTACTTAGATTTCTCTCGTTTTCTCCACTCTGGTATCTTCGTACTTAATGTACATTTTTGCCAATACACCAGTACTTCCGGTTTTATGACTAAGCGGGATTTTTAATTACTTTCTGAACCTTTTGAACGTTGGGGGGGTCTTACCCCTGTACAGAGGTGCAGTCGTCGTATTCTATAGCCACAGCCGACAGGACGGTATATATATAATATATATATATATATATATATATATATATATATAAGCTTTTATTGACTCAGAGTTTAAACTTCCGATTTTATTGTAGACTAAAAAAAAATTATTGAATGCAGCTTTATTAGACAATAAATTTCAATATGCCCACACACCCACCTCACCAAATAATCCGAGGCGTACTTGATGGGAGTGCCAGTTTTGTCACCGACAACCCGATCATAGAACAGGTAGTACTAGTTTACATGGTATTAGTAGCAGGTAATAAAGAAGACCTGTCTTGTTCTGACCTGACGCAATCATTAAAAGCAAGAGCTATCAAACGGTGGATGAGCTACAGGGAAGTCAACGGTCATATACACAAATAGTAGTAAGATTAGGGTACTTACTACTCACTATACAACCTGGCACTAGGCTGCAAGCGATGGAGCTTGCCTCTCGTGAATTGACTCAATACTACCTGAGACAGCACCCTGCAGCACCTCAGCAGTCCAGTCGCTCCGGGCTGACACTGAACCAACTGCCGGACTGCCAATACAGTGGACTGAGGTCTGTGCATCCTCTTTTCACTTAAAATAACTTACACACAGTGTTTCACTCCATAAAGTAAGGTCATCGTCGTCTACGTCAGTCACTTTCCCCTGCCACTGGACCAACTGCCGGACTGCCAAGACAGTGGACTGAGGTCCAAGTGGACGTGTCTAAGTTGCTCTCCCTTCTAAAGATTCTTCTAGGCAACACTGTGGTAAGAGAGAAAACATTATCTTTCTTTTCCTTAAGATATATTTTTGTATTATATAGTCTATTGTGAATATACTCCTTCCAGTAGTAATTAAATAAAGTAAAATAAAAGAAAGAGAGAAAGAAAGAAATAATGTTCGACACAACAACAAAGAAAAAAGAAAAAAAGAAAGACAGAAAGAAAGAAAAGCTTGACAGGGCATGAAAGATAAAAGAAATAAAGAATGTTTGTTGCAACAATATAAATAAAAGAAAGAAAGAAAGGAAGCAAATTTGGAGAATAAAAGAAGAAAGAAAACTGAACAAGAAAGAAAGAAAGAAAGAAAGAAAGAAAGAAAGAAAAGCTTGACAGGGCATGAAAGAGGGAATGAAAGATAAAAGAAACAAAGAATGTTTGTTGCAACAATATGAATAAAAAAAAGAAAGAAAGGAAGCAAATTTGAAGAATAAAAGAAGAAAGAAAACTGAACAAGAAAGAAAGAAAGGAAGAAAAAGTGACTGGGAGTAACGAAAAAATGAAAGAAAAGAGGTAATTGGTGTCGCGAAAATGAGGAAAGAAAGAAAAAAAGAAAGAAAGATTGGAACATAAAGTTTCCAAATTTATTAAACCAAAGAAAAATAATATTTATAAAAAAATAAACATTAAAAGATATTACAACACATAATTTATTACATTCTATTTTATTATGTTTTTATAAAATACAGTGCTATTTTTCTTATTTAAAAAAACAAAACATGAAACCCCCAAAAATTAGGGTGCTTTGGAGGATAGTGGCTGGAATGGATTAATAGCATTTCAGTTTATTTCAATGGGCAAAATTGATATGAGTAAATTGATTTACAAAAGGGAGGGGGTAGACCTCGTAAAAATATTTCCGCTAATATATTTTAGAAAAAAACTATTTCAGATATATTTACATCTAAAGGTAAACATTTATGGGAATTTTCGTGAAAATCAGACTATTAATTGATTTTCATAGAATTTTTAAAAAACCTCTTATCGTAACTTGTTTTTGGCTACGTTAAATTTCAGTTGATTTAACAGTGCAAAAATGAAAACATTGTTTTTCAATCATAATTTTCATTATTTCTCTAAGTTGAAATTTTTTTTTAAAAATCATCAGGAGTTTGTTTAATGTTTTTTCTTTCGAATGGAAAAAAAATTTCAAGAAAATATTAATTTTTCTGCAAGTTTCATTGTGTTAAATATAGGGGAGTAAATTTCACAGGGTAAAATTGGTGGTAACTAATAAAAGAAAATATTTAAAAAATAATTTTCCATTTTTTATTGACGTTTTAAAATATTTTTTAACAAATCGCGGACATTTCAGAAGTGTGCTTTTTCAGTATAGGGGGACTAGCATTTTTGTCGTCTTCTACGAATTTTAAAAGCGAATTAAAAATAATTAAATCTATTATTTAAGGTCAAACTTTGTCTAAATCGATAAGTAACATAATAACTAACATTAAAAAAAGAAAAATATCATTACATATGCAGTTTATTTTTAATAGATTTAAAACGATTTGTTTTGGTCAATTTCGCCGCGATCCGCCATTCTGTTTATTTTTCATTGGTTTTACGTGCTTGTTTACAATTTTTATGTAACATTCGCGATTGCAAAAAAAAAATTACCAAAAATCCGATTTTAATGAAATTTTCAGTATTGATTTATCAATTAATGAATTTTATAATGCATCAGTTATTTTATTTCAAAACTTTATTTTAGTATTTTTGCTCTTAAAAATTAATATATAAAATTCATTTAAAATGCGAAAAGCCTGATGTTCAGTTTAAAATGTTTTATTTTTAGATTCTAGAAATAAATATCTATTTAATGCAAACCTTATTTTAGACACATAAAGTAATAAGTTTTGAAGATAAACTCTGTTGAAAATGTACCCCTCTCCTTTTTAAGCAGAAAAATATATCAATGTATAATATTTTCTTTTATGAGATAATAGCCAATTGAATAATTATCGAAATGCGTAAAAAAGAAATCTTTAAAAAATTAATTTTTTTTTTTTTTTACATTCTATTTTTCAATTTTCGGTACTTATTTTCTCATAAAAAAGCCACCGTAATTTTTTTTTCTATTCGTAAGTTCGGTCTTTTATCTCATTATTTATACTGTAATTAGTATAAAAAATGATCAACTTGCAAAACATTTTACGCCCCCAACATAAGGGGGGGGGGGGTCAAAATTAAGCGACCTGAAAAAAATGAGAAAGTTTTGAAATAAAATAAATAATGCATTATAAAGATCATTCATTGGTAAATAAACACTGAAAATTTCATTAAAATCCGATATTTCCCTGATTTTTGGTAAATAATTTTCTGTAGGGGGGGGGTTAAAGTCATTTTGTCAAAAACTCATTTTAAACTTCAGTTTGCCAGTACCTAGAGTATACCTACGTTTACTGCTGGTAAAATTATATTTTTGGTACCACCGCACTCAGGGCTACAATAAAATACTAATGAAGTTTAAATTTGGGTGGGGGATGCAATCCATTCCTGACTCATAACTTAATCGGACAAGTTGTTTGTTCTGTCAGATAGCAATACACGTGGTTCACTTTTTAGAAGAAAAAACATACTACGTTAAAAATTACTTACAGTTAGAAGAAAATTATGTTCTTTCACAGGATATCAGTTTCTTTCTTCTCTTTGTTACCAATACAAGATCTTTAATATGAATTATGAAGGATTTGGATTTCAGTAGTCTTCATTTAATGCATAACACTACAACAGGGTGCGCTCTAATGTCGTTCCTTTGTTCGTTCTGTTTTCACAGACGGTGTCCTGATTGACTTGTCCCCTACTGACTGATGTACCAACATAGGGTTCGAAATTACCACATTCCTTTTAAACATTTTCAATAAAAAATGTCACAATAATCACCATCACAGAAACTAAATCATATAACTGGCTATATTAATGTAACCAACACTTTTGATAGACAAATAACATAATAATATTATGCAATTTGTTTATCGAAAATTAGCTTCAGGACATGTCATTAACATTAGGTATGTTAAAAAATATTTGTAATATTTTTTTTTTAATTTCTTAATTTTAAACAATTACCAAAAAATCAGGGAATTGTCGGATTTTAATGAAATGTTCTACATTTTATTCATTAATGACTTAATTCTATAATTAATATCTTATTCTGTTAAAAAAAATATAGAACTTGGAAAAAAAAGTTGTTTTTTTCAAAAATCAATTCTGAGTATAGGGATGGGATAACCTTTGTTCATTTAATCGTAATGATCAATTAGCAGATAAAATGTAGACTGATAGTATGATAGTTTGGACCATATTACCTTAAGGCATCCCTTTTCAATTTCGTGTCATTAGATCACTTTTTTTTTCATTTACAACGTTAATTTGTTTGTTAGGGGTTAGGGTTAGGGGTTAGGGTTAGGGGTTGTAACCCTAACTTACCAAACAACCGGATATTGACGGTGTAAATGAACAAATGACCTAATGACACGAAATAATTACCAAAAAATCAGGGAATTGTCAGATTTTAATGAAATTTTCTACAATTTATTAATTAATGACTTCATTCTATAATAAGTAGCTTACTCTATTGAAAAAAGAAAAAGAAAGAAAATGTTTAGATCAATTCAGATTTATCGAAAATTTGGGTTATCTGCCCCTCAATCGGAAGTCCGGGCAAATAGGGGGCAGAGACAGAGCCCTAAATCTTCAGAACAGAATCCACAGGCACTGAAGTTGGAATAGAATCCGCAGGCACTGAGGTTGGACCATTTTTAGCAGCGGCCGAATTAAGGTCAGCATCATTTAGTTTAGGCACCCACAGGGGTAAGACCAGACAAATTCAACGAACAGACAAGCACCCGTGATAGGCAACACTAGGAATTCAACAGGCAGAGTACACATTAGCAGCGGCTATCAAGAACAACTACAGAAACAATTACTGAAACATTACACCAAGAGCTAAGTAACCTTGTCTCATACATTATACAATATTTCCCGCCAACGAACAAGTTTGGCAACCTTTACTTTGGACTTTACGAACTCTTACACAAACACTTTGTACACTTAACTTACACTTCTTATATTTGCACCAATAAATTATTAACCCGAATATTTACAAGTATATTTGCCTTGTATCTTTCCTGAGTAGCAGAAATTACTATTGTTGCTATCTTGTTTACTACTATTTTCTGTTCGATTGTAGGGGACAGTTTGGTCATTTGAATAGAACAATTTCCAATCCCTAATTTTTACATTTCGCTATTAAGATATTAAGACAACTTGTATAATACATATTGAATATTTCCATATTAAGGAATATGTACATCATTTCAACAAAGTCTGCCAATCTCAATTGTTCCTCATTATTATCTTCAAGATATGGTGAGTTTATTAGCATTATATTTTTCTTGTTCTAAAGAACAACACTGACTTAATTTTCTTTTCTTCTCTTGTGGTATATCTTTCATCTGAAAACTCATTCTAATATTTTTGCTCTTTTGATGCTACTACTGCATTACTTGTGATAGACTACATCATTGACATTTAGGTCATTTGCACAGGATAAACTTTTCAAAACTGCATCACCCTAATTATCATTCTGAAATATACATATATTCTCTATAGTCTTTTCAAAAGTGAATGTACTAACAAAATGATAATTATGACTTCTCTGTCTCTCTGTCTCTCTCTGTCTCTCTCTGTCTCTCTCTGTCTCTCTCTCTCTCTCTCTGTCTCTCTATCTCTCTCTCTCTCTCTTGGTATGTGGCTGGTGTACCACACAAGACAGACATTCCGGAAATCAAAATTTGATGTTTGAGATTTCATCCTACAATCCAGTATTGATATACCAACCAGTTGCTTGTTTCTATGATATAAGTAGGAAAATGTTGGGTTTTATGATATAAGGTGTGCTCTAGTTCCCCGCCTGGATTAATAGATTAGGCGAGATCATGTGGTCTATTCCTTAGCCAATCGCCAACCATACTGCATGGCTAATACATTACTTAAGCGCTGATTCTTTCTCAGTATACTCATGACCATTTATGAAGGAACCTAGGATTATCTACCTGAGGGGATTCCCAATTATCTTATAGGGAGTTTATAAGCATTATGTTTTTCTTGTTCTAAAGAATTACCCTGACTTAATTTTGTTTTCTTCTCTTGTGGTATATCTTCCAACTTAAATCTCATCGGAATATTTTTGCCTGTTTGAAAGTTGCTACTGCTTTAGTTGTGATATACAGCATCATTAACATGTAGGTTATTTGCAGAAGATAAACTTTTCAAATCTAGATCACTCCACTCATCATTCTGAAATGTGAATATATTCTATATAATGTTCTCAAAAGTGAATGTATTAACCGGATAATAATCAAGACTTTAGTCTCTCTTGGTATGTGGCTGGTGTACAACAGTTCCTAAAGTATAATATGTATTTGTCTCACTAATCATTTCTAATACATTTTTACTGTGAAAATCATTTCCAATGCGTTTTTATAGTAAAAATCATTGTCCAGTGCATTTTTATAGTAAAAATCATTTCCAATGCATTTTTATAGTAAAAATCATTTCCAATGCATTTTTATAGTAAAAAATCATTGTCCAATGCATTTTTATAGTAAAAATCATTGTCCAATGCATTTTTATAGCGAAAATCATTTCTAATGCATTTTTTTAGTGAAAATCATTTCCAATGCATTTTTTTAGTGAAAATCATTTCCAATGCATTTTTTCAAGTGAAAATCATTTCCAATGCGTTTTTATAGTAAAATCATTGTCTAATGTCAATGGGTTACAGCCTATCCTTCTTTTTTGTCTGATAACTGGATGCTAGAAAGTGAGTATGGTATGTTGATTCTACTCTATGGGAAACTGTCCAAGCTGATAAATTAAAAAGTATCTTGTGGGCGGCTTTTTTTCCATTATATTTTTCCATTAAACTTTTTTCTTATTAAACATTTATAATATCATTAGTTTACTAAAGAACGTATAATATGAAAATTTAAAGTGTTTCTTTAAACTTTTCATTGTCTATGTAAAATACACCAGAAAATTAATTAAAAATTAAAACAAAGTAACAAATACATCACAAGAAGGTTGTTTTTTTTATTCCGTGGGAATTTGGATATGCACAAGCCAAATGTGTTTTTCTTGAAAATATACTATAAAATATATCTATATAATGTTCTCAAAAGTGAATGTATTAACCAGATAATAATCAAGACTTTAGTCTCTCTTGGTTGTCCATGTCCCATGTTTTCTACAGCTGAACTACCTCTTTACTAGTGTCATATGTATGTCATCTGGCTGAATCTATTTCTATAAAAGGCTGACCAATTTTGATTTTGGTGACTACTATGTATTCTAAATGTTAGACAAAATCAAAGACTTGTAAAAGTTTTTCAAGTTTATCGCCTGATAGCTTAAAGGCTTAAAGACAAGTGTATAATATGAGAAGTAATATAATGAAATAATCTTGTAATTAAAATTTTAAAGAAAATCATATCAAGATTGAAAGAGGAAACTGAAAGGAGAAGACTATAAGAATTTTTCTACAAGGATTGTTTCTGTAACCGTAATACAAGATGGTTGGTTGATTTTATAGAAAGTCGGGTTATTTAATGCCAAAGTCTTATTTTCTCATAAAACAGCAACCGTAATTTTTTTTTCTATTCATAACTTCGGTCTTTTATCTCATTATTTATACTGTAATTAGTACAATATAAGACCAACTCTAAACAATTTTACGCCCCCAGCATAAGGGGGTTCAAAATTAAGTGACCTGAAAAAAATGAGAAAGCTTTGAAATAAAATAGATAATGCATTATAAAGATCCTTCATTGAGAAATAAACACTGAAAATTTCATTAAAATCCGATAATTCCCTGATTTTTGGTGAATTATTTTCTGTAGGAGGGGGGGCTAAAGTCATTTTGTCAAAAACGCATTTTAGGCTCATTTTGCCAGTAGCTATGGTAATAAGTTTACTGTTGGTAATATTTTCGGTACCACCGGACCTAGTTCTGCAATAAAATACTAAGAAAGTTTAATTTGAGGGTAAGTCATGCAATTTCTTCCAAGCTCATAATCTAATATAACGAGCTGTTTCGTTCCGACACAACAAAACATGTCGTTCTCTCTGCACGCACGTTAACCCAGAAAATACTACTACTTCAAATAGTATTTACAATGAGAATAAAATTCCGTTCTTTTACTAGTTATAAGTTTCCTTCTTCTCTTTGTCGCTAATGTAATTTCTTAAATAAGAATTACGACAGAATTAGGTATGAATAGTCTGTATTTGATGTATTTGACAACAACACTGACAGAGTCAATTTCGTTCCGTTATTCGTTCTATTTTTACCACCGGTGTCTTGGTTACTTGTCCCTTACTGACTGATGTACGACATTCCTTTTCAATATTTCCAATAAGGAATGTCACAATAATCCCCAAAGTTGAGACTAAATAATATGAATGGTTATATTTATGTAACTAACACTTTCGATGGACAAATATTATTACAAACATTTTTTAAAGATAAGCTATTCTTTATAAAATTAATTCAATAATGAATAAAGTACTAAAAATTGCATTAAGATTCGACAATTCCCTGATTTTTGGTAACTTCCATGAGTAAAATTACACATACCTAGTAAACGCAGACGATAAAATGGACACAGTTATATTATTTAGTATCTGGTTTTGGTGATTATTGTGACATTCCTTATTGGAAATGTTGAAAAGGAATGTGGTGACTTCCAACCCCATGTAAGTACATCAGTTAACAGGGGACAGGCCAGTCACGACACCGGTAGTTAAAATAGAACGACTAAAAACAAAGGAACGAAATTGACTCGCCCACTGTTGTGATATGCATCAAATATCAACTATTAAAGTCTGATTCCTTTGTAATTCTTATTAAAGATATTACATTAGAGACGAAAAGAAGAAAGAAACTGATATCCAGTGAAAAATCGGAATTTTCTTCTTACTGTAAGTAGTTTTTGAAATAGTATATTTTTACCTGGTTCCACACACTTGCAGAGGGAACGAACCACCTATTTTGTTAGACAGACTTGAACAAACAGCTTCTAATATGTTACCAATAATAAAATTATATCTAGATAGAATTTAGATCGAGGGGGTGAGTAACGAAACCTTAAATCAAACAACTTGTAATGTGTTACCAATAATAAAAATTATACCTACGGTAAACCTAAAAAAAAATTTTTTAAAGAATTTAGATCGAGGGGGTGAGTAACGAAACCTTAAATCCAATAACTTTATAACAATTTAATTTTGTTGGAGTTTTGATCTTTTCATCGAAAATTTATTATAATTTTAAAAATTGTGTAAATAAGGATTTCCCTTAAGACGGAGAAATCAAAACAATGCGAAAATCGCATTGAAAATTATTTGCATCCCCCAAACTAAATTTGATTTGTATTTTCCGAGGTACTAGCAAACTGAGCCTAAAATACGTTTTTGACAAAATGTAGGTACCTCCAAAGCCGTCACGTGATCAAGTTTACGCCATCTTGAATAAAACGGAAATAAATATTTCCGAACTTTGTTTATCAAAAATCTCGTAAAAAACAATTAAAGATCATACAGGGTTGTTACAAAAAAAAACAGTTAATTCAAAGATCAAATTATCCGATTGCGAAAAATTACATCATTATCTTAAAAAATCAATAAACCTATCCGTATTACATGCGAAAGAGTAATTTTCAGGCCGAAATTTAGACAGAAAAAATTACATATTACGCACTTACGATTATTTCTCTACATATGACTGCCTGTAACGGACACAATTTTTTTAGCCAAAATTTACTATTAAAATGAATAAAATCTTTAAAAACTTTAATATTAAAATTTACTATTAAAATGAATAAAAACTTGAAAAATTTAATATTAAAATGTCACCGTGAAATTGACGTTAAAAAAATGTCTTCGGTTTTGGTATTAATTTTTCAAATCGAAAATGAAATGAAATGAAATGAAAATTTGAATATTTTTTCTCAGAGAAAAACTGATAAAATAATCATATATACTTACTTTGTATTCTAATAGCGTAAAAGATTATTTTATCCAACTTTTTTGAACAAAGAAAAACAAACTTCGGTTACTCAGAAGCGTCTCGTCTCTTTGTAAAATAAATATGTCAGTTTTGCTCTTCCGTATATTCTAAGAACCATACATTACTATTCAACAATAAAAAATTACAAATTCTTTTTAAAATATTAATCAAGCTCGGATCGGACCAACTTTTAGTTCACCTGAATTCTAAAAATCATATTTTTAAATATCTGTGAAAAATTCGATTTTTTAGCGCAGAAAAAAAAAATTAAATTTATTACATGCAGAAAATGAAAATATTTAATCACACAAAAGATTGAAAATTTCTTAAAAAATAATTTCTTAAAAAGAAAAAAAATTTTTGACAATTTATTAGAATATAGTACATACCAATTAAAAAAGCAAAAAAAGTTTTCAAATATTAATATTGTGACATTTTTGCACTTTTTATTTCCGATTTCATTAATTTTTCCTAAAAAAACTATAGCTCGGTACGTTATAGAATTTCATTGATATAGTTATTCGGCCTTTTATCTTTATTGAAAAAAAGTACAAAATTTTTCTAGCGCGTCATTTTTTATCTCATAAAATAAAATAAGGGGGGGGTGAAATACCTCATAAAAAATATTTCCCCTAATAAATTTTTAAAAAAAAAAAATATTTCAGATGTATTTACATCCAATGGTAAACATTTATGGAAATTTTCGTGAAAATCGGACCGTTAATTGATTTTTCATAGAATTTTTTTAAAAATCCTCTTATCGTAACTTGTTTTTAACTACGTTAAATTTCAGTTGATTTAACAGTGCAAAAATGAAAACATTGTTTTTCAATCATAATTTTCATTATTTTTGTAAGCTGAAAAATATTTTTTATTAAATCATCAGGAGTTTGTTTAATGTTTTTTTCTTTCGAATGGAAAAAAATTTTCAAGAAAATATTAATTTTTCCGCAAGTTTAGTTGTGTTAAATGAGGGTGGGGGGGGGGTAAATTTCACAGGGTCAAATTGGTGGTACCTAACAAAACGAATTTAGCCCCCCCCCTTACAGAAAATAATTTACCAAAAATCAGAGAAATATCGGATTTTAATGAAATTTTCAGTGTTTATTTATCAATGAATGATCTTTATAATGCATAATTTATTTTATTTCAAAACTTTCTCATTTTTTTCAGGTCACTTATTTTTACCCCCCTCTTATGTTGGGGGCGTAACATTTTTTCAAGTTGGTCTTATATTTTTCTAATTACAGTATAAATAATGAGATAAAAGACCGAACTTATGAATAAAAAAACAAAAAAAAAAACAATTTTTACGGTGACTTTTCTATGAGAAAATAAGTACCGAAAATTGAAAAATAAAATGTAAAAAAATAATAAATAATAAATTTTTTGGAGATTTCTTTTTTACTCATTTCGATAATTATTTAATTGGCTATTATCTTATAAAAGAAAAAATTATACATTGATATTTTTCTGCTTAAAAAAGGGGGGTACATTTTCAATAGAGTTTTTCTTCAAAACTTATTACTTTATGTGTCTAAAATAAGGTTTGCATTAAATAGATATTTATTTCTAGAATCTAAAAATATAACATTTTAAACTGAACATCAGGCTGTTCACATTTTAAATGAATTTTATATATTAATTTTTCATAGCAAAAATACTAAATTAAAGTTTTGAAATAAAATAACTGATGCATTATAAAATTCATTAATTGATAAATCAATACTGAAAATTTCATTAAAATCGGATAATTACCTGACTTTTGGTAATTTTTTTGCAATCGTGAATGTTACATAAAAATTGTAAACAAGTGCGTAAAACCATTGAAAAATAGATAGAATGGTGGATCGCATCGAAATTGACCAAAACAAATTGTTCTTTATTTCTCTTCTTTCTTTTAAAGTTTTCTCTTGTTTATTTTCTTTATTTCTCTTCTTTCTTTTATAGTTTTCTCTTGTTTCTTTTCTTTATTACTCTTCTTTCTTTAACTTATACTTTTCTCGTTTTATTTTCTTTATTTCTCTTCTTTCTTTTAACTTATAGTTTTCTCTTGTTTTATTTTCTTTATTACTCTTCTTTCTTTTAACTTATCATTTTCTCTTGTTTTATTTTCTTTATTACTCTTCTTTCTTTTATAGTTTTCTCTTGTTTTCTTTTCTTTATTACTCTTCTTTCTTTTAACTTATAATTTTCTCTTGTTTTATTTTCTTTATTTCTCTTCTTTCTTTTAACTTATACTTTTCTCTTGTTTTATTTTCTTTATTACTCTTCTTTCTTTTAACTTATAGTTTTCTCTTGTTTTATTTTCTTTATTACTCTTCTTTCTTTAAACTTATAGTTTTCTCTTGTTTATTTCTCTTCTTCTTTAAACTTATAGTTTTCTCTTGTTTTATTTTCTTTATTCTCTTCTTTCTTTTAACTTATAGTTTCTCTTGTTTTATTTTCTTTATTTCTCTTCTTTCTTTTATAGTTTTCTCTTGTTTTCTTTTCTTTATTACTCTTCTTTCTTTAAACTTATAGTTTTCTCTTGTTTTCTTTCTTTATTACTCTTCTTTCTTTTAACTTATACTTTTCTCGTTTTATTTCTTTATTTCTCTTCTTTCTTTAACTTATAGTTTTTCTTGTTTTATTTTTATTACTCTTCTTTCTTTTAACTTATAGTTTTCTCTTGTTTATTTTCTTTATTACTCTTCTTTCTTTTATAGTTTTCTCTTGTTTTCTTTTCTTTATTACTCTTCTTTCTTTTAACTTATAGTTTTCTCTTGTTTTATTTTCTTATTACTCTTCTTTCTTTTAACTTATAGTTTTCTCTTGTTTTTTTTCTTTATTACTCTTCTTTCTTTTAACTTATAGTTTTCTCTTGTTTTCTTTTCTTTATTACTCTTCTTTCTTTTAACTTATAATTTTCTCTTGTTTATTTTCTTTATTTCTCTTCTTTCTTTAAACTTATAGTTTTCTCTTGTTTTATTTTCTTTATTACTCTTCTTTCTTTTAACTTATAGTTTTCTCTTGTTTTCTTTTCTTTATTACTCTTCTTTCTTTTAACCTATAGTTTTCTCTTGTTTTATTTTCTTTATTACTCTTCTTTCTTTTTAACTTATAGTTTTCTCTTGTTTATAGTTCTCTTGTTTCTTTATTTCTCTTCTTTCTTTTATAGTTTTCTCTTTTTTCTTTATTTCTTCTTTCTTTTATAGTTTTCTCTTGTTTTCTTTCTTTATTACTCTTCTTTCTTTTAACTTATAGTTTTCTCTTGTTTTCTTTTCTTTATTACTCTTCTTCTTTTAACTTATAGTTTTCTCTTGTTTTCTTTTCTTTATTACTCTTCTTTCTTTTAACTTATAGTTTCTCTGTTTTCTTTTCTTTATTCTTCTTCTTTCTTTTAACTTATAGTTTTCTCTTGTTTTATTTTCTTTATTCTTCTTCTTTCTTTTTAACTTATAGTTTCTCTTGTTTTCTTTTCTTTATTACTCTTCTTTCTTTATAGTTTTCTCTTGTTTCTTTTCTTTATTTCTCTTCTTTCTTTTAACTTATAGTTTTCTCTTGTTTTATTTTCTTTATTACTCTTCTTTCTTTTTAGTTTTCTCTTGTTTTATTTTCTTTATTACTCTTTCTTTCTTTTAACTTATAGTTTTCTCTTGTTTTATTTTCTTTATTTCTCTTCTTTCTTTTTATAGTTTTCTCTTGTTTTATTTCTTTATTTCTCTTCTTTCTTTTAACTTATAGTTTCTCTTGTTTTATTTTCTTTATTACTCTTCTTTCTTTTAACTTATAGTTTCTCTTGTTTATTTCTTTATTACTCTTCTTTCTTTAAACTTATAGTTTTCTCTTGTTTTCTTTTCTTTATTTCTCTTCTTTCTTTTAACTTATAGTTTTCTCTTGTTTTATTTTCTTTATTACTCTTCTTTCTTTTTAACTTATAGTTTCTCTTGGTTTATTTTCTTATTCTCTTCTTTCTTTTAACTTATAGTTTTCTCTTGTTTTTTTCTTTATTACTCTTTTCTTTTAACTTATAGTTTTCTTCTTGTTTTATTTTCTTTATTACTCTTCTTTCTTTAACTTATAGTTTTCTCTTGTTTAATTTCTTATTACTCTTCTTTCTTTTATAGTTTTCTCTTGTTTTATTTCCTTTATCATTATTATTTCTTTTAACTTATTATTTTCTCTTGTTTTATTAATTACAGATTTTTAACCTGAATGAATGAATTTCCTGAATTTGAATACACCATTTTCTAGGTGATCTACATTTTCAGAAAAGCATATTCTTGTGAAGTACAAGTTATTTCTTTTCATGGAAGTCAGATTTGTGGAGTGACCACAGGTGAGAAATCATATTTTTGTGAAATAACTGATTCTTTTCTGATGTCAAATCTTTGTGAAAATATTCATGAACATAAAGGAGATAAACTTTGTATAAAGTGTGCAGGTCTTCCTGTACATGAAAATCACTTTTGAACATGGACACACAGATGAGATAAGCGTTATTCTTGGGAAAATTCACTTCAAAATTATTTTACTATACAGGAAAATTAAATAAAAATGCAATACTAACATTCAACTATTTAGATAATTTTCAGATATTTTCTTCATACTTCACATCTTATATCTAAAAAAGATACATTTTCTTCATATTTTACATAGTTTATGATTACATCAGAGAATGTAAGGTGTTAGGGCTTAACATGACCAGATGATTGATCAGAGAGGCCCTCTCTGACCACAAGTCTAGCCTAAGTAAGGGCCAAGTGGAGTGTTGCATGTCTTGTTCAGCCACAAAGACACCATCTTTAATCATCATGGGTTGCCACTCATGGCCAACAGGTGGCCCCATTGGGAGTTTATGTTTACTGAAACTAAAATCAAACAAAGAGAAGATAATAAATGTTTTTGCATGAGAGATTATAAACGATTTTATTGTTACTTTAGTAATTCTCCATCAAAACCCTAAACAATCTTTTGTAGTTTATAATAATCTTTATATTTAATTTATTATTATAAATCTTATGAAACATTATAATTATTATAAATCTTTATATTTATTATTATAAATCTTATGGAACATTATGTAAAAACAAACGAATTGAGACGTTAGAGATAATATTTAGCAGTTATTGGATAAGCATTATGTTGCAAATATCATTATAGAATTCATGTGAAGGTCTTAGGAAATAAGTAGATATCATGTCCGAGATGAAAATAAAAGCGTTACAAAAATAATCATTTCAATTTTTGACCTTTTCAATATCTCCACATACAGATTTCTTTTGTTTGTGTTTAAGTCGTCATTTTTTAACTTTTTTTTCTCTCGCCCTTTAATTTTTAATTCATAACTTCGATATTTTGACCTTTAATTTCTCTTCTAGCTTTTTTGCTTTTTTTTTTTTTTTTCATCTTTCCTTTTTTTATCATCTTTACTAATATGTTATCTAAACGTTCATTTTTTCCTTGCAGTTCTTGTTATATTTGCATTTTATCCCAAAATATAAAAATTAGCTAAAGAAGAAGAGGAACCCTAAGGGAATTTCCTTCCCTACAACATCTTCAAACTCAGAATAAGTTTTGTCATTTGAGACTTATGCAACTATATATGCACGTACGTTTTTACCTTGGTTAGAAGGGAGGATCAAAGTGTAGTATCTGTTCCAGATTCTATGCTTTGAGACTTACCTTCTATACCCGGCCTCGGCTGGGGGTCCAGTGTGCTTCGGCCTCTGGACCGGTAAAGTACAATTAATAGCATCGATCTAAGGGGGCCATCCCACCAGATCGATGCAATTTTTATGTGCTCACGTAAAACCGAGACCTTGTGTCCAGCCCTCATAAGTGGGATGAGCAGGCAAATACCCTTATGCAACTATGTACCCACCTCATGATAATATTTCAAAAATCATTTGCCTTTATTTTTATTATTTATGATTACATCTTGTATCTAAAGAAGAAAAGGAACCTTAAGTGAATCTCCTTCCCAACAACATCTTTAAACTCAGAATAAGTTTTGTCATTTGAGACTTATACAACTATGTACCCACCTCATGATAATATTTCAAAAATCATTTGCCACTGTCGAGAGTGCTCCTTTTCTCTGTGGTAGCGCGTGTGCACTGACCATCCCTCTGCTGTCACAAAATCCAGTTCACACAAGGAACATCCAAAAGTAGGCACAAGCCACTGAAGTCACTTCAGGTGAAAATAAGGGGAGGTCTTGTTTCTCTGATGAGCTGGATGGCTCCAAAACGACCATTTGTGTTTGAAGCTGGTACGTCGGCCTTTGGGACCTCCGTTTACTTTTAACTCTGCTTCGTTTCGAAATTTTCAATGCAAGCTGTGTCAGGGATATGAGAACTTTAATCATATATTATAGCGGTAAAAATCTACAATGTCGTAAAAAATTTAGATGTGTGTTTAATTGTCTTTTTTGATAGGTTTCGATTCTTAGAATTCATTGATTTTAAAGGAAAGATAAGTTCAAAGGATTGGCAGTGATATGAATACTTAAAAAACCCTCTATAGTGCATCAAGATGACAAATTTCAAGGAAATTGTCTGTGTTGGTTTTTTCGAATTTCCGTATATTTTCTCGAATTTCCCTTATAGGTCCAGAAGAAATCACCAATTTTTGAAAGTCTTTAAATTTGCTATATGTTTGGTTTTTCTGATTGATTTTCATGCGTAGAATTCATTGATACCAAAGAAAGCAATCAATTCTAAGAATTTGCAGAGATATGAGAACTTTAATCACCTATTATAGCGGTAAAAATCTACAATTGGGACCTCCGTTTACTTTTAACTCTGCTTCGTTTCGAAATTTTCAGTGCAAGCTGCGTCAGGTCTTTGGTCCGAGCTAAAGTTATCTCCAATTGTTGTTGAGCTTTAACTTGTTCCAATTGTTGTCTTAGTAACTCGGTATTTTTCTCAAGTTCTCGACTTTGTTCTTGTTTTTTGAAAAACAAATTTCTTCACTGTACCAAAGTTTTCACAAACTTCCATACAATATTTCTCCTCTATTCATGGAAAAAATTCCAGAAAATTTCGCACAATTTAGCAAATGAAATACTTTATTAAGAATGTTTCCAGGAAAACATATTTTCATACATCTGGAAATCAATGAATAAATAAGTAAAGGTTTTCTCATATAAAATCCCATAAAATCCTTTATATTTTACATTTGGGAATATGATAATGAATCCATCTGAACATATTGTAATATGTGATTTTATATGACGTTTATTTCTTTTAACTTATTGTTTCTCTTGTTTTCTTGATTACAGATCTTTAAACCAGATGAGATAATTCCCTGGATTGGAATACACCATCTTTTTTTTTAGTTTTCAAAAAAGCCATATTTTAAGCAACATGGAGGAGACCATATTCTTCAGACAAGGAAAACAGAGTGGTAGAGTATTTATATGATATATATCATAGGAGAAATCATATTTGCACATATAAAGAAACAGTGGCGAGAAACTACATTCTTGTGAAACGTTTGGCTTTTATTTTCAATAAAATCATCTTTAGTGATGCTCATGCAAACCCACACAGGAGAGAAGCCACATTCATGTGAAGTGTGTGGCTCATCCTTTTTAACAAAATCACATTTACTGATTCATATGCGAAGACACACAGGAGAGAAGCCATATTCTTGTAAAGTGTGTGGCTATTCCTTTTCAGTAAAATCATCTTTAGTGATACATATGCGATCACACACAGGAGAGAAGCCGTATTCTTGTGAAATGTGTAGTTCTTCATTTTCTCAAAAATCACATTTAGTGATGCATATAAGAACACACACGGGAGAAAAACCACATTCTTGTGAAGTATGTAGCTCTTCCTTTTCACGCAAAGCAGATTTACTGCTGCATATGCGAACACACACAGGAGAGAAGCCATATACTTGTGAAGTATGTGGCTCTGCCTTTTCAGTAAAAGCAATTTTAGTGATGCATATGCGAACCCACACTGGAGATAAACCATATTCTTGTGAAGTGTGTAGCTCTTCCTTCTCACAAAAATCAAATTTGGTGACGCATATGCGAAAACATACAGGGGAGAAGCCATATTCTTGTGAAGTATGTGGCTCTTCCTTTTCACAAAAATCAAATTTGGTGATACATAGGCGTATACACTCTAGAGAGAAGCCATATTCTTGTGAAGTATGTGGCTCTTCCTTTTCAGTAAAATCATCTTTAGTGATGCATATGCGATTACACACAGGAGAGAAGCCATATTCTTGTGAAATGTGTGGTTCATCGTTTTCTCAAAAAATCCATTTACAGGGGCATATGCAAAGACACACAGGAGAACGGCCACATACTTGTGAAATATGTGGCTCTTCATTTATTGAAAAATCCCATTTAGTGAAGCATATAAGAACACACACAGGAGAAAAGCCACATTCTTGTAAAATGTGTGGCTCTTCCTTTTCACGAAAAGCAGATTTACTGATTCATATGCGAACACACACAGGAGAGAAGCCATATCATTGTGAAGTGTGTGACTCTTCCTTTTCAGTAAAATCATCTTTAGTGAAGCATATGCGATCACACACAGGAGAGAAGCCATATTCTTGTGAAATGTGTAGTTCTTCCTTTTCTCAAAAATCAAATTTAGTGCAGCATATGCGAACACACACAGGAGAGAAGCCATATCATTGTGAAGTGTGTAGTACATCCTTTTCTCAAAAAATCCACTTACAGATGCATATGCAAAAACACACAGGAGAACGTCCACATACTTGTCAAATATGTGGCTTTTCATTTTTCGAAAGATATGATTTAGTGATGCATATAAGAACACACACAGAATAAAAACCACACGTGAAATATGTAGCTCTTCCTTTTCTTGAAAAGTAGATTTACTGTTTCATATCCAAATACACAAAGGAGAGAAGGCATATTCTTGTGAAGCTCTTCATTTCCAGTAAAATTATACTTATTGATACATATGCGATCACACACAGAAGAGAAGCCATATTCTTGTGAAGTGTGCAGCTCTTCCTTTTCATGAAAAAAAATTTGGTGATGCATATGCAAAAACACAGGAGAGAAACCATGTTCTTGTGAAGTGTGTGGTTTTTTTTTTTCAACCAAATCAGCTTTAGGCATTCATAAGCAAAGACACAAGACGGAAGCCACACTCTTGTGAAATGTGTGGCTCTTCCTTTTCAGGAAAATCTGGTTTAGAGATTCATAGAGGTGAGAAAGCACATTCTTGTGAATTATATAGCTCTTCATGAATTCTGAAAAATACAAATCATACAAATTATCAAACCTGGAAAATGTCATCCTACCTTAATTTGATGAGCCATATGCTAACACATAAAGGAATGAAGCCAGTGTGACTCTTCTTTTTCAATAAACATTATTTTGTGAGGCATATACAAACACATAAACGTGTTTGACTCTTCATTTTCATGAATTACAAAAAATACAAATTATACAAATTACCAAGCCTTAAAAATGTCATCCAACTTTAATTTTTATGATGAAATTCGATCAGAATGTTAAAATGATTCTATAAATGGACATAAGCAATTTAATCAGTTTTATATGAATAAATATTTATTATTTAATTGCCAAAATGTTTTCCTAGCTTCTTTTCTCTCTTCGATATATTTTCAGGCTGTACCGCAAAAACATTCAATGTATTTTTTTTCTTTTCTTTCTTTGTTTCTTTTTCACATCCAATTGAGTTTATTCGAAAACATGTCATGCATTCATTTTTTTGTTTGTTTTTTTTTTGTTTTTCTTTAAATCCAAATTGAGTTTATTCGAAATATTTACCTTTTTGAGTAGGGTATCAGGAAGGATACATACTGTTAAGTCATTCGAATTTCGTAAGACACAAATGCAGTATTTATTTTCAGGGATGGACTATTTTAATAAATAGATAATAAACTATTTCGTAAAAGTATTAAACATAACTGGTAAAGAAGAACAATTTCCTCGTGAATTCTACCATAAAATAAACTGAACCCTCATTTTATGTCCTTGTTTTTGCAATAAATGTTTTATTTTTCTTGCACCCATTATTTTACAATACTAAATATATTTTCTTTATTCTTTAACAAATAATGAAAATATATTTAGTATTGTAAAATAACGTGTGCAAGAAAAATAAAACATTTATTGCAAAAACATGGACATAAAATGAGGGTTCAGTTTATTTTATGGTAGGAATTTATGAGGAAATTGTTCTTCTTTACCACATAACACTTCATTTTCATTCGTTCTAGTCAGTTACGTTTATTTAGTTAGTGTGTTTTTTTTTTTCCTTTTTATTTTTAACTCGTTCTAGTCAGTCTCGTTATTTTTCCGCACTTTCCCGAGAGAGAAAATAAATATTTATCAACGTTAATTATTTGAAACCGGTCAAATAATTATATATTTATAAAACCTTTTTTTAGTCGTATATATATACATATATATGGAGGCGTGTGGGCTAGTGGTTAGAGTCGTGGGAAATGGACTCGTCGATTTGAGTTCAATTCCTAGACAAAGTTGTTGGCATTTCACATAGCGCTAATACCCTTGGGAAAGGTATGAATCCATATATTCTCCCCCAGCTATGGGTTAATAGTAGGGCAGACTGGACTCTTCAGCCTTGGGTAGGTAACCAGTCTAGGAGAGGGATAACTCTGAATTCAAAATTCCTGAGGTGGTCGTTTATTGGGTTTGTGGCAACCCTTGATGCACCAATTCTTTCCTATCGACTGTGCCAAAAAGTGTGGATGGTCCAACACAAGCCTTCACCACTATAAACAAATCACTGTGTGGGTGTTCATTGTGTGTGTGAACCCTCATGCGTCAAAAATCGACGAGAAGTCCATAATATATACATATGAGAGGAATTCTAGGAAATTACAATTCATGCCAGCTTTTACCTTTTCATCCGAATTAAGGTTTGTTATAGTATTTTTTTCTTAGTATATCATTAAAGGTACACATTACAATCGCATTTCATAAGTCATAAATCCAGTATTTTCAAGGGATAGAAATGCTAACGAATCTTTATACTCCATATGGTTTCGTTCTAGTCGGTTGCGTTAATTTTTTTTTTTCATTCGTTCTAGTGAGTCTCGCTTATTTTTTTTTTTTTTTTTTAACCCCCTTTTCCGAGTAGGTAAATAAATATTTAGCAACGTTAGTTATTTTAAACCGGTCAATTTATAAAACTAGTTTTCAATCGCATATAGATATTATTATTATTTTTGGAAAATACATATTTCAAACAATCTTCTATTCTTCATCTGTAAATATTTCTTCTTCCTTTAGTATTCATTAACTAAGTGTATATATTGTTAGGCCATCCTCAGTTCGTAAAACAGATACCCAGTATTAATTCGCTAGGGACAGAATATTTAATAAATAGACAATAAATTACAATGTACAAATGTTATACGCAATTTTACACCTTTTTATATTTTAGGTTAAAACCCCTTAACTACATATACTTTTAGTCATTAGCATTGCATAAAAAAAATAATAAAATAAAATCTGTATTCAATTTTGACCAAATTGAATATGGAATAATGTGTATATTGCTATTATGTAAGAAAAAAAGAAAAAAAATTGTTACGACTTACATTCCTTTCTGTCTCAGATTTCCACATGCAATGTGTTTTGCTTAATTTCTCCATTGATAGTTGCTCCAAGAGTATCATCCCAGCTATGCCAATGTATCATTATAAAAAAGAAAAAACTGTTGTGCGATCCTATTTATAAAAACTACCCTTAACAATGATTGGCTGTGGAATTGGCCAATCGGGAGTGAAGAGGTCGAGGGCTGCATTGGTGTATTCTATATTAAGCCATTTTTCTGTTGGTGTTGAACAAGGGCACGTGTTGGAGGTTGATCGTCTCCAATGGGTCTGGCTGGCTGGGGGGGGGGTATTATGCTGGAAGACCCGAAACACCCTATGAAGCCGTCAATAACATAACTGACGACGCTACCCTGCGCTGTGTAGTCTGGCGTATTTCAACATGAATTTCAAATGACTGTTGCTTCATATTTTTGATCATATTCAAAATATACACTTGATGGGTTATGGAAGTTATCCCTTTTGATATAAAACCAGCTAAATTAAAGCAATTTAAAGGATATGATCATGACTTAATCGTATAGGTACTTCAGCTATCATATATGTACAAGCCGAATGATTGGAGCGGGCGTCTCTGACCCCCCATTTAGTCCTAGTAAGATCCTAAGTGCAGTGTGTTACAGATCAAATTGCCTCCTCGTACATGGATTAAGGCATAATTCGCCCAATTACCAGTGTACCACTTTTCACACCAAGTCATGTCTAGTCTTGTACTTTTGTGCTAGTTGGCTGCTTTTTTTTTATGTGATTAACCATTTTGTCTACACTCATCCTACATTTGCTTTTCTGTTGGGTCTCATCTACTTTCACTTTGTTATAGTAAAAGTAAAGTCATCAGGGGGGGGGGGGGCTAAAGTCGGTATTAGCCAATCAGCGAGGTATTCAATCCTCTTTTCACTAGCGCTAGACCAAGGGGATTGTTTTTGCGTCTGAGGTGGAGTTACTTACTTTACCGCACAGATCCCTGTGCTACTCATACGCTGAGTTGGCAAGGGCCGGTATCGAACTAGGAACCTTGTGGTTTCTAGCCGAACGCTCTAATGACTGAGCTAACCTTTGGTCCTTATGACATTATTTCATACAATGATGAAATTAGTAAGACTTCAAGGTTTTTCAGACATTTTTTGTGAGTAAGGAGTTCATAAACACATTAGCTTGATGGCCAAAGTCAATCATGTTGCCCAATTTTCCATCCACCAAATCTAGGGTCCACCTTTCATCAAGAAATCTTCACTCTATATTCCAAGAGAAATGTCTGGAAAGAACCTAGGTCATCTATTTTCTTGATAGAAAAACAAGTGTCATCTAGATGACTAACAACTGTTTTAATTGTTATTTTGAGTAAATCATGGAAATCATTTCCACATAATTTACCTAATTAACCAGTGAATGTTGTTGGGCTTCTTGTAGTAGCATCCTGGAAAGAGATCTAAAAGGAAGTTCATTTTTATGCAGGGAGCAACCAATGGTGTTGAAACTTCTCTTTGTTTTTCACTACAAGTGTTAGAAGTCCTGCGTCATAACATGTAGTGATGCTGTCTAGAACAACAGTTTAAGTGTAGACACACTGATAAATTCTAAAACAACTTTCTCTGAAAGAACAGCATCAGTCACACAAGTATGAGTGAGATATTCTTTTTCGTATCTTATCTCTTTTGTGAAAGTGTTTACAAATATATATATATATAATGTGTGTTTGTATGTATGTATAAGTTTGGGCTAGTATCTACCTATGAAGAGTAATGTCCCAATCCTCAGAAATATGAAAGTATTATGCTGACTGAGTAGTCTGATACCACAAGCAGTGGTTTACCTTTCTTCATGCTGCTGACAAGTATTGTATTTTGTTAATGTTATGAAGATTCCATTTTATTTCCAATCTCTGTTTGGTTATTCCTCATTTTGTAACCTTCATTAGTTTACAACAAATTAGGTGCCTTATTGTAACCTATTTTTGTCTGTAAAATGAGTTCAAGAGCATCCCTTCTAAAAATTGGTTTAATACCATTTTTTTTTTACCAAGTAATCCAAAAACGCTAAAACAGTCCTAAACTCAATAAATTGATGATTTCTGATTTTTTTCATAGCAAGATCAATATCCCAATGTCATCTATGACAAAATGTTTTTCTATTATCATTTCACATATATCGAACATTATTATTACCAAAAAGAACCGAAGCAAAAAAATAGAAAAGTTACCATTTTACGCGACCCCCCCCCTCCCCTGAAATTTGGAGAGCTAAAAATCAACATAACTCTGCCAATTTTGAGAATTGGAAGCTCAAATTTTGGGGAATTTCTAACATTGACATAATACATAGCTGTACAAAATTTCAGAAATGGTTGAGTGACAATAATTCTTTTTTCTGGATGATTTGACGTGGAATTACCCTTTTGCAGTTGGCTTAGTACCGCTAGAGCACGGTTGTTTCAAAGTTTTTGGTTAGGACTATGTATAAGGATATCATCCCTATGACACATTAATCTTTCCCGTCCTTCCTAAATTGTTGACATTGTCTGTCGGTGGAATGGAAGAGAATGCAAAATAGCAATAGATGTTCATATTGCAGATGAACAGTAGGACCTTGTGTCTGAAGATGAACAGTAGCTCCTCTGTGTCTAAAGAGCAAAAGAACCAGGCCCCAAGAGGAACTCTCTCCACCCAGGGTCCACTTCTGCACTGTACTTAACAACCAAAGAGAAATAGCAATAGATGATCATATTACAGAGGAAGAGAAGGGTGTCATACAACCCCTCTGTCTGAAGAGCAAAAGAACCAGACCCCAAGGGGAACTCTCTCCACCCAGGGTCCAATTGTGCACTGTACTTAACAGCCAAAGAGCATGGAGTGAAAGTGAATGGAAAATAGCAATAGATGATTATATGGCAAAGGAACGGTAGGGTTGAGTGTCATACATCCCCTCTGTGTCTGAAGAGCAAAAGAACCAGGCCCCAAGAGGAAGTCTCTCCACCCAGGGTTCAATTGTGCACTGTACTTAACAGCCAAAGAGCATGGAGTGAAAGAGAATGGAAAATAGCAATAGATGATCATATGGCAAAGGAACGGTAGGGCTGAGTGTCATACATCCCCTCTGTGTCTGAAGAGCAAAATAACCAGGCCCCATGGGGAACTCTCTCCACCTAGGGTCCAATTGTGCACTGTACTTAACAGCCAAAGAGTTTGGAGTGAAAGTGAATGGAAAATTGCAATAGATGATCATATTGCAGAGGAAATGTAGGGCTGAGTGTCATACAGCCCCTCTGTGTCTGAAAAGTTTACCTTCTTGTTTTGTTCTTTATTCATTTTAGTTTTACCTTGTGACCCCATCTCGGACTGGCTGAAGTTTTGATGCATAAAAAATACTTTAAGAAATACAAAAAAAGCAGTAAAATCAATGATTAAAGTATTGAAAGTATTTATTCATATCCAATAATTGGGTAATTCTTTTGTACATTTCTTTTTAAAAAAAAAGAAGATTATTACAATTTTTGTTTCCAAGTAAATTACTTTTTACAAATATTTTTGTTTCTATGAAGTTTAGATGAATATTTTTTATCTTTTACAATCCACAGCTTGCTAATGAAATTCAAATTGATATCCACTTTGAAACTTCCCAGAAAAATTATATGATTTTGATCACATTAACAACATAAAGCTGTTTTAAATCAAATATAAGACAGGTAGACTTTTATATATATATATATTAATTATAGTAATTAAATAAGATGCTAATTATGATTTGATAATCATTTATGTTATAATGTAAATAACAAAGAGAATTGTGACACCAATGGAGAAGCAGTTTCTGTTACAGACACATAATCCCCCATGATAATAAACTAGCAAAATAAATGAGCCTCATAGGCACAAGTATTTAAGTTTTAAAGTAATAAAATATTTTTCAAGGGAAAAACTTCTGACAATTTCACAAAATTCGACAATTTATTTTATAAAGAATGTTTCCACAAAGTCATATTTTCATCTCAGTAATGAATAAATAAGTAAAGGTTCCCTTATATCAAATCCTCTATAATTTAAGACAATAATTCTTTTACATTTGTGATTATTAAATACATCTGAACATTTTGAAATATAAACAGAATTTCTTTATTACTTTTCTTTCATTTAACTTATAGTTTCTCTCTTGATTTATTGATTACAGATTTTTAGTCTGAATGAATTGATTCCCTGAATTTGAATACAGTATTTTCTTGGTGACTTGGCTTTTCAAAAAATTCAAATTTGAAGTGATGTAAGCAAACAAATAATGGAGAAAAGTGTGGAGAATTGTTATCCCAATGGAGAAATAGTTTCAGTTACATGCAGACACATAATCCCTATTATATTAAACTTGCAAAATAAATGAGCCTCCTAGGCACAAGTATTTATGTTTTAAAGTAATAAGATATTTTTCAAGGCAAAAATTCATGACAATTTCTCAAAATTCAAAGAATGGATATTTTTCATAAAAAATGTTTCCACTAAGTCATAGTTTCATGTATCTGTTAAGCAATTAATGAATAAAGGTTTTTTTTTTATAGAAAATCCTCTATAATCTTAGAAAATCCTTTTTTACATTCATGGTTATTGAATATATCTGAGCATATTTAAATATAAACAGAATTTCTTTATTACTTTTCTTTCATTTGAGTTATTTTTTAACTCCGGATTTATTGATTACAGATTTTTAACCTGAATGAAATAATTCCCTGAATTTGGATACAGTATTCTCTTGGTGAATTGGATTTTCAAAAAATTCAAATTCAAAGTGATGTAAGCAAACAAATAATGGAGAAAGGCATATTCTTGAAAATTGTGGAGTTTTTTTTCATGTAAAATCGGTGGAGTATACACAGATAAACATTTTCATGGAAATCAGATTAGTGGAGTATACGCAGATAAACATTTTCACGGAAATCAGATTAGTGGAGTATACGCAGATAAACATTTTCACGGAAATCAGATTAGTGGAGTATACGCAGATAACATTTTCACGGAAATCAGATTAGTGGAGTATACGCAGATAAACATTTTCACGGAAATCAGTATACGCAGATAAACATTTTCACGGAAATCAGATTAGTGGAGTATACGCAGATAAATATTTTCACGGAAATCAGATTAGTGGAGTATACGCAGATAAACATTTTCATGGATATCAGATTAGTGAAGTATATAAACATGGGAGAGAGATTATATTTTTGTGAAATTGTGATTGTTGTCTTTTTCTGACATCAAATTTTTGTGAAAATACGCAAACGTCCAAAGAAGATAAATGTTTGTGTGAAGTGTGCGAGTATTCTTTTACTTTTCAATCAAAATTGCTGATGCATATGCGAACACACAGAGGAGAGAAGCCACATTCTTTTGAAGTGTGTGGCTCTTCTTTTTTACACAAATCAAATTTGGGTATTCATATGTGAACACACACAGAGGAGAGAAGCCACATTCTTTTGAAGTATGTGGCTCTTCTTTTTTACACAAATCAAATTTGGGTATTCATATGTGAACACACACAGAGGAGAGAAGCCACATTCTTTTGAAGTATGTGGCTCTTCTTTTTTACACAAATCAAATTTGGGTATTCATATGTGAACACACACAGAGGAGAGAAGCCACATTCTTTTGAAGTGTGTGGCTCTTCTTTTTTACACAAATCAAATTTGGGTATTCATATGTGAACACACACAGAGGAGAGAAGCCACATTCTTTTGAAGTATGTGGCTCTTCTTTTTACACAAATCAAATTTGGGTATTCATATGTGAACACACACAGAGGAGAGAAGCCACATTCTTTTGAAGTATGTGGCTCTTCTTTTTTACACAAATCAAATTTGGGTATTCATATGTGAACACACACAGAGGAGAGAAGCCACATTCTTTTGAAGTATGTGGCTCTTCTTTTTTACACAAATCAAATTTGGGTATTCATATGTGAACACACACAGAGGAGAGAAGCCACATTCTTTTGAAGTATGTGGCTCTTCTTTTTTACACAAATCAAATTTGGGTATTCATATGTGAACACACACAGAGGAGAGAAGCCACATTCTTTTGAAGTATGTGGCTCTTTTTTTTACACAAATCAAATTTGGGTATTCATATGTGAACACACACAGAGGAGAGAAGCCACATTCTTTTGAAGTATGTGGCTCTTCTTTTTTACACAAATCAAATTTGGGTATTCATATGTGAACACACACAGAGGAGAGAAGCCACATTCTTTTGAAGTATGTGGCTCTTCTTTTTTACACAAATCAAATTTGGGTATTCATATGTGAACACACACAGAGGAGAGAAGCCACATTCTTTTGAAGTATGTGGCTCTTCTTTTTTACACAAATCAAATTTGGGTATTCATATGTGAACACACACAGAGGAGAGAAGCCACATTCTTTTGAAGTATGTGGCTCTTCTTTTTTACACAAATCAAATTTGGGTATTCATATGTGAACACACACAGAGGAGAGAAGCCACATTCTTTTGAAGTATGTGGCTCTTCTTTTTTACACAAATCAAATTTGGGTATTCATATGTGAACACACACAGAGGAGAGAAGCCACATTCTTTTGAAGTATGTGGCTCTTCTTTTTTACACAAATCAAATTTGGGTATTCATATGCGAACACACACAGCAGAGAAGCCACTTTCTTGTGACATGTGCAGTTCTTTCTTTTTGTAAAAATCAAGTTTGATGAGGCATATGCGAACATATACAGAAAAGTCCCATTCTTGTGAAGTGTGTGCCTCTTGCTTTTCCAAAAATATAACTTGGTGAATCATATGCGAACACATACAGAAAAGTCCCATTCTAAGTTATTTTTAAGTGTGTGACTCATTCTTTTTACACAAATCAACTTTGAGGATGCATATGCAAACATGCACAGCAGAGAATAGACATTCTTGTGATGTGTGCGGTTCTTTCTTTTTGTAAAAACCAAGTTTGATGAGGCATATGCAAACACATACAGAAAAGTCCCATTCTTGTGAAGTGTGAGCCTCTTCCTTTTCCAAAAATATAATTTGGTGAGGCATATGCGAACTTACACAGGAGGGAAGTTATAAAAAAACTGAGATTTACTTATGAATAGTATTAATAAAAAGCAAACCCTTCCTGCATCGTCTGAGATGCATGTGCTGTCTATTGACCAGTTGCTTGCTCAAACCTGGGCACTTATAATATATAACATGATGGAGGATATCATGGTAGCAGTGGCTTCCCAGCCAATGCAAAACAAGGAAGATAAACCCCTTTCCATGGACAGCATAAGGTACTTCAGATGCAATGGCCTTAACCAATTGGTGAAAGATTGCCTGAGTTAAGAAGGTGTCAGAGAAGGACAACGATGACTAGGTAGAACCATGTGCTATTTTCATAGCAAGCATCTTCTCTGGAAGAAGCAAGCACCTGGCACTTTGTATGGTTGTGGCCTAGGTTGATGGCAGATCCATCACCACTCTAGTGGATACTGGTTGTTCCCTGTCTATAGCCAACAGAGATATGTCAGTCATGACAGAAAGGATATGTAAGGTATATTAGAAAAGTTCCAGGACTGGTGTCACGAAAGATCTATTTTATACCCAATCTACAAACTACTAGTTTTTGCATTTAAACTATTTATTCTGGAGTTTGTAACTGTGATCTCAGTTTTCTACAACCATTGAACTTTCTTCCACATGCTTTTATATAGATATACTCTGTTTCAGGTTGCCAAACAATGAACACAGAGCAATAAACAAACTTGAAGTTTCTGGTCCAGTGGGGGAAAACTCTGTGAGAAGCACAGGGATTGCTGCAGCAAGGGTACTGAGACCAGACTATGTCACGCTTATGTGTTTTTGATTGGTGCAAAAGGTTTAAAGTGGGACGTGAGGGCATGGAAGACAACCCCAGGAGTGGAAGACTTTCAAACGACCAGGACTGAGGCTAAGGTTGAGCATGTCAGGCAGATGGTGTGTAGCGATTGTTGGCTGACTCTTTGACTGATCGCAAAGGAGCTGGGCATGAATAGAGACAGCGTCTGGAGGTCTATCACTGAAGATTTGAACATGCGGAAAGTCTGCGCAAAGATGGTGCCAAGACTGTTGAATGATGACCAGAAGGATCACTGTATGCAAGTGTCGGGACATCCTCAAGCGTCTTCAAATCAAACCAGACTTGTTAGGGAGAGTCATCATCAGTGATGAGTCATAGATCTTTGAGTACGACCAAGAGACCAAATGCCAGAACCTTCAATGGAAGGACCTGAATTTGCCTAGGCTGAAGAACACAAGACATTTGAAGTCCAAATTCAAAGTCACGTTGATTGTGTTCTTTGATGTTAGGGGAATCGTCAACTGCAAAGTTCTTGCTGTTACATACTCATACACATATACCCATGTTGGGTACATACACAAATGTTCTTTTACTGGAGAGAGGGGGAGAGATAGACACAGGCAGATAGTGAGATGCATAACTTACTTCTTTGGCCATTGGTGATCTCTAGTCATTTCTATTCTTTCTCTATGACTTCTATTTCTCTGTTCTTGCTGGTTGGTCATCCTTGATTCATTTCTTCTTCTAGGTCAGTCTTGTTACCAAGACATTCATCAACCACAAAACCATATTATTTATTTAAACTTTTATTTACCTAACTAAACACAGTATGCGTGTGCAAGTGAGCCCCAGCTAAGATAGATATCCTTGCCTGCCTGATGTCCAAACTGGAACTAACGGGTTAACTCGGTCCCACGTGACTTCATGTACTTCGCGGGCTTTCTGTAATATTCCATGGAAAGTCCCGCCCGTGATATGAAAAGGGGCCATCCCTTCAGAAATACAGGGGGTTGACAATAATCTTATGCAACCGCATAGATTATGCAACATCTGCCACAGGGCCAGATGATCAACCAGCAAAGAGATACTGTAGTATTTCCTTTTTCCAGTACATAAGAGGAGGTGAGAGATGTGGCAGGACAACTCCTGGGTGCTTCACCATGACAATACACAGGTCCACACTGCCCTGAGTATCAGAGAGTTCCTGGCCCAGAAGAACATCACTGTGCTGGAGCAATTTCCCTATTCATCCAGCCTGGCTCCATGTGGCTTTTTTTCTCTTCCCCAAACTCAAGGGGGTCAGCATGGGAACCTGTTTTGAGGATGTGTACGACATCAAAAAGGCTGTGATGACAGAGATACAGAGAATCCTGGAAGAATCCTTCCAGGAGTGCATGCAACTGTGGCAGAGAAGGATAGGGAAGACTCTATGGGGATTACTTTGAAGGGAATAACTTGTATTTTTTTAGTTTGTATTTGAAATAAATTTTTGTAACAGAAGTCCTAGAACTTTTCTGACATATTTCATATATGCATTACAAAGAGAAGTTGATTTTTTCCTTTTTTTTTTTTAGAAAATAATCATTTAACAAAGTTTGAAAGTTGGAGTTTGATGTGATAAGAAATGACACCAAAAATTACATTCCAAACTTTTAACAATTTTTTAGTGTTTAGTTTTAAAAATCATCTACAAATATGTATAGAAAAAACAATTGCTGAGGATATTTGCTTACAAACTTCAAAATTTTACTATTTCAATAATGTATCCAGATAAAATTGGTAATTTTTGTATTAGATAAAATGAATTGAAAATATATTCAAACCAAAATTCTAATTATGAATCACCACTAGCCAAATATATGTTTTACACTGTATTCAATATTTTGTATTAGATAAAATGAATGGAAAATATATTGTTCAAAAAATGATTACTATAAAAATTGTAAAAGATTTTTTTATGAATGGCTAATCACTAAATAAGTTTTTTTGTTGAATGATAACTTTTTTAAAATTGATAAATAAATTCATGGTTTTTACCAATTTTTTAGTGTTTAGTTTTAAATATCATCCACAAATATGTATAGAAATACCTAGTTCCCACAGGTTTTCGCTTACAAACTTTTACTATTTCAAAAAATTGGTATTTTTTACAGTAGATAACTATTAGCCAAATATGACTTCTTTTTACTGTATTCAATAAATGATAACTGTAAAAATTGTAAAAGATTGCAAAAAAGTTGAATATGTTTTCTTTTTTTTTGATGACCGATAATTTTAAAAAAATAGACAAATAAAAGTGTATAACACCATAAATATTGCTAGGCACAAATTATTTAAAAAAATTAAAATTTGCATTATTCATTGAACAATGCACTAATCCCTACTGCCCAATATAACATATTTTATAATAATATGATTTAATTTGTGAGAGATTAATCAAATATGGTATTGGAAATTCGATAGAGAATCATCTTCCCCTGCCGCTAGGGGGAAATTGCCAACTGGAGGTTGGCGCCAGAATCAAAAACTTCACTTATCATAGAGCAGTCACTGAGGGAAGTCACAAAAAAGGGCCCCATCGACCATCACTTATCACAGAACAGTTACCAGGGAAGGACGTGGAAATAAGCGCATCCAGACACCTCGCACATAACCAGCTCACTTTCTAAGGCATTGTATCAGCAAACATTCTAAGGCTGATACAATAGCATACTAACCAAAGTCTGAAGAACAAGAAACGACCTGACCAAGCGTATTAACAACATTCCATCCAGTGACCAGAATACCCGTTATCACTACTACTCCAACGAACAGTACTTAAACTCACAGATAAGTCTGGTAGCAAATGCTAATAAAATTTGCAACAACAATTTCTGTACTTTTTGTTAATACAAGTGTCTGCATTTTACATTCGTATGTGTTTTCTTCTTTTGTCCAAAATAGCAAACTACAGAGAATAAGGGCTCCAATGAATCCCTGTAAATACTCTTAATGGCCAGGTTGTAGCTTCAAAGTTTATGAGTGTAATTCTTTTTTAAATTCTTCTTTGGTGGCTCATTCCTTCTGAAATAAACAAAATAATTTATTAGAAAATTTAGCAATATTTGGTTATATTTTTATAATGTAATTTGAATGAAACTTTTTAAAAGCATTCTTTTAAATCGACATAACTATGAATAAATGTTTGCTTACCCAACATAAAATTCTTTGTATAGCCTCTTCCCTCACTTTGAATTCATCTCATTTCAGCATTGAGAAAAGAATTTTTTCTGGAAAGAAATAAAAAGCATTTATTATCCCTTTTAATTTCAAACCAACTAACTGCATTTACTTCAACTATGGATTTTATAATACAGTGCAATTTATTTTTTTTTTTACTTGAAGAATGCCACCTAAACAGGTATTATACTCAAAAGATAATTTTGTTTTTTGTTTGGTTTGGTTTTTGTTTTACGGCATATCAACCTCAGTGGGTCATTTAATGCCGATAAAGTTTTGAAATAAATCAATTCTTAATGGATAATACAATTTTGTTTATAAATACATTTTTCTATTTAACCCATACATGGGACCCTAACAGGTACTACCACTCCGGGTCAGAGTGGACCAGGGAGCAATGGTGATGAAGGGGTGCTCCACATTCCCCAAACCTCCAAAACTGGAACCTCACCATGAGATAGAGTTTAACGTCATTCCCAGGACATGTAGACCCGCAGCCACTGCCTTCTAGCACCCATATGATAAAAAGGGGTTGGGGCTTGCCATAAGGGCAATAGGGTTGGGAAAATCATATAGGTGCTAGGGCTTAACGTGACCAGCCGATTGATCGGAGGAGGCCTCTCCGACCGCCCGTCTAGCCCAAGATAGGGACAAAGTGGAGTATTGCATGTCATGAACTGCTCATCCACCTGGGCTCTATCCTTAAGCATCACGGGTTGCCACCCACGGCCAACAGGTGGCCCCATTGGAGGAGTCTTACCCCTCTGCAGAGCCCCAGCTGACAGGGCGGAAAAGATAATTTTGACATAATGGCTAATGGGATGGAATGGTCATAACCCCACAAAACAAAAACAAATTTACTGAAATTAGACAATCCAAAGAGAAATAATTGGCTTTCAGGAATCCCATCCCACTGCCATCCAAATTTCCATTTTTTTTCTTTTTTAGGTATCATGGGAATGAGTTTACTACTGGTAAATTTTATTATCACATAGTTAACACAATTTTTTTTACAAGTAAGTAATATATAGCTTTACTCAAAAATCGGCTGCTAAAATCAGCTAATGTTTTTTAAAAACGAATTAAAATTAATTAAATCTATTATTTAAGGTCAAACTTTTGTCTAAATCGATAAGTAGTAACTAAATAACCATCAATAAGAAAGCAAAATAATATTACACATTTAATTTATTTTTAATACATTTAGAACGATAATTCCCTCATTTTTGGTAAATTATTTTCTGTAAGGGGGGGGGGGCTAAAGTCATTTTGTCAAAAACGCATTTTAGGCCCATTTTGGGTATAGCTAGTGTATATTCTAAAATGTTTCATTGTAGAAAGAAAGGTTAGTTTTAAAGTGGGTGTTCAATTTACAATGTAAGCGTAAATATAATTTTTCTTTTTGAAATGTTTGGTTTCACTTAGTTTTAAAGTGGGGGTTTGATTTACAATAGGCACTGGCAAAAAAATTGGATACTACGAGTTTTAAAAGCGAATTAAAAATAATTAAATCTATTATTTAAGGTCAAACTTTGTCTAAATCGATAAGTAGTAACATAATGACTAGCATTAAAAAAAGAAAAATATCATTACATATGCAGTTTATTTTTAATACATTTAAAGGGATTTGTTTTGGTCAATTTCGATGCGATCCGACTTTCTGTCTATTTTTCAATGGTTTTACGCACATGTTTACAATTTTAATATAACATTCTCAA
Organism: Doryteuthis pealeii; assembly: GCA_023376005.1. Classification (NCBI taxonomy): domain Eukaryota; kingdom Metazoa; phylum Mollusca; class Cephalopoda; order Myopsida; family Loliginidae; genus Doryteuthis; species Doryteuthis pealeii. The sequence continues at coordinate 55,890,749 of CM042177.1, forward strand.
TTGCAAAAATAAAAAAAAATTACCAAAATTACCAAAAATCAGGTAATTTATCTAATTTTAATGAAATTTTCAGTATTGATTTATCAATTAATGAATTTTATAATGCATCAGTTATTTTATTTCAAAACTTTAATTTAGTATTTTTGCTATGAAAATTTAATATATAAAATTCATTTAAAATAAAAATATTCGGATTTTAAGTTTAAAATGTTATATTTTTAGATTCTAGAAATAAATATCTATTTAATGCAAACCTTATTTTAGTCAATCAAAGTATACGTTTTGAAGAAAAACTCGATTGAAAATGTAGCCCCACCCCCCTTTAAAGCAGAAAAAATATCGATGTATAATTTTTTTCTTTAATAAGATATAGGTACCACCAGACCGTTTAGGTCATCTTGAATAAAACGGAAATAGATATTTCCGAACTTTGTTTATAAAAAATCTCGTAAAAAAAGATCGTACAGGATTGTTACAAAGAAAAATAGTTAATTCAAAGATCAAATTATCCGATTGGGGAAAATTACATCGTTATCTTAAAAAATAAACAAACCTATCCATATTACGTGCGAAAGGGTAATTTTCAGGCCGCGATTTAGAGAGAAAGAAATACATATTATTACCCTCTTACAGTTATGCATCTAAGTACGGATGGGTGTAACGGACAAACTTTTTTAGCCAAATTTTTTCTATTAAAATGAATAAAATCTTTAAAAACTTTAATATTACAATTTAAAATGAATAAAATCTTTAAAAACTTTAATATTACAATTTACTATGAATAAAAACTTGAAAAAACTTTAATCTTAAAATTTCGCAGTGGAATTGACGTTAAAAAATGTCTTCGGTTTTAGTATTAATTCTTAAAATCGAAAATAAAATGAAAATTTGAATATTTTTTCTAAGAGAAAAACTGATAAAACAATCATTCAATATATTATTTTTATTCTAATTGGTCGTAAAAGTTAAATAAAATATTTTTTTACGCTCAGAAAAACAAACTTTAGTTACCGAGAAGCGTCTCGTCATATGTCAGTTTTGCTCTTCCGTACATTCTAAGAATCACACATTACTATTCAACAATAAAAATTACAAATTCTTTTAAAAATATTAATCGAGCACGGATCGGACCAACTTTTAGTTCATCTGAATTCTAAAATTCATGTTTTTAAATATCCGTGAAAATTTTGATTTTTTTCCACAGGAAAAAAAAAATATTTAATTTATTTCACGCAGAAAATAAAAATATTTAATCACACAAAAGATTGAAAATCTTGTAAAAATTAATTTCTTAAAAAAATTTTTTTTTTTTGACAATTTAATAGAATATAGTACATACCAATTACATAAGAAAAAAAAAGTTTTCAAATATTAATATTATGACTTTTTTTTGCACTTTTTATTTCCGATTTCATTATTTTTTCCTAAAAAAACTATAATTCGGTACGTTAGACAATTTCATTGATATAGTTATTCAGACTCTTATCTTTATAGAAAAAAAGTACCAAATTTTTTTTCCACATCATTTTTTTTTTATCTCATAAAATAAAATAGGGGGGGTGATAGACATCGTAAAAAAATATTTCCCCTAATATATTTTAGAAAAAAACTATTTCAGATGTATTTACATCCAATGGTAAACATTTATGGAAATTTTCGTGAAAATCGGACCATTAATTGATTTTTCATAGAATTTTTTAAAAATCCTCTTATCGTAACTTGTTTTTAGCTACGTTAAATTTCAGTTGATTTAACAGTGCAAAAATGAAAACATTGTTTTTCAATCATAATTTTCATTATTTTCGTATGCTGATAAAAAATTTAAAAAATCATCAGGAGTTTATTTAATGTTTTTTCTTTTGAATGGAAAAAAATTTTCAAGAAAATATTAATTTTTCTGCAAGTTTCATTGTGTTAAATGTAGGGGGGGTAAATTGCACAGGGTCAAATTGGTGGTACCTAATAAGATAATAGCCAATTAAATAATCATCGAAATGAGTAAAAAAGAAATCTCCAAAAAATTAATTATTTATCATTTTATAACATGGTAAATTATTTTCTGTCATTATGTCAAAAAAGCATTTTAGGCTCATTTTTCCAGTGCCTAATTTACAATGTAAGCATAATTATAAAGGTTTTTTTTTTCTTTTTGAAAGGTTCGGTTTTCAAAAATGAGAAACATTTTAAAATGCATTATAAAGATCATTCATTGATAAATAAACACTGGAAATTTCATTAAAATACGATAATTCACTGATTTTTGGTAATTTATTTTCTAAAGTCATTTTATCAAAAACGCATTTTAGGCCCATTTTGAGTATAGCTAGTGTATATTCTAAAATGTTTCATCGTAGAAAGAAAGGTTAGTTTTAAAGTGAGTGTTCAATTTACAATGTAAGCGTAAGTATAAACTTTTTTTTCTTTTTGAAAGGTTCGGTTTCACTTAGTTCTAAGGGAGGGGGGCTAAAGTCATTTTGTCAAAAACGCATTTTAGGCCAATTTTGGGTATACCTAGTAATATACGGGTTTAAGGCTGCAGTATTGTTTTCGTATTGAATTATTTATTTAGAAAGAATAAAATGCGTTCATTTGTTTTTCTTTTTAAAGGTAAAAAATTTGATCAAAAATAATTATTTGGAAATTTACGACGTCACCTTTTATTTTAGCAGTTTGTGTACTCAACATACTTAAATTACATCACCCTCCACATACGCGGGAACTAAGTTTAAAAAATTACTTACAGTGAGAAGGAAATTCATCCTTTTTCGTTGGATATCAGTTTTCTTCTTCTCTTCATCGGCAACGTAATATTTTTAATAAAAATTACGAAGTTTTAATACATTTCAAAACAATAGTGAGCAAGTCAATTTCGTTCCTTTGTTTTTGGTCGTTCTGTTTTTTACCACCGGTGTTCGAACTTCATGTCCCCTCCGACTGATGTACCTTCTTGCGTTTCGAAGTGACCATATTTCTTTACAATATGTTATTTGAAAATTTAAAAGTTATTTTCTTAAATCTCAAAAAATAATTTTTGTAGTGTTTTTTTTTTTTCTCACAGTTTTAAAAACAATATTTTTCTTTGTATTGATGAAAAAAGTAAATACTTTTTTTTATCAATTCAAAGAAAAATATTGATTCAATTTTTATTCACTTAAAAATTTAATGTGGAATTTTGAACGTCAATGGAATGAAAAAAAAACTACGTCATAATTTAATTCTTTTTATAATATAATAATTTTTTTTTTTTTTTCAGAAAAATACGGACATATCATCACTTTTTGCACACCCTACGAAAAGAGAAAACTTCCTACAAAAATTATGTTTCGAATTAAAAAAGAAATAACTTAAATTTTCAAATATCTTTTTTCGGTTGTTGATATTAAATTTTCTTATGTGGTCTTCTAGTTAAAATCTTTGTAGAAATGTAAAAATTAGCGAGTAGATTATTTTTTATTCATATGACCAAAGGTTGAAAAACTACCTATTATGTTAAATTGATAAAAAACTTTTATAAAATTTTTATAAAATAAGCTATTCATTATAAAATTAATTTCTTAATGAATAAAGAGATCAAAATTACATTAAGATTGGAAGATTCCCTCATTTTGGTAACTGCCTTAAAATTAAAAACTTTAAAAAAAAATAATTACCCCTAACCCTGTTAATAAAATTCGACACTTTGGCAAAAATCCTTCTTTTTTTTTTTTTACCAATTCTTAGTAAAATTTGATATCGTCAAAAATCCTTTTTTTTTTTTTTTTTTTAGATCAAAACTTAAATGAATTTAACATCAGAACATGTTATACAATTTTTCTATCAGAAATGCCACTTACATTAATTTAAAGCAGTCATATTATTTAGTGTCTGCTTTGGTGATTATTGTGACATTCCTTATTTGAAATGTTGAAATGGAAAGAGAAAATGTGGTGAGTTCGAACCCCCATGAAGGTACATCAGTCAGCAGGGGACAGGAAGTTAGGACACCGGTAGTGAAAACAGAACGATCAAAAAACAAAGGAACGAAATTAACTTGCTCATTTTTGCTGTAATATGCATCAAATGAAAACCTAATTCATTCGTAATTCTTATTAACGATATTAAATTAGCGACGAAGAGAAGATAGAAATTGAAATCCAGGGAAAGATCGGAATTTTCTTCTAACTGTAAGTAATTTTTGAAGTAGTATTTTTTAAAAAAGGGAACGACGTGTTTTTGTGTTATGATTATGTCGGAACAAACAGTTTGTCATATCAAGCTATGGACCAGGAAGAAATTGCATCAGCTAACCGCATCTTAAACTTCCTTTGTATTTTATTGTATTCCTGGGTCATGTGGTATCAAAAATAAAAGTTTGCCTGTTTACAACTCGTTCGGCTGAGCCTCCACAAATGTGTCAAAATTAAATTGACCCAGAAAAACAGAACCCACAAATTTTGTAATAAAAGTGTTTTGACTTTGGGGTGTTAGGATTAGGGTTAGGTTGGTGTTGGGGTTTTGTGTTAGTTTAATGGGAAAGTGAATAAATAATTTGGGTTCTGTTTTTTCTGGGTCACCCTGTATACCGGGGACCCAGAAAAAAACAGAACCCGCAAATGCTGTAATAAAACTGTTAATTTTAACTAGGGGGGTTAGGATTAGGGGTTAGGGTTACGCTTAGGAGTTAGTGTTGGTTTGGGGCTTAAGATTAGTTTAATGGGAAAATGAATAAATAATTTGGGTCCTGTTTTTTCACCTTTGTGCAAGTTCAGCCACTCGTTCTCACCATACCTAAATAGAAAAAATAGAATGTGTATGGGTGGGGGAAACCTTAAAACAAATAACTTCTCTTTGGATTGTCCAATTTTAGTAAATTTGTTATCGTTTGTGATCATTCCATCCCAAAATCTTATTATAATTATTAAATAATGATTTCCCCCAGACGGAGAATTCAAATCAAAGTGAAAATATATTTAATAATTTTTTTAAAAATTTCCTAATTCTAAAACAATTACCCAAAATCAGGGAACCGTCCAATTTTAATGAATTTTTTAAAAATTTCTTAATTTCACTACTTTGCTGAGTGTGTAATATAACCATTAATAATAGTCTCTGCTTTGGTGAGACTGTAATATAACCAGTAATAATAGTCTCCATTTTGTGATTGTTGACAAAATGACACTTGTCATTGGAAATATTAAAAAGGAATATTCTAAAAAATGTAAAAAAATAAATGTAAGTTAATATAAAAAAGCACTATAATCAGTGATTAAAGTACTGAAAATATTCCTTAATATTCAATGAGTTGGTAATTTTTGGTAGAATTTTTTTAATTGCAGATTATTCCATTTTTTTACAAGCAAATTCCATTTCTAACTTTTTTGTTCTAAATTCTTAGATAAATAATTGTTAAAATATTTTCTGATCAAGATCTTGTCGGTGATATTCAGATTGATATCCACCTGAAAAGATGTTAACCCATAAACATGTAGATGATTATTTTAGAATTAAATACTTCAGAAAATAATGAATGGGCACTAAAAGACTTTATTATTTATTATTATTATATTATTATTTATGCCGACCCTCTCCAACTGGGAAGCCAGTGCCACGGAATACCGGTAGCGTAGGGTTGGGGGGGGAATAGAGACACCTTTATATCTTCATACAGGATGACTCTAGGGTTATGAAACCAATGTCACCATGGACCAAAGGCCGACTGATTGGGTGCCAACCCTCTCCAACTGGGAAGCCAGTGCCATGGAATACCGGTAGCGTAGGGTTGGGGGGGAATAGACACCTTTATATCTTCATACAGGATGACTCTAAGGTTATGAAACCAATGTCAGACGTCACCATGGACCAAAGGCCGACTGATTGGGTGCCAACCCTCTCTGACTGGGAAGCCAGTGCCACGGTATTCCGGTAGCGTAGGGTTGGGGGAATAGAGACAGGATGACTCTAGGGTTATGAAACCAATGTCAGACGTCACTATGGACCAAAGGCCGACTGATTGGGTGCCAACCTCTCCGACTGGGAAGCCAGTGCCACGGAATACCGGTAGCGTAGGGTTGGGGGGAATAGACACCTTTATATCTTCATACAGGATGACTCTAAGGTTATGAAACCAATGTCAGACGTCACCATGGACCAAAGGCCGACTGATTGGGTGCCAACCCTCTCCGACTGGGAAGCCAGTGCCACGGAATACCGGTAGCGCAGGGTTGGGGGGGGATAGAGACACATTTATATCTTCATACAGGATGACTCTAGGGTTATGAAACCAATGTCAGACGTCACCATGGACCAAAGGCCGACTGATTGGGTGCCAACCCTCTCTGACTGGGAAGCCAGTGCCACGGTATTCCGGTAGCGTAGGGTTGGTGGGGATAGAGACACCTTTATATCTTCATACAGGATGACTCTAAGGTTATGAAACCAATGTCAGACGTCACCATGGACCAAAGGTCGACTCATTGGGTGCCGACCCTCTCCGACTGGGAAGCCAGTGCCATGGAATATTAGTTATTTTATTCACTTAACAAAATATTTTACATTGTTTATTTTTACAAAAGAGAAATAGAAAAAAATTTGGCAAGGTGAAATGTTTACCATTAACTAGGGGTTAATCCAGCATCCTATAAGGGCATAATATTGGATTCCCTGCAGGAAGCAAAAATTGTTCAATTCCTTCAGGTTCCTATTCAGGACCACCATGCAAATAAGCAAGTCTTTATCTCTTTTATCTATCTTACAATTAATAAAATGTAGATACATAATTTTCATCTTCAATATTTCTTTCTAATGGCACAAAAATTTTGGTACCATTGAATTTCATGCAATATCTTTTTCTTCTTTATTGAAGGGTAAATTCATGAGACTTCAATCAATAGGGTTGCTTATTAGAAAGGTATCCACTAAGTAATCTTTTCATATATCTGTAAATCAATGGATTTTCTTATATAAAATACTATATAATCTAAGAAAATCTTTGTTTTACATTTATAGAAATAATATTCAATAAATCTGAATATAATGAAATATATGAATTTTTATAAACTGCATTTCTTCATTAATCTTCTTCCTTTTAACTTATAGTTTTGTCTTTTTTATTGATTGCAGATTTTTAACCTGGAAAAAAATTACCCTGAATTTGGAATTTGTATTTTCTTGAGGACCTGAATATATAAAAAAAGTCACATTTGAAGTAACGTAAGTGAACACATACTGGCAAAAACATATATTTGAGAAGTATGGAGTAGGTTTGCATCAGGGAAATTATATTCGTGGAGTAGATGTAAACACAGGAGAAAAATCATATTTCTGTTAAAACTCTGATCCTTTCTTTTCTGATATCCATTTTTTTAATTATGCAAACTCACAAAAGAGATAAACCATATTCATGCAAATTGTGTAGCTCCTCTTTTTCATGGAAATCACATATGGTGCTGCATATGAGAACACACACAGGAGAGAAACCACATTCTTGTCAAGTATGTGGCTCTTCCTTTTCACGGAAGAGTTCTTTAAAGATACATATGAGGACACACACAGGAGAGAAGCCACATTCTTGTGAAGTTTGTGGCTCTTCCTTTTCACGAAAAAGTTTTTTGGAGTTACATATTAGGACGCACACAGGAGAGAAGCCACATTCTTGTGCATTGTGTGGGTCTTCCTTTTCACAAATATCCAATTTATGGAATCATATGCGAACACACACAGGAGAGAAAGCCATATTCTTGTGAGGTGTGTGGCTCTTCTTTTCCATATAAAGTAAATTTGAGGTTACATATGCGGACACATACAGGAGAGAAGCCATATTCTTGTGAAGTGTGTGGCTCTTCTTTTTCACGAAGATCAAATTGGTTGAGTCATATGCGAACACACACAGGAGAGAAACCACATTCTTGTGATGTGTGTGGCTCTTCATTTTCACGAAAATCATGTTTAGAGACACATATGATATCACACACAGGAGAGAAGCCACATTCTTGTGAAACATGTGGCTCGTCCTTTACACAAAAGAGATCTTTGGAACTACATATGATGACACATACAGGAGAAAAGCCACATTCTTGTGAAATATGTGGCTCTACTTTTTCTTTGAAATCCAACTTGGTGATTCATATGCGAACACATACAGGAGATAAGCCACATTCTTGTAAGGTCTGTGGCTCTTGTTTTGCACACAAATCAAATTTGGCGAGGCACATGAAAACACACAAAGGAGAGAAGCCACATTACAGTATTAGTAAAAATAGCTAAAAGGTTCATTTGCCTTTTATTCAGAGACTGGGTGCAATGTTTTAACTCACGCCTTCCAAGTCGGTTCATATAAGAAGCTTTTCCTCTTACCCATTGTCCTGTGGAACAATTCAGAAACTATTTCTAAGAATCTTGATCTTAATTTTGTTATTCTTAAATCTTTGATATGAAAAACATTTCTCATTTGGAGGACTCCTACAATTTTATATTTCATTATTATGATGAGAAGTGTAGTGATATTTGATATTGGTTGTATGTAATTTACATATGAAGGTGTACTAGTACACATCAAATCTAAAAAATGGAATTAGCATGTCCTAAAAAAGACCTAGGTTTGCCATCATTTCCACAAATAACTTACATTCAATCACATCAAGGAGTTTCTTCTAAAGATTATCATGTTGCGTAGTAGTCGGACTTTGAAAATCACAACACATGGGTATAGTAAAAACTAGACTTTATTTCTTCTCAGCTGTATGTGGGTGGCGTTAACAGTAGGAATGCCCAAGGGTTGACAATGACTACTATTATTGGGATGACTGGCGATGGTCAGGTAGAATATGGCTATGTGACGGCTCACAGCTGTCGGCTGTGACCATGAATGGTTGACACTTGTTCTCCATCCACTGTCTCCTGTCTGACTGACTTCCTTTTATATATATCAACGCCTATGCATTTTCTTTTGTTATCTTATCAGTGGACAAATCTATTTCTGTTTTTCTTCTTTGTTCGCTTTTATGCGGAAAAGTCCTTTGTTATTTTTTGCGTCTTTTCTTTGTTTAATTTAACCGGAAATTCCTATTTCTGTTTGTACACTATACAACAATCAGACCCCAAAATATGTTGGTCATTAGAGAGTAAACTAAATTCATGGCAAGATAACATAACTCTTGCACAATTGTGGCAATTATTGTGACAGTGAAATTGCATCAAAGGCACCAAACATTTATAAAATTATTATAATGTTATAAAGTTGACTGGCGATAATAAATTAAATACTTATGATAATTTAGTTATAATCTTTTTGTAAAACAAAAACAATAGTAAAATAATTTTTTTTTTAATAGTTTGTTTGAAGCATCGTATATATGTGTAATGTTTGTATGTGCGCTCGTGCAGATACTTCGAAATTCTTTTAGTTTTTTTTTTTTCTGCATGAGCGCACATACAAACGGGCCGACATGCCATCACGGAAAACCCTGAACATATCTGGCATTCCTACTACTTAATAACAACAAACGATTATGCCGTGGGATAAGTACTAAAAAACACAAGTACTTCTATGACCTCTGATGATTGGAATTTTCCCCAAAATATTTATGAATAAAAAGGTAAATAAACATCATTTAACACCTATTCCATTGCATTGTAAATTGCCTTCAAATTTATATTTTAAAAACAATAGTATTAATTTTCACACCTGGTGACCCACTGAGTTTCTTCAAAGATCAAAGCAAAAGATACCATTGACCAAGAATGGAATTACTAAAGATTTGGGTAATAAAAAGAAAATATCCATTTTAAATTATAATTTCAGCTGTTTGTCATATTTATGGAAAAGAACAACTAAAAGTCTGGCTCAAGGTTAATAACCAGACAATCTGCGCAGATGGACGGTGGTGGGGAGTACGCCACTTATAACCTTCGAGCTCGGCTGCTATTCTCTAACTGAAACTTACTTCTAATCTAAACCGGAAGAGGGTTCTTCGGTTCTCACGGCTATCCACCGGAAGGTAGGGTCAGGACTGAGGTCAAACTTGTCACTCAATTTTTTAAGGCCGCCAGCTGCACTTAAAACGCCATTTTGTTTCTATACTACTGTGCATAAATATTAGGGATCTAATAATTATGTAACATTATGAGATTGGTCTGGAGTTTCTGTTGGCTGGCCAGTCATAGCCGTATATTTGGTAGTCTAGACCCCCATAAAGAGAACTGAGTAGATCAAAAGCTGCTTTATAGCCAGGAGACTCAAAGCCCTTGATGCTGCTGATGTTGTTTCGCCACCGCCTTGCCACTTAAAGTCCTAAATTTGACCATTTCAGGAAAAATTCTGTCAGAGCCAAGTCTTCAGCTAAAATATATTTTGCCATTGTGTTATGAAAGAGGGAGAGAAATTTCTTCATTGATTTTTACACCTCTCTGTTCTGACCACCATTTTTTAGTCGGTAGAAGTCAACACTCTACCTTAAGACTTCCTTCATGGTAATAAAACTTTATGTCACCCCAGAGGGGAGTGAATATTTTTGCAAAGAAAAAAGTGCTTTTTATTACTTATTTTTTTATTTACTGTATTGTAAATTTTGTATTTATTATTGCATGTTATTTTTTTTACTTTTTGTGTTACCCAAAGAATTGTTATATTCTCAATGTAAAAAGAATGTTTTGCAGGTCAAAAAATTATGTTATGAGTTAATAAATGTTTTAATCATATAAAAAAGAAGAAATGAATTGACAACCTAGGTTTCCTGTGACCATTTTAAGATTTTCAAGGGAAAATTCTGTAAGATCCATTTAAAGTCTATTTGAAGAAATGTGGACGGATTCCATAATGATAACTTTTATAGTTTATAAAAAAAAGAACTGAATTTATAACCTGGGTTTCCTGTGACGATTTTAAGATTGTCAAAGAAAGAATTCTGCCAGAGCCAAGTCTCCAGCTAAAATTATATTTTGTCATCGTGTTATGAAAGAGGGAAAGAAATTTCTTCATTGACTTTACACCACTCTGTTCTGACCACCATTTTTTTGTTGGCAGCAGTTAACACTCCACCTTAAGACTTCTTCCTTCTCCTTCATCATGCTCATAGATGACTACTGCAAACTTTTGTCGCCCCAGAGGGAAGTGAATATTTTTTGGAAAAAAAAAGTGCTTTTTATTACTAATTTTTATTTGCTGTATTATAAATTTTGTATTAGTTATTGTGCATTATTTTTTTCATATTTTGTGTCCATCAGAGAACCTTTATATTTTCAATGGAAAAGGGCTATTTTACAGGTCCAGAAATTCAGTTTTTAGTTAATAAATGTTTTAGACTTACAGAATAGTACTTGTTTTTTTATTGTTTTCACATATTTCTTTATGTTTTACTTTGTGCTATGTCTAAATAATTTTTTAGATTTTATTTTCTGGCAATATTGTTGGTGGGCGTAGCGGCGAGTAATCACATGACAAGGAATTAAACCTTTTTACACGATCAGTATTCATATGTGCTTTTCCAAAGGTTTCTCAGCAGTGTGTGTTTGCATGTGATTTTTCAAATAGCCCTTTTGGGAAAATGCCAAACCACAAACTTCAGAGACAAAAGGTTTTTCACTCTTTTTTTGTTTAATTTTCTTATTAGATTTTTCAAGGGCGCCCCTGTCCTGAGGCTAACACTTGATTTCTTTATAAATAGTATTTATATTGTAATGATCTTTTTAGGATGGAGCATGTTCCTTTGATAGCTGCTATTTGTATTTCATAGCAGCTTGGCTTCCCTGGTATTGTTTCAAGGTATTTTTTAGATTTTGTTTCACCAGTCCAGTTGCCCCCTTTTGAGAAAATGCCAAACCACAAACTTCACTTACGAAAGGTTTTTCACCAGTGTGTGTTCGTATGTGCTTTTCCAAATGGTCCTTCCTTGAAAATGCTGACCCACAAACATCACAAGGAAAAGGTTTCTCACTTTTTTGTTTCATTTTCTTATTAGTTTTTTTAGAAGTCAAGGGGCCCCTGTCCTGGGGCTAACACTTGATTCCTTTATAAATAGTACTTATATCCTAATGATCTTTTTAGGATGGAGCATGTTCCTTTGATGGCTGCTATTTGCACTTCACAGCAGCTTGGCTTCCCTGGTATTGTTTCTAGGTATTTTTTTAGATTTTGTTTCACCAGTCCAGTTGCCCCAACCACAACGGGTTTAATTCTCACCAGTGTGTGTTCGCATATGGTTTTTCATATAGCCCTTTTGAGAAAATGTGGATCCACAAACTTCACAAGAAAATGGATGATTGTCTTTAATTATAATCTTTCACTGAAATCCTACTCATACATATGAAAAAACTCTGAACTTGGCAGGTTCATATCTTCTAAAGTAGACTTTGCTCCCACACAAAATTCTTTGATGAACTTAGGCAGGCATAGTAGATGTTAGGACAAAAATATTATGAAAATTGAAGAGGACCCATTTTCGATAGACTGACCATAAGCTACATAGGTGAAAAGTTGTTGATTTTGGAGTAATGCATTTGGGTGGGCAAAATAAAATTTTCTATCAGGTATAGGGTTAAAATAGTTAGATATGAGGATTCTATAGTCCTTATTTGCCTTACATACCAAATTTCAGAAATATTGATTGTATGAAAGTCTTTTTTTTTTAATTAAAAAAAAAACACTGAGATTTTGCGACATCGCACAGCTTTAATTTTGAGGCAAAATAGGAAAATTATATCCCTCCCTCTAAAATCGAAACGGTAAGGTTTAAGACAAAATAATTTGGCACACTTTCCTAACTCATGAAGGGGAACATTTGTGCCATTTTTTTTTGTTTCTATTCATAACTTCGGTCTTTTATCTCTTTATTTACACTGTAATTAGTACAGAAAATGACCAACTTGCAAAATGTTACGTCCCCAACATAAGGCGGGAGGGGGTGGGGTCAAAATTAAGTGACCTGAAAAAATAAAAAAGTTTCGAAATAAACTAAATAATGCATTATAAAGATCATTTATTGATAAATAAACACTGAAAATTTCATTAAAATTCGATAATTGCCTCATTTTTGGGAAATTATTTCCTATAGGGCGGGGCTAAAGTCATTTTGTCAAAAAACGAATTTTAGGCTCATTTTGCCAGTAGCTAAATTACATGTACTAAGTGATATATCATTAATTACACTAGCTACTGACAAAATGAGCTTAAAATGCGTTTTTGACAAAATGACTTTAGCCCCTACATAAAATAATTTATCAAAGATCAGGGAATTATCGGGTTTTAATGAAATTTTCAGTGTTTATTTATCAATGAATGATCTTTATAATGCATTATTTATTTTATTTCAAAACTTTCTCATTTTTTTCAGGTCGCTTAATTTTGACCCCCCTTATGTTGGGGGCGTAACATTTTTTTCAAGTTGGTCTTATATTGTACTAATAATTACAGTATAAATAAAGAGATAAAAGACCGAAGTTATGAATAGAAACAACAACAAAATTTTACGGTTGCGGTTCTATGAGAAAATAAGTACCGAAAATCGAAAAATAAAATGTAAAAAAATAATAGATAATTATGATATATAATACCAGTCATGTATTTATTAAAACTTGTTTTAAAAAAACAATGAGGACTGTCTAATGTTGCATGTTCAAATTTTGAGTGTATGCTATGTCATGATGATTTTGGGTAATGTGACGTAAGCAGTGACGTAGTTTTTGTTACAGACAAAAACCAGAAGCAAATCTCCATTATTAATAGATGTACCATTATTCTTTATAAGAAAGTAAAATATTGCCACTTAATTGTAATTATTGATTTTAGGAACTATTATTCTTTAAAGAAAGTCATTTATTTAGCTACTGGCAAAATGAGCCTAAAATGCGTTTTTGAAAATGACTTTAGCCCCCCTACAGAAAAAAAAAATCAGGGAATTGTCGGATTTTAATGAAATTTTCAGTGTCTATTTATCAATGAACGATTTTTATAATGCATAATTTATTTTATTTCAAATCTTTCTCATTTTTTTCAGGTCACTTAATTTTGACCCTCCCTTATGAATAGAAAAAAAAATTACGGTTGCGGTTCTATGAGAAAATAAGTACCGAAAATCGAAAAATAAAATGTAAAAAATAATAAATAATTAATTTTTTGGAGATTTCTTTTTTACTCATTTCGATAATTATTTAATTGACTATTATTTTATAAAAGATAAAATTATACATCGATGTTTTTTCTGAGGGGGTACATTTTCAATCGAGTTTTTCTTTAAAACATATTACTTTTGGCGCCTAAAATAAGGTTTGCATTAAGTAGATATTTATTTTTAGAATCTAAAAATATAACATTTTAAACTTAACATCAGCATTTTCATATTTTAAATGAATTTTATATATTAATTTTTCATTGCAAAAATACTTAATTAATGTTTTGAAATAAAATAACTGATGCATTATAAAATTAATTAATTGATAAATCAATACTGAAAATTTCATTAAAATCGGATAATTACCTGATTTTTGGTAATGTTTTTTTGCTAGTCCCTACATTTATTGTCATTAGTTATTATTACTAAATACAATTATTATTATTAGTAGTAGTAGTAGTAGTAGTAGTAGCTATGTGTAATATTATTCTGTATAGGAAGGTCATGTTAATCATAATCATAAATTATCAATTATATCAAATTAACAATTGCCTACATCTCAGCCATACCTTTAGCTAACAGGTCAGCCATACCATCTGCCAGTAACCCAGATATACGTTGGGTCTGCATTTCAGGTATGGCTATGAGGCTGATAAAAGCATGACTGTTGGTAGATGGTAGCTGACTGAGTTGCTGAAAGATGGAAGGATTGAGCTGTTAGCTAAATCCATCCATTTATAGTAAAAATCATTTTAAATGAATTTTTATGATAGAAAATAATTTCTAATGCATTTTCATAGTAAAAATCATTTCCAATCCATTTCTATAGTCAAAAGTATAGATGAATGAATTCTTATAGCACAAATTATGGGCCAATGCATTTTTAGAGTAAAAAATATTTCCAATTTGTTTTTATAGTAAAAATAATTTCTAATGCATTTTTATAGTAAAATTCAATTTAATTTTGGTAGTAAAAACCACTTCCAATGTCATAGTAGAGACTAATTTAGTTTTTTGTCACTAGACCTATGTAGTTTAAGATAAAAATGAAACTCCTCTTACCTTGGGCTTGGCAGAAAATGGCGCCCGAAATTTAATTTTTTTTTAATAAGAGCTACAGACCAAAAATGAGGAGGTTGGTGGGAGTGAAGTGGAGTCATATATAAGCCAAATTTTTGGCAGTCGGTGAGTTGTTATTTGGATAGCAACCTATCACAAGCTATTTCGGCAAGAAATGGATAAACTGGCCAAAGAAAATGATTAAGCCATTTAATGGCAAGTGGGATTTAATAGCATGGCTGAAAAATCTAAAGCTAGTGGCTGAACTCCAGAAGATCTCTGACTTAGCAAGTTTTATTCCACTTTTTTTGGAGGAAGATGCGCTTGCCCTTAAAAAGGAAATGAGTGAACTAGAGCAGCAGGATGAAGGGATGATTGAGAAGAGGCTGAGAGAGGCATTTACAGAAGGGCCCTTTGAGGCATATGAAAAACTTAAAAAGTTTAAGTGGACCAGGGAGTCGGTAGACGTATATGCCAACAGTATCAAGAGGTTGGCAGGACTATCTGGATATGTAGGACAAGGGCTGGATCAAACAGCGAAATTGACCTTCGTAACTGGTTTCCCGGATAGTATATCGATGAGGCTACAACAATTACCTGGCTTAAATACAAGGGAAATCATGGACCTTATACCAACTGCAAGGGTGTTGACAAGAACATGAAGTCAGAATTCTGGGACAGTGGGAGCGGTCGCATATAGCAATGATCCAACAGACAGATATGCAATGGGATCATCATCTGCTATTCGGTGCTACAGATGTCAGGGGCCACACCGACTCAGAGACTGCAAATCAACAACCAAGAGCTAGAACTATGTGATACAATTGTGAAAAATTTGGGCATATTGCCAGGTACTGCCCTCTGAACCAGAGAAATGAGCAAGGGGGGCGAGTGGGATTAACTGGGATGATAGAGTTGACGAAGGAACTGTCTCTGTGATACAAGAGATACTGACTGAAGTAAAAAGAAATGACCCCGTGACAGGGATTTGGCACATCCCTAAAACAAAAACAGGGGTTGTGTGGTGTGATGTGAGCAGTATCAGCATAGGCATAGTCGTGGCGATCAATGGTTCGGTGGTGGAAGATGCAGCATGGCTGAGGAAAAAAGATGATTTTAACCACATTAATGTAGCTGAGTTAGAGGCTGTGTTAAAGGGAGTGAATTTGGCTTTAAAGTGGGGATTAAGAGAGAAGAAAGTGAGAACTGATTCAGCCACAGTATTGAGCTGGATAAAATCTACAGTGGAGGAAAGTGGAAGAATACGGACAAAGGGTGCTGGAAGAATGATAATAAAGCGGAGATTAGGAATACTGTGACAATTTATAGCTGAAATTGAATTACAAATAAAAGCAGTGTTTGTACCTTCGGAGAAATAAAAGGTGGATGTGCTAACCTGAGTAAATAAAAACTGGTTGGTCAAGGAGGAGAACAAGTTTCCAACATGCTGTCTAGGGATTAACAAATTGGAGGAGTTGCATGGCATGCACCATGATATATCTTAGTTATTCCTTTCTGACACCAGTGTTATATGGTAAGATATCCGTAGAAGCGTATGGTTTGCAAGGAAGAATAATGGACAAGATTAATTTGATAAAAATCGTTTATTGAAATAACGAGTGTGAAAATTGTTGTTGTCGCCGTAGATAACGGTAGTAGTTCTCTGGGGTGGCCGAGGGGTAGTAAGTCATGAATGGCCCAGTGGAATAGTGATGGTCAGGGAAGGTATTAGTGGCCGAGGGGCCGTAAGTCTGGAATATCTCAGTGGAATAGTGATGGTCAGGGAAGGTAAGGATATCGGCCGGCCGTGGTAATGAGTTGAAATAAGTGTCGGGTAGGTGCGGGAAATACGTGGTAGTGGAAAATAGCGGCCTTTTGATCCTGCCCGCCTGGTGAAGTTCTAGGTTCCAGGCCGTCCGTCCAACTGCTTATTCTCAAAAATGCCTGGGTTTATATGCTACGCGATCGGCTCCAGAAAGCCTTTGAGGTGTTTAGCGGGAAGATTTTTCATTGGTTGAAAATCCGGATTCCTTACACTATTATTTTTTGTTTATTTTGGAATTCCTCTCAAGCGTAACTCAATCCGAGCCTATGCGCAGAACTGCGTCGAATTGGTCACTTCGTGAGAGGGTACCATTGAGTTCACTTCCGTTTGTTGCCTCCGACTTGAGTTTTGATGTTTTATGCTAGCGAGGTGTATTTTGTGAGTAAGCATTGTGAATCATAAGAGATATCTTCTCTCTGATATAACAACCATATGGGAGTAGATAGGCTTATTAAAAGGTAGGAAGTCCAGAGGGTAGTTAGGGAATGTACCAGATGCCAATCAATTGACCCTGCCCCAACTGTACATGATCCTGGCGAAATTGGGATTACAAAAAATTGGACAAGGTTAGCCATTGATATAACCGATTATCGCGGGCGTGCATATTTGTCAATGACTGACTGCAGACCAGGGTGACTAGCGATGTGGAGGGAGTTGCGTGTGGAATCAGTGGTTGTTGTTGCAGGAGAACTGGAAAAGGTGTTTTTTTGAATGAGGTCCAGTAGTAGAGGTGATAATGGACAATGATACAGGCTTCCGCTCAGATATCCTCCAGGCACTTTTCGAAAAATGCAACATTCGAAGGTACTATAGATCAGCCTACAGACCAGAGGGCAATGGAATAGTGGAAAAAACCACAGGATCATGAAAGCAATAGCCAAAAAGAGAGGAATAACACCGATAGAGGCCACATTCTGGTACAATATGGCACCCAAGGTCGGTCAGAGAGAGGAAACTGTACCCCAACGGTCAATTTTTTTGTACGAATGGAGACACCCAAAAATAAACTCCCAGATGTTGACGAAGGACCACCTAGAAACCAAATAGGAGAGGAGGTTTGGGTGAAACTACCAAATGTCCAGTGCATGACGCAGTCAGTGAGAGGAGTAGTGACAGGTAACCTGTCACCAAACAACCTAATTGTAGATGGAACACCACAGCATATCTTAGACTTGAGGTGAGTTCTAAATGCGAACGATGAAGATATGGAAGATGAACATTCTAGTGAGATGATTGAACCCCTACCAATGCAAAGACTGCAAAGAGAGCGTAATGCACCAATTTGGACACAAGACTACGTCATGTGAAATGATCTTAATATCAAGGGGTCATGTATTTTAAGATAAAAATGAAACTCCTCTTACCTTGGCTTGAAGAAAATGGCGCTCGAAATTTAAATTTTTTTATAAGAGTACCAACCGGAAATGAGGAGGTTGGTGGGAGTGGAGTGGAGTCATGAATAAGCCAAATTTTTTGGCAGTCGATGAGTTGTTATTTGGAAGGCAAGCTATTGCAAGCTGATCACGTAAAGAAAAAAATCCGTAAAGCAAAAAGAAAGACAAAATTAAGAGGATGAAAGAAATTTGATTTATTTCTAAAAGAAGAAAAAGATAAACTTCCATATTTATTTCTACATAGTGTAGCTGTCACCTTTGAGTGCGCCTAATGTTAGATAGATTTATTTTCTACCCTCAAAAATATACCCTTAAATTTGGACAGTGTAAGGGAAACAACTCTGTTAGGGTCTGACAATCAAGTGGACCCACAGGGCCTGAATTGAATTATGGGAATATCAACAGGTTTCCTTAGGGCAAAATAGGGACTTCCGCCAGGCTGATGCAGCAAAAAGGTTGTGTGGATAATATCGTCCTTAATTTAGAATTTTAGTCTTTTAGTTAGTTCTCGGTACTGGTATGGCACACAAGTATGTTTCTTTCCAATTTTCCCGTGAAGTTGCTGCCATTTGTTAAAGACCCCTTTTGTAAATTAGTAATTGTTTTATACCCCATTTTATTTCAGTATTTCACGGTGTTTGGAAGTAAATAAAATATTCTACGTTCAACATCAGTCGTCTTCTTGTCATCAATACATCACCAGAAAATATTACCAGGGAACTGCTACACATAGTCATAATCAAGTGGATATTGATGGAAATGTTTTATGAACTTGAGTCTTTTGAAAGCATTAAATAAAAAAAATAATGACAAAATTTTGTGGATGAAAGTAATTTGATTTATTTCTAAAAGCAGAAAAAAATGTCCTTTCATATTCATTAATACACTGTCATTATCAAGTGGATATTGATGGAAATGTTTTATGAACTTGAGTCTTTTGAAAGCATTAGATAAAAAATAGAGACAAAATTTTGTGGATGAAAGAAATTTGATTTATTTCTAGAAGCAGAATATTACAGCAAATAAATTGAAGTGATGGAATAATTTTGAGAAGTCTATTAAACTGTTAAGCAAATGTTGATTGTGGAGTAAAACTTGACAAAAGAACCTTATAGAATATATTTTAATAAGCAGCATTACCTCATTTAAGAATAAACAGAAGTACATGAAAAAAACATAGTACATACAGCAACAACACAACTTTAGTCTATTGAGTATAGCAAATACTCAACACATAAATATTTCTTAAAACATTTTGAAATTCACTTTCAAAAATTTACTAAAAGCAAATAATTTCTATAATGTTCATGGTTTTCCTCCTGCATGTTGACATGTGAATTTTCAATTTTAGAAAATAGTTTCTACCCTTGGTGTGTTTATGTACTGTGTTTTAAATTGAAACTTGTTAAAAATACAAAACCACATGTGTTTTTAGGCATTTAATCATAAGAAAAAGTTTTCTGATTTTTAAATAGGAATTACAGTAAAATACTAATTTACAAACATCACAAGATAAGTTTTTCTCGTTTTTGTAAATTTTCTTTTAAGAAACTAATGTGCTTTAGGTTGGATTATCTTCCTTTTATAGCTGCTAGTTATACGTTTTGGTTTACCAGATATTGAGTCATGGGATTTTTTTGCTTGAGTGACCTGGTTGCCCCAACCACAACTAGTATAATATTAATTTTTCTCAATGACTACGTGTTTTTAAGGTCGTTTGCCTGTGTTTCTTTCAGATTTAAATTACATGGAAATGTTGATCCATGGCAAGGTATATTTTAACGTTATGATTTACCAATGTGTGTTCGTAAGTGTGTTTTCAAATGTGAACCAGTTGAAAATGCTGATCCACAAAATTCACAAGAAAAAGGTTTCTCTCCATTGTGTATTCGCATGTGTTCTTTCAAATGTGATTTAACTGAAAATACTGATCCACAAACCTCGCAAGAAAAAGGTTTCTCTCCAGTATGTGTGCGCATGTGTATTTTCAAGTTTGAATTAACTGAAAATGCTGATCCACAAACATTACAAGTAAATGGTTTCTCTCCAGTGTGTGTTTTTATGTGGTCTTCCAAATGTAACTTGCGTGTAAATGCTGATTTACAAACCTCACAAGAAAATGGTTTCTCTCCAGTGTGTGTTTGCATATGTCTTTTCAAATTTGCATTGCGGGAGAAGGTTGATCCACAAAGTTTACAAGAAAATGTTTTCTCGACAGTGTGCGTTCGTATGTGATTTTTCAAAGTTTCTTTTACTGAAAAAGCTGATCCACAAACTTGACAAGAAAATAATTCGTTTCCTGCATGAGCTTGCATAATTCTTTTTGAATATAAACTGCATGAAATGCTGATCCACAAACTTCACAAGAAAATGGTTCGTCTCCAATGTGAAATGGCTTATAAGCTCACTTGATAAGAGTAGGGTTTCTCCTATAAAGTAGTTGCATGTATAAATTGAAATGTGAGTTTACTCAAAATGATGATGTATAGACTTTTCAAGAGTAATGATTCTCTTCTGTGTATTCTTGGATTCAAATACTTAACACAAATTCTGATAAAATACAAGTCCACACACCAGGCAAGAATTAGTTTCCTTGTCAGTCTTTTTTTTCAAACTTCAAAATTCTTGTCCTCCACTGCATTTGATATCTGTAAATGAAGAACAGGTATTATTAATACGTTGAAAAACAAACTTAAACATAATAAGACATTATTTAAAAAAGTATTATTAAAGAAAACAAAAGATTCATGCTTTATTACAATTGAGAAAAATAGAATAAATCAATTAATTCTAATCAATTTTGATTCTTACTCAACTATATTAAGGCCCTCAACGCAACTCTGTAAGCCTCCCCATTCATACAATAATCTACCAGACTTTCAATTTTTTTACTATTGTTGCTATGAGTTTTATGGCATATCAACATCTATTGGGTTATTTAATGCCTCAAATTAGTGTTTTCAAAAAAATCTACTTTCTGGGGAATATGCTTTGTTGGTGGGAAGAAGCTTATAGATATTTTTCTTTGTTAACATTTTTATTTTGTTCTTCTTTTTTTTTGTTTAAAAGGTTTTATGGCATATCATCATCTATTGGGTTATTTAATGCCTTAGATTAGTGTTAAAAAAAACCTTCTTTCTAGGGAACATGCTTGTTGGTGGGAAGAAGATATTTTTCTTTGTTAACATTTTTATTTTGTTCTTCTTTTTTTTTGTTTAAAAGGTTTTATGGCATATCATCATCTATTGGGTTATTTAATGCCTTAGATTAGTGTTAAAAAAAACCTTCTTTCTAGGAACATGCTTGTTGGTGGGAAGAAGATATTTTTCTTTGTTAACATTTTTCTTTTGTCCTTTTAAAAGTTTTATGGCATATCAACCTCTATTGGGGTATTTAATACCTCAAATAATTGTTTTTAAAAAAAACTTCTTTCTCGGGAATATGCTGATAATTAGTTGATTTCTGGAGAATTAAAAAAAAATAATAGTAAAAACTGAACTTTAACAGGTACGTGTTTTTGCATATACCTATTAAGTACAAAGTATATAAAATTTCATTTTTAATTTGAAAAATGTTTGTTCTTTCCACATTTAACATAATTTTCGAATTTTAATAAATTCATTCTTCAGGAGATTTAGAAAAAAAACCAAATAAATGCCAGTCACATTTTTGCAGCTTTAATTGAGGAAGTAAAAATATGAATAAAGGAATTAAACAAAACAAAACAAAAACAATACGAGAATCGTGCCGAAGTGTTCCGTCTCTTTTAACAGTGACAACAAATATCTCAAAGTTTCTCACGTTTTATTCTTTCTTTGTTGGATATTCAATTTTTTAAAAACTTATTTTTTAAAATCTCTATTAATAATGGAGATTCGCTTCTGATTTTTGTAACAAAAATTACGTCACTGCTTACATCACTATACCCAAAATCGTCATAACATAGAATAAATACACTCAAAATTTGAGCATGCAACATTAGACAGTCCTCATTGTTTTTTAAAACAAGTTTTAATAGATACATCCCCAGTATTATCCATGAAACAGGCAATGGATAGACGTTTGTGTCTGCATCTGCGTGGAAAAACTTCACAAATGCCACTATAGGAGGTGTAGGAGTGCTCCTCAGCCCTTGAGCTAAAAGAGCACTAAACAGTATAGAAAAAAATCCAACCGAGAATCATATGCGCTACGTTCAATGGGAATCCCTGCATGACAGTAGTCTTGTACTATAGCCCCACTAATGTCAGCGAAGAAACGGACATAACAAAGTTCTATAATGAGCTATCCTCCCTATGCAGACAGATTCCCAAACACAATGTCCTGGTCATTGGGGGCGACATGAATGCGCAGATAGGCAAAAGCGAGAACAATAAATACTGCCTACATAACACCCCAAACAGGAACGGCGAATTACTTGCAGAGTTCTCTCTAGAGAACAGGCTAGTATGCCTAAATACAAAATACCAAAAAAGAAAAGGCAAACTATGGACCTACACATACCCAAACAATACAAAAGCCCAATTAGACTATATCCTAATAAATAAAAAATGGATAAATAGTGCAATGAACTGCGAAGCATTCTCTTCTTTTGAAGGAGCATCCTCCGGCCACAGAATAGTCACTACAAAATTATGACTTAGCCTACGTAGAAATAAAAAACAAACCAGTAAGTCGATACGATATGACTGGTCAACACTTGCCAACAGTGATATATGCAATTGCTACGCTGTGGCAGTAAGAAACAGATTCGATATCCTACAGGAGGCATTTGAAAGCCCCACTCCAAACGAGGAATACAAAAACTTTATCAGTGCCCACCTAGAAGCAGCATCTGAGTGCGTACCAACTGAACTGAAAGCCAAACGCGTTGTCCCCTGGGAGACAGAGGCAGTTAGAGAAATATTAATTTCTTTAAATTAATAAAACAAACCCAACTAGCACCAACCTTAAGAAAGCTCAGGTAGACAAAGGAAGAAATAAAATACATACAAGTACAGATAAATAATATCAGACAATCGGTAGAAGACAGACAGTTGAGATTAGCATGGCAAACAGTAAACGAAATTAGTGGTAGAAAAAGTACCTCTAAATCAAAGCTAAAAGCAACCAGCCAAAAAGACTTCAAAAATGGAAAGAACACTTCCAGAAACTGCTGGGAAACCCCCCAAAAATCATAGAAAATAATATCCAAAAGACTGTAGATAAACAACTAGATATCAAGCTAGGAGATTTCACAACAGATGAAATCAACCAAGCTTTAAAGAAGCTAAAAGGTAGAAAAGCAGCAGGACTAGACGAAATACCACTGGAGGTGTGGAAGATAGGAAAGTTCAATGACATACTGCTTAGGTTATGCAATGCAGTATATAGACAAAATAGAATAGAGAAATGGACGAAGGGCTGCATCCTCCCATTCCCTAAAAAGGGAGATCTCAGAATCGCTAAGAACTACAGAGGCATAACTCTCACTGCTATTGCAGCCAAGATATATAATGCCCTTCTATTTAATCGCATCCAGCCCAAAATAGAGAAAATCCTTAGGAGAAACCAAAATGGATTCCGCAGAAACCAATCCACAACCTCTCAGATCCTGACTATTCGACGGATCATAGAAGGGGTACGAGCAAAGAATCTAGAGGCAATGCTATTATTCGTAGATTTCTCCAAGGCATTAGATTCCATACATAGAGGAAAAATGGAACAAATACTATTAGCATATTGTCTCCCCAAAGAAACAGTTTCAGCTATAATGATGTTATACAAAGACACAAAAGCGACGGTACGCTCACCTGATGGCAACACAGATTTCTTTGACATCACCGCCAGAGTCCTTCAAGGAGACACATTAGCACCATATATATTTATAATATGCCTAGACTACATACTCCGAAAACATCATTATATAACATAAAAGAAAAAGGTTTCACACTAAAAAGGGCAAGAAGTAGGCGATATCCCGCACAAGCAATCAAAGATGCGGACTATGCTGATGACCTTGCACTTCTTGCAGATACACTGGCACAGGCTGAATCACTGCTACATAGCCTAGAGGAGGTAGCAAATAATATAGGCCTCTATGTGAACACCGGTAAAACGGAGTTCATGAGCTACAAAAACAAAGGAAACATCTCCTCACTCAACGGCAAGCCTCTTAAGTCAGTAGAACAATTCACGTACCTGGGAGGTAATATCTCCTCCACAGAGAGTGATGTTAGTACGAGGATAGCAAAGGCATGGTCGGCCACAAATAGATTATCAGTAATATGGAGGTCCGATCTCCCTGACAAGCTGAAGTGACAATTCTTCCAGGCTGTGGTTGTGTCGGTGCTGCTGTATGGCTGCACCACCTGGACCTTAACAAAGCACCTCAAGAACAAGCTAGATGGGAGCTGCACAAGAATGCTGCACGCCGTTTTAAACAAGTCATGGAAGCAGCACCCCACAAGGAAACAGCTGTACGGCCACCTGCCCCCCATCTCACAAACTATCCAGGTGAGACGGACAAGGCATGCAGGACACTGCTGGAGAAGCAAGGAAGAACTCATAAGTGACGTTCTCCTGTGGAAGCCAACACATGGACATGCAAGTGTGGGGCGCCCAGCAAGGACCTACATTGACCAACTATGCGAAGATGCTGGCAGCTCTGCAGAGGAGCTCCCAGGCGCAATGAACGATAGGGAAAGTTGGCGAAAGATTGTCGTGGATACCCGTGCTACATGCGCGACCTGATGATGATATATAGTTTGTTTTATTTTAATAGATATTCAAAGTTAATAGATCTTAGTTTCGATTTCTAATTGTTTTTTTGTTTTTTTAAATTTTTACTCCTTTAATAAATTTGATGATTTCATGATTCATGGTTCAAACTCTCCAACATTTAATTTTTAACTTCCACCTCTTCAAGCAATATCTTTAAAAAATTTATTTTTACATCACCCTGAGGATGTTATTTTTTATTTTGCTAGTATAGATAAAGGAATTAAATACGTAAAATATTTTAAATATCAGTAAAATATAAATATCACTTAGATCTTTTTTGGAGAGAAATAGAAAATGCAAATTAAGTAATCTTCTTTTCTTTCTGATGACGGAGAACGAAAAAGAGCAAGACTTTGTCTTGCCTGCCGGGATCGAACCCGTGTCCGCCCGCATGCAAAAACAAATGCAATCTAGGTACTGGATGGATGCGAGGTTTGACATGTGCCCGGATGTTTGGTTTTTGTGTGTACTTAAAGCGAGTGAGGAGGACGGTGTTCTTTTAGAAGAGAAGATTGAAAGCTGAGGACTGAGATTATTTGAAGTTTTCCTTACAGTTGGGAGAGAATTAGAGTAGTATTTATTTTTAAATCTTTTTGGCCCCCCCTTTCAAAACACCTTCCATATTGTAAAATTACTGTTGCTAGATTATTGTCAGAGCTAACAAGAAAAAAATGCAGAAATTTGGGCATAAAATCAGGATTCAATTTATTACTTGGATACATTGTAAATCTATCCCCCACTTTACAATCAAAAGACACATTAGTAAAATGTGACAAAAATTTAGTTTTAAATACATTAATTTTTATTTCTTTTTTGGCTTTTGTATTCTAAAATAACAAGCGTCAGATGTTGATGATGGACGATGAAAAAACATAAATACCGTAAAAAAATGAGGGCTCTATTTATCCTTATGCTAGGTATTGCCATTGATGATGTCACATCCGTATTTTACAAAATAAATTACCCACCCCCGATTGAAGAAAATAAAATCAGATAATTATCTGATTTTAATGAAATTTTCAATATTGATTTATCAATGAATGAATGTTATAATGCATCAGTTATTCTATTTCAAAACTTTCTGAATTTTTTCAGGTAAGTTAACTTTTACCCCCCCCCTATTTTTGAGGTGCAAAATATTGGTAGGTTTATATAAAGGTGAAACTAATTACAATATAAAAAAAGAAAACGAAAGTGTGAATAGAAGAAAAAGAAATTTAAGAGAGCAATTCTGGTAGAAAGCTGAAAATCGGAAAATACATTTGTAAAAAAAAAACCAAAAAACAAAAAAATATGAAAATAATTTTTTGATATTTTTTTTTTTACTCTTTTCAATAATTATTTAGACTCACTATCTACATTTTTTTTCATAATTTTTAATGAGTATACCTGTTTTATTTATCATTATATAATCAATCAACAACCATGAATGCAGAACATTATTTTTAGGCCAAATGACAACATAATATTAAAGAACAAAGTCTTTCTGGTAATACTGTCAATTTTCATAACAATCTGTCAAAAAGTAAAAGAATTATAAACATTTAAATGAAAAGGCCATTTTTAGCCATTTTTTGGTAAATTCTTACAGGACTGGGGCTCTAGACTTACAAAATTCTTAACAGGATGTTAAGAGTTAATTGCCTATTATCAAAACAAAAAAGTTATTCGTTGATATTTGTTTTGGTTAAAAGGGTGGGAACCAAAATTTTCAGTTGAGTTTTCTATGAAAATTATTAGATAAAGCAAAGTAGTTATTAAATAAATACTTGCTTTTAGAATCTAAAAATATGACATTCAAAAATTAAAATTAGGCGTTTCATATGTTAAATGAATTTCATCTATTAAAATCTATATATATAAAAAAAGGAAGTTTGGTATGTACGTGTCGACTTATAACTCACAAACGAGAGGTTATTCAGATTTGAAATCTTGCATACTATTTGATTTGCTTATAACTAAGAAACACACAAAATTTGGGTTTTGATTTATAATAATTAAGCGATATAATACAATAATTAACAAAAATATAAAAAATACAGTATACATACCCTCCACCCACCCTACTCATGTTGACTCAAGTTTAGTTTTAAACATCCCAGACAGAAGAATCTGTCACTGTATGAAAGAAAATACGAATGTTCATTTCAAAAAACAAAAACTAAAGTTAAGCTGACACACCCACCCATCCCATCTCCACAATTCATCTTTGAAGTAGCGTCAACACAATTCATAACTGTAACAAAAAAGACAGTTCTAAAACTTAAAAAAACACCTCCCACCCCGCTCACCAGTACAGGCTTGATATTTGAAGTGAGTACATCCCTGCACCCACCTCAAATAATTTTTATTTACTTTGTAGAAAGGCAAATACTCATATGTATTTTAAATCGATTATATGCCGAAGTCATGTTTGTTTTATTCATTATTACTGGGTATTCAAATTATTTCTAATTCATTTTTAAACATATTTTTAAAATCCTTTTTATTTCTATTTAACCAATAGATGGAATCTAGAGTGGTCGTACTTGGTGGGTCTAGCAAGTACTACCAATCCGTGTCAATGTGAGCCTGGGAGTAATAGCAATGAAGAGGTACTCCACACTTCCCAGAGCTCCATAATTGGAACCACACCACTAGATTCAGTTTTACCATAGGAGCAATACGGTAGGGACCATCATATGTGCTAGGGCTTGACATGACCAGCTGATTGATTGGAGGGACCTCTCTGACCGCCCGTTTAGCCCAAGTAACGGTGCATGCCATGGACTACTCAACAAATACCACGGGTCGTCACCTACGACCGACATGTGGCCCAGTTGGAAGGAGGTTTTACTCAGCAGAGGTGCTGTCGGCATATTTTACAGCCTCAGCCAATAGGGCTAAATAAATAAGGACACATGTTTAATACTTAGCTCATTTTAATTGTTACTTTTTAGGGGTAAAAAAGAAAATAAATTAAATTAATATTTTTTATTACTTTAATGCAACAATCAGTTAAGAAAAACAAACAATTAGGAACTGAATTTAAGTTTTTTGTCATATGTACAAAACAGTTTTAAAAAATAGAATTATATTTCAAAACACTCAAAAGTTAAGGATTACATCTTTTTTTAATTCTATAAATTATTTTCCTCTTATTCTCTCTCTCTCTTACCTACTCACTACAAATGGTGATAAATTTTTATAGTCCGGTCATGGACGGGGTACTTTTGCTAGTATATATATAAAAGAAAGTTTGGTATGTAAGTGTGGACTTATAACTCAGAAACAAGATGTTATTCAGTTTCAAAATCTTGCATACATCTTGACATCCTTATAACTAAGAAACACACCAATTTGGTTATTGATTTTTACTGATTAAGTGATATAATTAATCAATTTAACCAAAATCAAATGATTTGCGATAATCATGTCATAGCTGCTGGTGCTAATATTTTAAAAAATTTGCAAGATGCTGCCAATATCAGCAGTGATTTTGGTTTGGCTTGTTTTGTTTTATGGCATATCAACCTCAGTGGGTCATTTAATGCCAATAAAGTTTTGAAATAAATCAATTCTTAATGGATAATACAATTTTTTTATAAATACATTTTTCTATTTACCCCATAGATGGGACCCTAACAGGTACTACCACTCTGGGTCAGAGTGGACCAGGGAGCAATGGTGATGAAGGGGTGCGCCACATTCCCCAAACCTCCAAAACTGGAACCTCACCATGAGATAGAGTTTAACGTCATTCCCAGGACATGTAGACCCGCAGCCACCGCCTTCTAGCACCCATATGATAAAAAGGGGCTGGGGCTTGCCATAAGGGCAATAGGGTTGGGAAAATCATATAGGTGCTAGGGCTTGACGTGACCAGACGATTGATCGGAGGGGGCCTCTCCGACCGCCTGTCTAGCCCAAGATAGGGCCAAAGTGGAGTATTGCATGTCATGAACTGCTCATCCACCTGGGTTCTATCCTTAAGCATCACGGGTCGCCACCCACGGCCAACAGGTGGCCCCATTGGGGGAGTCTTACCCCTCTGCAGAGGTGCAGTTGGTGCATTCTAACGCCCCAGCCGACAGGGCGGCAGCAGTGATTTAAAATGGTGCTGCTGCTGGTAATTTGAAGTTGACAAATTTGTTCCCTTATCATTTCAGCTCGGAATTTTTCGCATATCATCGGTCTAATCTTATTTATTTGGTTAAAAGGGAAATAAAATAATCTTTCTAAATATGTAATTTTATGTAGTTTTATCAATTGAATTATTTTTTACAGTTAAGTAAATAACAATATTAAACAAAAACATTTGATTTAACCATTGATAATAAATCAACTTTGTTTTTATTATTAATACTTTCATTTTAGAATAAGATATATCCATTTTAAAATCAGTATTTGATTTTTTTGTATATACAAAAGAGTTTTAGAAAAAAAAAAAGGAAAAAGGAAAGAATAAAGAAACTGTAATATGAACAAGTGTAAGTATCTAATTCTTAGCATTTCATTGTTACATTTTAATACGGTAAAAAAAAATTGTTTAAAAAATGTAAACAACAAAAAGGGACTGTTCTTAAACGATTATAATACACTAATGCTTAGCTTTGTTCATCGTTAAATCTTTAATAAAGTTTAGGAATGCATTTTTTAAAAATAATATCTTAAATGTAAGCAAAAAGAAAAAAAAATCCCTAAATAAATAAACATTCTACTATACAATTCTTTTTTTTTTTCATTTGATAAATCATGTTCCTCTTATTTTCACCCTTACTCCTGTTTTCTCCTCACTCACTCTTTGCTGTTCTTAATTTCTGTTAGTCTGGTCATGGATCGGGTACTTTTGTTAGTTAGGTATATAAATTGTTTTCTCAAAAGCATCTATGTTTGTTGCAAAAGGTAATATTTACTTTAAAGAATGTCGATTTATTTCAATTTAATCAGTTTGATGGAAACTATTCAGTAATTTAAAAAAAAAGAATTCATAGATTAATAAGTCAACATTAAAAATTTTATTAAAATCAGATAATTCCCTGAATTTTGTTAATTTTTTGTGTATCAATTTGGGTTAGTAAATTATCACGTACGACCTACCGTAGATCCATTAAACCTGTTTAAAAACGGCTTCCCTTCTCAAGATAGGGTAAACAACATTTACGACTTTTATGCACAGCGTGTTTGAAAGAAAATAAATATTAAATTTCAATAAATATCAACGGTTTAGTAATTTTTCTGTTTATAGTGTACTTAACGTTTTGTTTGTTTTTTTTTGTTATTTATTTCTAAGAAAAAAACTTTTAAATTAAAAAAAAAATTGTAACAAAAGGGTTTGTTTTGAGTGCACCATAAATCTTCACTTAACCATTTTTAGCAAAATTTAATTTTTTTAAATGTATAAAAATAAATTACATATGTATTTTTTATTTTTATTTTTAAATTTTTTACTGATGTTCAATATGTTACTACTTTTTGACATAGACTTTTTTAAAACTGATGCTAATTATGTTACTACTTTTCGACTTGACTTTGACCTTAAATAATCGATTTATCTAATTTTAATTTGTTTTTAAAATGAAAGCAGATTTTGGTATTATGCCTACATTGTAAATCGAACCCCCTCACTTTAGATAACATTTCTCATAAAATTAACATTTTTTAGAATATACACATTAAATAGATATTCAAATACGGTAACCCTTAACTTTTTCCTCGTAAATTCCGACCGTAAAATAAACTGAACCCTCATTTTATGTCCGTATTTTTACAATGTTACTTTACAATACTAAATATATTTTCTTTATTTGTTAAAGAATAGAGAAAATATATTTAGTATTGTAAAATAACGAGTACAAGAAAAATAAAACATTTATTGTAAAAACAGTGTTTTTAAAACACGGACATAAAATGAGGGTTATTTTATGGTAGGAATTTACGAGGAAAAGGTTAAGGATTACCTAAAATACATAAAGAAAATATATTTATTTATGTAAAATTACGCGTGAAAGTAAAAAACGTTAGATACAAAAAGATGAGCATAAAATGAGGGTTTAGTTTATCATGATACTTATGTTGTAAATCAAACCCCCACTTTTGAACTAAGTGGAACCTCACATAGAATCTATTGAATAATTTTTTCAAATTAGAACCTTCAACAAAATTTACCAACAAACTACAGGACCAAATTGAATTTTAAACAGAGTAATAAAAATACATCTGACTCTACAAATACAAAGAAATACGTATTTTTTATTTGTAAAGAAAGAAAAGAAATTAAATGGTGATACTTACTTCTTTCGATATCAATACTTCTGGTTTCTTTTTTTCTTTTCAGAAATGCAACCTTAGTGAAAAGTTATAAAAATGTAAAGTTTTTAAATCAACTAAATTTTATCTGGTTGAATTAAATCTTAAATATCGCCGTCGTTCATAATTGAAGGGAAATGTTTTCTAAAGAGCGAAATTCAAGGGAGATAAATTTAGATATAAAAGAAAACATTTTAATAATAAAATTTTATTTATACAACAATTAAAAGTTTATTTTATTTTCATTATTTGTCAATCAAAAAACTTTTTTTTCATTTATTCCTTATCTATAAACGAATTTGAATAAATATTTGTTATGAAAGAAAACAGTGACACCTAATCATGCACAAAATAAAATAAAATAAACAAAATGATAAATTAAAAATTAATATTCTTTATGAATGAATGAATTAAAAAAATGTTTTATTTAGAATAATAAATAATATAAACTATTCATTTATAGACACATTATTTAACATCAACATTCTAAATAAGTAACAAAAATTTATAAAATTCGGTGTTGAGTCCATTGTAATGCACTGTATTAAATTGTTTAATAAAGAATTGTGTTGGATGTTCAAATGGTAAAATTCATTTGGTGACACAACTCAATTAATATGCATGTAAACTAGGCATAGGCAAATTTGTCATCTGCTAGGAATTTTAAAAGCGAATTAGAAATAATTAAATCTATTATTTAAGGTCAAACTTTGTCTAAATCAATAAGTAGTAACATAATAACAATAATTAAAAAAAGAAAAATATCATTACATCTGCAGTTTATTTTTAATAGATTTAAAAGTATTTGTTTTGGTCAATTGCGACGATATCAGCCAGTCAGCCTCGTTTTTGATGTTTTTAAGTGCTTGTTTACAATTTTACTTTAACATTCGCGTTTGCAAAATTTTTTTACCAAAAATCAGGTAATTATCCCATTTTAATGAAATTTCCAGTATTGATTTAACAATTAATGAATTTTACAATGCATCAGTTATTTTATTTCAAAACTTTAATTTAGTATTTTTGCTATGAAAAATTAATATATAAAATTCATTTAAAATATGAAAAGCCTGATGTTAAGTTTAAAATGTTATATTTTTAGATTCTAGAAATAAATATCTATTTAAGGCAAACTTTATTTTATTACATCAAAGTATACTTTTTGAAGAAAAACTCGATTGAAAATGTACCCTCATCCCTTTTAAGCTGGAAAAATATTGATGTATATTTTTTTTTCTTTTATAAGATTAAATAATTATCGAAATGAGTAAAAAAATAAATCTCCAAAAAATTAATGATTTATTATTTATTTGCTTTATATTTTTTGATTTTTGGTACTTATTTTCTCATAGAAACACCACTGTATTTTTTTTGTTTCTATTTATAACTTCAGTCTGTTATCTCTTAAGTCTGTTATCTCTCAATAAATGAGAAAGATCCCACGGTAAATATTTAAGTAGTTACGTTTTTACGCCTGTAATCATAACGGAAAACATAGCGTCAATAAGGACAGGAGCCCGGACAATTAACATAGCATTCATAAAGGCAGTTATTCGTGGCGTCAAAATCTTAACAGAACACAAAACGCTTTTTTCATTAATGTATAAATTTGTTTTTTTTTTTTTTTACATTCCCTTTTCAAACATAAAGAAAGAAATCAGATGAATTACTCCTTAGAATCCAACGAGATTAATGTAAATGTCACATAAAAAAAACATAGCGTTAATAAGGGTAAGAATCCAGGACATTAACATAGTGTCAAATAAGGGCAGGCATCCGTGACGTCAAAATATTTACAGAATACAAAACGCGTTCTTCATTGTACAACGTTTTTTTTTCTTTTTACTTTCCTTTTTCAAACACAAAACGTTTTGTGTAAAGAAAGATAAAAAAAAAAAAAAACTCAGACGAATTAATATAGAAAGAAGTAAGTATGACCATTCATATATACTATTTTTAATTATAAATTGTGACTTTTTATTATTATTCGTATTAATTAATTGAGTGGTGTCACCAAATGAATTTTATCATTTGAACACCCTGAACAATTCTTTATTAAAGAATTTAATACAATACATTTCAGTGGACTCATCAGCTAATTTTATTAATTTCTGAATGAATTATGATCTGTTCCCTCATTTTGTGCCCGTCTTTCTACGATAATCTTTTCATCTATTCATAAAGATATAAATGATTTATTTTGTGCATGATTACGTATTAGTGTTTTCTTTTATAACCAATATTTTATTCAAATTCATTTATTGGTAAGGGATAATAAACTGGACCCTCAATTTATTGCCCTTTTAATTAAAAAAAAAAAAAAAAAGAAAGGCTTTTTTATCCTTATGTGCAAAACACGCTCTTTTAATACGCACGAGAATTGTTAAAAAATATTTTAAAACGTCAATAAAAAATGGAAAATTAACTTTTTACTGTTTTCTTTTACGTTTAATATAAAAAACAATTCCAAGTTTATGTATTATAAAAAAGAAAAAACAAATTTCTCTTACATAAAACTAGCGATGTGCAAATTCTCGCCTACTATATAATTTTTATTGATTTTAACAATTAAGCGGACTTTCAAAATGTCTATCAATTTGCACATGCCTACATAAAACCTAAATTTTTGCATTTTAAAGTAAATTCACGTGAATTCCCGTAAATTCTTAATCTTTGTTGACATAGTTATCGCATCTTGACCTGTACACTATTTTTTATATGGAAGATCGTATGTATAATAATTTTGTTTTTTTCTGAAGGAAGCAAAAACAAATTACTAATTTTGCATTTCCTTGATGCCTCCCGATTTAATACTCCAACATCCAGCTGCAACAACAACAACAACAACAACTACAAGAGTTTTCCTCAAAAACCAAAGCGGAAGTTATTTCCGTTAGATCCATCCATTAATAAGAATAACGACAATTTTTAATTCAAACATTATTTTCAAATTTAAAAAAAAAAAAAAAAATGAATTCTATTATGTCATTATTTTCAGCTAGATATTTTTATACAATATTTTCTTTGATTAAAAAAATACGATTTTGATATACAAAAGTATTTATTTTACATTTTATAAATTTTTTAAAAATTTCTGGAAAAAAAAAGTAGACAATTGGAACTTTTAATATAAAATTCTTTAGAAAATAATCTAACAATTTAGAAAAAAAAAAAAAAAAAAAAAAAAAAAGAAAAAAAAAGATACATATTTTTCTTATTTACGGGATTTAAGATTCAAATGTTTAAAAAGCCCTATTTCCAAAACCAAATTAGTAGCGAATTATCTTTTTTTACATATATTCCGTCATTAAATTATCTTTCCAAAAATGTAAAATTTATTTATGTACAAAAATTGTTTTTTACTTCATATACCGAAAGTTTTATTAAAATCGGATAGTTAGTTTATTTTATATGATTTTTAGAAGAATTTCATGTGATCACCCTTTTTAGAATCAGAGAGAAAATGCACATACCTAGGCTATTGCTATAATCTAGGTATACCCCCCAAAATCGTTTTCTACGTTTTAAAAACGAATTAAAATTAAGTAAATTATTATTTAATGTCAAACTTTTGTTAAAATGATAATTAGTAAGATAATGACCATCATTAAAAAAAGAAAAATATAATTACATATGCAGCTTATTTTTAATACATTTAAAGGGATTTGTTTTGGTCAATTTCGACGCGATTCGCCATTCTGTCTCTTTTTCAAGTGTTTTAATTGCTTGTTTACAATTTCAATGTAACATTCGCAATTGCAAAAAAAAAAAAAAAAAAAAAAAAATACCAAAAATCAGGTAATTATCCGATTTTAATGAAATTTTCAGTATTGATTTATCAATTAATGAATTTTCTAATGCATCAGTTATTTTATTTCAAAACTTTAATTTAATATTTTTGCTATGAAAAATTAATATATAAAATTCATTTAAAATATGAAAAGCCTGATGTTAAGTTTAAAATGTTATATTTTTAGATTCTAGAAATAAATATCTATTTAAGGCAAACTTTATTTTATTACATCAAAGTATACTTTTTGAAGAAAAACTCGATTGAAAATGTACCCTCATCCCTTTTAAGCTGGAAAAATATTGATGTATATTTTTTTTCTTTTATAAGATTAAATAATTATCAAAATGAGTAAAAAAATAAATCTCCAAAAAATTAATAATTTATTATTTATTTGCTTTATATTTTTTGATTTTTGGTACTTATTTTCTCATAGAAACACCACTGTATTTTTTTTGTTTCTATTTATAACTTCAGTCTGTTATCTCTTTATTTATACTGTAATTAGAAAACTATAAGACCCACTCAAAAAGAATGTTACGCCCCCAACATAAGGGGATGTCAAAATTACTTGACCTGAAAAAAATTCCCTGATTTTTGGTAAATTATTTTCTGTAGGGAGGGGGGGGGCTAAAGTCATTTTGTCAAAAACGCATTTTAGGCTCATGTTGGGTATAGCTACTATAATCCTGAAAAGGAAAAAGTATTGAACTTGCATTTTATATTTCAATATTTTCTATATATAAAGCAGTAAGAAAATTATATATAAAAAGGTTGAACAGTGGAAATCTATATCTAGAAGCCAATGAACCCCCACTAGCAATAATACATAAAAGAGCTGAACACTCTACACCAACAAGTCCTAAGACTGACCTTAGTTGCCTTTCCAACCACTCTTGTAGAAAGTCTATATCTAGAAGCCAATGAACCCCCACTAGCAATAATACATAAAAGAGCTGAACACTCTACACCAACAAGTCCTAAGACTGACCTTAGTTGCCTTTCCAACCACTCTTGTAGAAAGTCTATATCTAGAAGCCAATGAACCCCCACTAGCAATAATACATAAAAGAGCTGAACACTCAACACCAACAAGTCCTAAGACTGACCTTAGTTGCCTTTCCAACCACTCTTGTAGAAAGTCTATATCTAGAAGCCAATGAACCCCCACTAGCAATAATACATAAAAGAGCTGAACACTCAACACCAACAAGTCCTAAGACTGACCTTAGTTGCCTTTCCAACCACTCTTGTAGAAAGTCTATATCTAGAAGCCAATGAACCCCCACTAGCAATAATACATAAAAGAGCTGAACACTCTACACCAACAAGTCCTAAGACTGACCTTAGTTGCCTTTCCAACCACTCTTGTAGAAAGTCTATATCTAGAAGCCAATGAACCCCACTAGCAATAATACATAAAAGAGCTGAACACTCTACACCAACAAGTCCTAAGACTGACCTTAGTTGCCTTTCCAACCACTCTTGTAGAAAGTCTATATCTAGAAGCCAATGAACCCCCACTAGCAATAATACATAAAAGAGCTGAACACTCTACACCAACAAGTCCTAAGACTGACCTTAGTTGCCTTTCCAACCACTCTTGTAGAAAGTCTATATCTAGAAGCCAATGAACCCCCACTAGCAATAATACATAAAAGAGCTGAACACTCTACACCAACAAGTCCTAAGACTGACCTTAGTTGCCTTTCCAACCACTCTTGTAGAAAGTCTATATCTAGAAGCCAATGAACCCCCACTAGCAATAATACATAAAAGAGCTGAACACTCAACACCAACAAGTCCTAAGACTGACCTTAGTTGCCTTTCCAACCACTCTTGTAGAAAGTCTATATCTAGAAGCCAATGAACCCCCACTAGCAATAATACATAAAAGAGCTGAACACTCAACACCAACAAGTCCTAAGACTGACCTTAGTTGCCTTTCCAACCACTCTTGTAGAAAGTCTATATCTAGAAGCCAATGAACCCCCACTAGCAATAATACATAAAAGAGCTGAACACTCTACACCAACAAGTCCTAAGACTGACCTTAGTTGCCTTTCCAACCACTCTTGTAGAAAGTCTATATCTAGAAGCCAATGAACCCCCACTAGCAATAATACATAAAAGAGCTGAACACTCTACACCAACAAGTCCTAAGACTGACCTTAGTTGCCTTTCCAACCACTCTTGTAGAAAGTCTATATCTAGAAGCCAATGAACCCCCACTAGCAATAATACATAAAAGAGCTGAACACTCAACACCAACAAGTCCTAAGACTGACCTTAGTTGCCTTTCCAACCACTCTTGTAGAAAGTCTATATCTAGAAGCCAATGAACCCCCACTAGCAATAATACATAAAAGAGCTGAACACTCAACACCAACAAGTCCTAAGACTGACCTTAGGTGCCTTTCCAACCACTCTTGTAGAAAGTCTATATCTAGAAGCCAATGAACCCCACTAGCAATAATACATAAAAGAGCTGAACACTCAACACCAACAAGTCCTAAGACTGACCTTAGGTGCCTTTCCAACCACTCTTGTAGAAAGTCTATATCTAGAAGCCAATGAACCCCACTAGCAATAATACATAAAAGAGCTGAACACTCTACACCAACAAGTCCTAAGACTGACCTTAGTTGCCTTTCCAACCACTCTTGTAGAAAGTCTATATCTAGAAGCCAATGAACCCCACTAGCAATAATACATAAAAGAGCTGAACACTTACACCAACAAGTCCTAAGACTGACCTTAGTTGCCTTTCCAACCACTCTTGTAGAAAGTCTATATCTAGAAGCCAATGAACCCCCACTAGCAATAATACATAAAAGAGCTGAACACTTTACACCAACAAGTCCCAAGACTGACCTTAGTTGCCTTTCCAACCACTCTTGTAGAAAGTCTATATCTAGAAGCCAATGAACCCCCACTAGCAATAATACATAAAAGAGCTGAACACTTTACACCAACAAGTCCTAAGACTGACCTTAGTTGCCTTTCCAACCACTCTTGTAGAAAGTCTATATCTAGAAGCCAATGAACCCCACTAGCAATAATACATAAAAGAGCTGAACACTCAACACCAACAAGTCCTAAGACTGACCTTAGTTGCCTTTCCAACCACTCTTGTAGAAAGTCTATATCTAGAAGCCAATGAACCCCCACTAGCAATAATACATAAAAGAGCTGAACACTTTACACCAACAAGTCCCAAGACTGACCTTAGTTGCCTTTCCAACCACTCTTGTAGAAAGTCTATATCTAGAAGCCAATGAACCCCCACTAGCAATAATACATAAAAGAGCTGAACACTCTACACCAACAAGTCCTAAGACTGACCTTAGGTGCCTTTCCAACCACTCTTGTAGAAAGTCTATATCTAGAAGCCAATGAACCCCCACTAGCAATAATACATAAAAGAGCTGAACACTCAACACCAACAAGTCCTAAGACTGACCTTAGTTGCCTTTCCAACCACTCTTGTAGAAAGTCTATATCTAGAAGCCAATGAACCCCCACTAGCAATAATACATAAAAGAGCTGAACACTCAACACCAACAAGTCCTAAGACTGACCGTAGTTGCCTTTCCAACCACTCTTGTAGAAAGTCTATATCTAGAAGCCAATGAACCCCACTAGCAATAATACATAAAAGAGCTGAACACTTACTGAACTTAGATGCCATTGCAACCTCTTTTTGTCTTTCCTAATTTTCATTCAATTTGTTTTTCAAGGATTATAAAACATCTGTCCAAAGTAAACTTGTTTTGTTCACTACATATTTGTGTGTGAACAACTTTCTCATAAATTTATCAATAATGAGTTGTTCTTTACTTTCTAAATACATAAAATTCCTATTATTCAAATTATATTCTATTTAATTATGTTTCTGAAATCATTAATGTATTTTCTTATGTCTAAACATGAATGAACTGATGTGTCACTATTAAAATGCCAAATGATTTATTCTAATTTTCTTATTTCAAATAAATCATGTCTTTTGTTTTCTTTAGTAGTACCTATTTTTCATTTACAGATATCTAATGCTGTGGAGGACAGA
This sequence comes from Doryteuthis pealeii, assembly GCA_023376005.1. NCBI lineage: Eukaryota > Metazoa > Mollusca > Cephalopoda > Myopsida > Loliginidae > Doryteuthis > Doryteuthis pealeii. The sequence continues at coordinate 55,930,014 of CM042177.1, forward strand.
ATTTTTAAAATGGCTGAAGATAAAATCAATTCTTGCAAGGTGTGTGGACCTGCATATTAACAGAGTTGATTCCAAAGAGAACAAAGAAGAGAATCATTACTCTTGAAAACACAGTACATTATAATTTTTACTAAACTCCCATTTCAAATTATACATGCAATTACACACTGAAGAAAAAGATTTCGCATAATTCTATTTAAAAAAAAAAACACATGGAAAAAAACATGAGAGACAAACCTTTTTCTTGTGAAATTTGTGGATCAGAATTTACATTTAATTCATATTTAAAAAGACACAGGCAAACACACACAAGTGAGAAACCATATTCTTGTGATGTATGTGGATCAAAATTTTCATATAAAGGAAATTTGAGGATACACATCCGAACCCACACTGGTGAGAAACCATATTCTTGTGAACTATGCGAATCAGCATTTTCACAAAAGGTCCAACTGATAAACCACATGCAAACACACACTGGTGTGAAACCTTTTCCTTGTGAAGTGTGTGGATCAGCATTTTCCCGTAATGTAGATTTGAAAATTCACCTTCGAACACACACAGGCGAGAAACCATATTCTTGTGAAGTATGTGGAACAGCATTTTCTCATAAAACAAGTTTGAATGTACACATGCGAACACACACTGGTGAGAAACCATATTCTTGTGAAGTGTGTGGATCAGAATTTTCATATAAATCAAGTTTGAATGTACACATGCACAAACACACAGGCGAGAAACCATATCCTTGTGAAGTATGCAGATCAGCATTTTTCCGAAAAGTAGATTTGAAAATCCACATGCGAATACATACCGGCGAGAAACCATATTCTTGTGAAGTATGCGGATCAGCATTTTCAGAAAGTGGAAATCTGAAAAATCACATGCGAACACACACTGGCGAAAAACCTTTTTCTTGTGAAGTGTGTGGATCAGCGTTTTCCCGAAAAACAGATTTGAAAAACCACAATCGAATACACACAGGCGAGAAACCATATTCTTGTGATGTATGTGGAACAGCATTTTCACATAAGCATTATTTGAATGTACACATGCGAACACACACTGGTGAGAAACCATATTCTTGCGAAGTATGTGAATCAGCATTTTCACATAAACAACATTTGAATGTGCACATGCAAACACACACTGGTGGGAAACCATATCCTTGTGAAGTGTGTGGATCAGCATTTTCACAAAAAATAGAATTGAAAACGCACATGCGAACACATACTGGTGAGAAACCATATTCTTGTGAAGTATGTGGATCAGCATTTTCAGTAAATGGAAATCTGAAAAAACATATGCGAACACACACTGGTGAGAAACCTTTTTCTTGTGAAGTGTGTGGATCAGCATTTTCCCTAAAAGTAGATTTGCAAGTCCATATTCGAAGACACACAGGCGAGAAACCATATTCTTGTGAAGTATGTGGACGAGCATTTTCACATAGAGGAACTCTGAAAAGACACAAGCAAACACACACTGAAGCTGCTATGAAGTACAAATAGCAGCTATCAAAGGAAAATGCTCCATCCTAAAAAGATCCTTAGGATACCAATTCTATTTATAAAGAAATCAAGTGTTAGCCCCAGGACAGGGGCCCCTTGACTTCTAAAAAAATATAATAAGAAAATGAAACAAAAAGAGAGACCATACTCTTGTGAGGTATGTGGATCAGCATTTTCTAAAAGGTATTCTTTGAGAATACACATGCGAACACACACTGGACAGAAACCATAATCTATACCAGTTGTGATAGGGACAACTGAGTTGGTGAAGTAAAACTTGAAAAAGTATCTTTAACAATACCAGATAAATGAAGCTGCTATGAAGTACAAATAGCAGCTATCAAAGGAAAATGCTCCATCCTAAAATGATCCTTAGGATACAAATATTATTTATAAAGGAATAAAGTCTTAACACCTAGCAGGGGCCCCTTGGCTTCTACAAATTGTTAAAAGAAAAGAAAACCAAAAAAAGAGAGAAACCATTTTCTTGACAAGATTTTGGATAATACACGTTTGAAAACACACATTTGAAAACACACAGCTGAGAAACCTTAATTTAATGAAGTCTGTAGACTTATTAATTGGGCATTGCCCTGTTGATGGTGTGGATCTTTTTCCTTTTAGACATTGCACTAATGTGTTGATTTACGGTAGATAAACAGAAAACACATGAACACAATATGGAATTTCAAATAACATGTATTAATACATTACACAAACAAGAAATTATGCTTGAAATACTGGATTGCAAACCAAGGTATTGTCTGTGGGAATGTTAGATATATTTTTTTACACCCCAAAGATAGGGTGGGTCAAAGATAGCTTCATACGCATGAGCACCGCAATTCCATCATCTAAAATAGAGAGAGAGACCCCCCCCCAAAAAAAAAAACCTACATAAGACAGATGTCAAATTTAGAAAGTCTCAAGTGTTCAGAATTTTCCATAAACATTTAGCGAAAAAGAATAAATCTGCCAAGGGCCCTGTTCTGTATTTATACATATTTTGGTAATTTGTTCATTTGTTTTGATGTTTTAGTAGGTCTGATTCGCTTTTTTGAACCTGGTTTGCGAGCTATAGTGCACAAATTTTTATCTATTTCAAAGTTTTCATCTGTAGAGATTAATTTGTTGTATTTTCCTTCTAATAATTTTTTATATAAATTTCTCTTTTGTTTTTCAGAAAAAGTCATCCATCTATTGAATGGTATATAATTATGTATGTAATAATTTCCCATATTGTAAATAGCTTTTTGCAAGTCAATGTATTGTATTTCTATCAATTCTTTTAAATTCTTAATCAGGTTTTCTGTGGAAATTATTTTCCAGTTGGAAAAACTCTTGATCAAATGGTTCATGGATTCAGCATTATTATTTTACCATGTTGTAAAATTTTGTTTTTTTCCATTTTGGTCTACATACATAATTATATATTTTTTCTGTCATACAGTTTAAATACGCTTTTAGGTTTTGGTTAACCTCAAGACTATTAATCAAATTTAATCTTATTTGATATTCCTTTTCATTGCTTGCATCAGCAAGGCCAAATTTACCAAATAAAATATTTATGAAATAATCTTTTTCAATTTTTGTCAATCCAGCATCATTTAGATGTTCAATAAATTTTTTTTCAAATGTCTGATGCATAAATATTTTGTTAAATTTCTAAAAAAAGAATCTAAGGCTTTAACAATGGCCTTTTCTTGGTCAGAACCAATTGATATCTCTTCACAAATATTAATGTGTAGATTTTTTTATTTGAGAAAGTTTTGCTACTATATGGCTAAAAAAAGAATGATACACTTCGTACGTTGATTTTTATGCAATAAAATAGGTCCAATAAAAATGGGGTTATCATTTGATGTTTTTCTAAAGACTTTTATATTTTTAAAAGTCATCATTGTTAAGAAATAAGGCCCTAGATTGAATGTCCTATCAATGCCAACTATTGCATCATTGTCAACTGTACATGAATAAAAGTCTTTCATTTGTTCATCAGTGTACAATATCAATGCGGGTAAATCTGTATAAATTTGGAGTGTAACCCGAACAAACCCATCGCCAATGAGTTTTAAACAATTTTGCAATTGATCAGCACCCTCGTTTGTATTTTGTCCCCTAGGGGCCGTGGCTGCCTGTTGCCTCACTTTGATAGTTGCTACAGCAGTTGTTGGGGGAAGGGTGGCTGACTATGCTATTTAAACGGTAATACTTTTTTGGTACGACCACTCGCTCGTGTTCGGCTTATGACATCAGCTTTAGACACGCCCACAAATCTTGATGAAAACAAAAGTACAGGCAGGACCAATTATTTTACTTTTAAAACATAATATTTTTAGCTTTGAAAATTGAAAGTTTTAAATTATAGAATACAAATTCTATATTTTACACCCAAATAAGGAAAAACACATTTCTTTTCCTAAACTTGGGGAAAATAGATTAAAACGAACATAATTCTTTTCGCAAACTTAAGGAAAAGAAATTAAAACAAACACCCAACACAGTCCTTTTCCTAAACTTAAGGAAAAGAGATTCAAACAAATATTTACACAAAAGTCAAAGTTTTGATTGGCTGGATTAGCGATGCTTACTACTACGTCCGCGCCTAAAAAATTAATTACTTTTTGATCCACCTGTAATTATAAAAGACAGAAAAGAAATCAACAATTACACAGAATTCATCTCGTTGTCAAATAGGACACACACCCGACAACAATAAACAAACACACAGATCCCATCTCACGGCCAGATAGAACACAACCAAGAAACAGAAGTCCAAACGAACGATTCCCCTGCCTCAACTACAACACTCCACTACTGCCATTATTCATACCACTTCGTTCTACACCAAGAATCCGTTTCAGCAGGTCGTATCTACAAACTTAATTTTCATTTCTGGTCCACGTCTATTCGAACTTTGATGATTACATACATTTCACATTTCACATCACACATATCTTAAACTTTTCCACAACATATCTACACATCTTTTTCTCTTGGAACTTTCACATCTTTGTTGTTATTACAAATTTATTCTCTGAATAAATCTATTTGTTATCAAATAATTATAAGTATTTGTTTTATCATTTCTCCGTATTTTTCTACCTAAACTGTGTCATATTATTTTATTCTTCATTTAAATATTATTTGTGGAGTAGTTTCATGCAACCCTGACCTCTACAAAATAAAGATAACAATTGTAATGTAATTTTAGGGTCCTACAAACATTTTTTCTTTAGTTACGAATTTTATTTTATTTACATTTTTATTTATAAATAACATGATTCTATATTTTTATATAAATTTTTATTAACAATTATTTTAATATGCACGAATCTTTACATTTTTTTTTTTTTTTAGAAATCAAACAATCATTTCATGTTTCCCCTCACTCGATAAATTTTGAGTGAAAACTTTATTAAAAAAAAAATAAATAGAAATAAATAAATTATGGAAATTTCAACTTCTATAAATGCACTATCAATAAGAGAAATCACATAAATTTTTTTAAAAAATCAACTAATGATACTAGATAGAAATTATGAGATTCCATTTTGATATTGTTGAGGTTTGGTAAGTAGCAGAGGAGTGCATAGTGAAAATAATGCGTGAAATAATAATAGAATTTACAATACTTCATCAGTTTATTCATTTTTAAGAACATACAAATATCGGCTGACTTCTGAAGACGGTCGGAAAATTAAAACGGAAAGTTATTTGGTGGTTGTTAAGTTTTTTTATAAGCTTATATTTCTATTATTAATAAATATATTTGATGTGACATCAGCAGGAGTTCAGACTCCGCCCACTTCCGCCCAAAGGTTTGTTCCCGCCTTTTTAACCCTTGTAAGAAATTAAATCAGTTCGTAATAAATCATTGTTGAATTTACCTCATGTGTTAACCTCTGCTGACCTATCCTTATTCTACCCTGTGTGACCAGCTCCTCACTTTATACTTTTACCTATTGTAAATTCTATTATTTCACGCATTATTTCCACTATGCACTCCTCTGCTACTTATCAATTGGAAACTGTATGATATTTAAACTTTATATACTTTTATATATGGTTTACAGAAGAACCATGGCAAGTAATAGAAATGTCACCTACAACACAAAATATAGGAACAACATTTATGTTGTAAGTCACTGTTTTATTTTTTTATTAATAAATCTTCTGAATTAAATTAAGATTTAATTCATTTATTAGCCTTTGTTAACCTTATAATAACTTCAAGGCTAACACAATAATGGTTCCAGATTGTCTGGTGATAATTCCCCACCCCCACTTTTGTTCCAGGAAATAAATTTATTTTCTTATATGGTCTTGTTATATACACAAATATAGATATCTCCGATTTACTAAGTCACCAAATTCAAGTCACCCACACACCGCATTAAAGAAAATGCAACCGGACGTGAACAGGCCGAGGTGTAAAATCAAATGACGAAATTTCGTCTCTGCGCACCCAGGCTCCGCGCATAACGAAATCTTGAAAAATAAATAAAACCAGAATTCGCATTTTTCGTCCAATCTAAAACATTCCCGCCAAAAATAAAAAAAAATAAATGTTTGAGTTGATCCAAATTACACTGACCATAAACTATTTAACGTCCGGCTTTTGAAGACCACGCCAGAGATAGAACCGTCCACATCGCAAAAGGAGCCGACGACACGAAACTCTACACCGCAAGTCAGCCAATCTCTCCATCCTTAACCTCTTGACCCCGACCGACCAGCGCTCTTAAGGGGACGAACGACTACAAAACCTTATATCATCAATTTACCAAACTGGCGGCGACCATCATCAGAAATCCCCACTACCAACTCGCTATTGGCTACGACCACTAAACATCGGACCTTCCGCCCACATTAACCAACTTCTGACTACTATCACTGGGACTTCTGCATACATCACCACCTCCACTACAACTCACTCGATCACCGAGTCCCAAGCTCTGCAGACATTGCTACTCACACCACAACAGACTATCACCAAATATCGGACATTCTTCTTAAACCCTTTTCAACCGTATAACCTTTGTGTTTTGCTAATACATTGTCAAACTTAAAATCTGTGTTTGTTTTTTTTCTTGCCACCATACACTTCATACTAACACTGTTTATTACAGTCTTCTGGATTTTATCTTTCTGGAAATGTAAAAATTAGGAACATGATTTTTTTTAGTTAAATGACCAATGGTTACCCCACCCCCACAATCATATTTGATAAAAAAACTTTTTTTTTCAATTTTTTTTAAATTGAATAAACTATTAATTCCCGAAAATTTCATTAAAACTTGAAAATTCTTCGATGTTTGGGAATTGTAAAATTTCTCCCTTGGAAATAATATATTTAAGTATACACTTTAAAATGATAAATGAATGTTATCTGATTTAGATAAAAGGGGGTATAATTATATGATTTAAACCCCAACACAATTCTTTATTAAAGAATTTAATACAATGATGAACTCATCACCAAATTTTATTAATTTTTGTTACTTACATAGTTTGTTGATGTTCAATGTCTTATGAAATACAGATTAATATTTTTTTAATTATTCTCTAAATAGAACATTTTGAAATTTGTTTATTTATAAAGAATATTACTATTTCATTTAAATTTAATTCATTTTTGTTTATTGTATTTTATTTTTATTTATTAATAAGAAATAATTGTAAATAAGATAAGTTTCTGATTTCCGAATAAAGAAAATAAAATGTTATAGTTATATTCCATAGTAAATTTATAATTAATTGCCGAATAAATATATTTATTTATTCTAGGTATACCCAAAAAAATCGTCTGCTACGTTTTTAAAAACGAATTAAAATTAATTAAATCTATTATTTAAGGTCAAACGTTTGTCTAAAACGATAAGTAGTAACATAATGACCATCATTAAAAAAAGAAAAATATCATTACATATGCTCTTTATTTGTAATACATTTAAAGGGATTTGTTTGGTCAATTTCCACACGATCCGCCATTCTGTCTCTTTTTCAATGGTTGCATTGGCTTGTTTACAAATTTAATGTAACATTCGCGATTGCAAAAATTTTTACCAAAAATCAGGTAATTATCCGATTTTAATGAAATTTTCAGTATTGATTTATCAATTAATGAATTTTATAATGCATCTGTTATTTTATTTCAAAACTTTAATTTAATATTTTTGCTATGAAAAATTAATATATAAAATTCATTTAAAATATGAAAAGCCTGATGTTAAGTTTAAAATGTTATATTTTTAATTTTAGAAATAAATATCTATTCAATGCAAACCTTATTTTAGATACATAAAGTAATAAGTTTTGAAGAAAATTCTATTGATTCTAGAAATAAATATCTATTTAATGCAAACTTATTTTATTACATCAAAGTATACTTTTTGAAGAAAAGCTCGATTGAAAATGTACCCCCCCCTTTTAAGCAGAAAAATATCGATGTATAATTTTTTTTTTATAAGATAATAGCCAATTAAATAATTGTCGAAATGAGTAAAAAAAGAAATCTCCAAAAAATTAATTATTTATTATTTTTTTACATTTTATTTTTCGATTTTCGTACTTATTTTATAGACAAGCCACCGTAATTTTTTTTGTTTCTATTCATAACTTCGGTCTTTTATCTCTTTATTTATACTGTAATTAGTACAACATAAGACCAACTCGAAAAATGTTACGCCCCCAATATAATGGGGGTGGGGGTCAAAATTAAGTGACCAGAAAAAAATTTCATTAAAATCCGATAATTCCCTGATTTTTGGTAAATTATTTTCTGTAAAGTCATTTTGTCAAAAACGCATTTTAGGCCCATTTTGAGTATAGCTCATTTATTCTGAAATTATCTCCCTTGAATTTCGATCTTGGTAAAACATTTCCAATCAATTATAAACGACGGCGATACTTAAATTTTAATTCAACCAGATAAAATTTAGTTTATTTAAAACTTTTTATCACTTTCTCTAAAGAAAAAGAAATCAGACGAATTAATATGGAAAGAAGTAAGTATCACCATTTAATTAATTTATTTATTTCTATAAATAAAAATACGTATTTATTTGTATTTGTTGGTAGCGAAAGATTTATTTTTATTACCCTGTTTTGTGTTTAAAATTTGATTTAGTCCTGTACTGAATGTTTATTTTAAAATTTGTTTTCGTGGATTCTAATTTCGAAAATTTGTTTAATAAATTCTTAAGGAACATGTTTGTTTTTTATGTTAATAAATTTTATTAACATAAAAAAACAAACACGTATTATTACACATTTATATCACCATACTTTAAAAAAGAAAAGTTCTGTGATATTTAATAATATCGGCTTTTTAATAAATATCACCCGCCAATTATAAACGATTATTTGGTCCTGTATTGAATGTTTTTAGAAGATATATTAATTTCAATTTGTATTTTGTGAGTAAGGTTTCACTTACTTGTAAAGTGGGAGTTCGATTTACAATGTAAACATTATGATAAACTGAACCCTCTTTTTATGTCCGTCTTCTTGCAATAATCTTGCTCCCGTAATTTTACAGTACTAAATATATTTTCTTTATGTAACTATGTGCTCTTTTAATACGCACGATGATTGTTAAAAATATTTTAAATATATAGGGTTGTGCAAAACACGGTCTTCTAATACGCGCGAAAGTTGTTAAAAATATTTTAAAACGCCAATAAAAAATTGAAAATTAACTTTTTAGTGTTTTATTTTACGTTTAATATAAAGAACAATTCCAAGTTTATGTGTTATAAAAAAGAAAAAAAACAAATTTCTCTTACATAAAACCTAAATTTTTGCATTTTAAAGTAAATTGCCGTAAATTAGCATTTTAAAGTAAATTGCCGTAAATGTGCGAAACACGCTCTTTTAATACGCGCGGGAATTGTTCAAAAATATTTTAAAACGTCAATAAAATATGGAAAATAAACTTTTTAATGTTTTCTTTTACGTTTAATATAAAAAAACAATTCCAAGTTTATGTGTTATTATAACTATAATTATTAATGACCATCATTAAAAAAAAGAAAAATATCATTACATATGCAGTTTATTTTTAATAGATTTAAAACGATTTGTTTTGGTCAATTTCGATGTCATCCGCCATTCTGTCTCTTATTCAATGGTTTTAAAGCGCTTGTTTACAATTTGAATGTAACATTCGCGATTGAAAATTTTTTATCAAAAATCAGGTAATTATCCGATTTTAATGAAATTTTCAATATTGATTTATCAATTAATGAATTTTATAATGCATCAGTTATTTTATTTCAAAACTTTAATTTAGTATTTTTGCTATGAAAAATTAATATATAAAATTCATTTAAAATGTGAAAAGCTTGATGTTAAGTTAAAATGTTATATTTTTTAGATTCTAAAAATAAATATCTATTTAATACAAACCTTATTTTATTACATCAAAGTATACTTTTTGAAGAAAAACTCGATTGAAAATGTAACTCCCCCCTTTTTTAAACAGAAAAATATCGATGTATAATTTTTTCTTTTATAAGATAATAGCCAATTAAATAATTATCGAAATGAGTAAAAAATTAATTATTTATTATTTTTTTACATTTCATTTTTCAATTTTTCAGTACTTATTTTCTCATAGAAAAGCCACCGTAAAATTTCCTTTTGTTTCTATTCATAACTTCGGTTTTTTATCTCATTATTTATACTGTAATTAGAAAACTATAAGAACAACTTGGAAAAAATGTTAAGCCCTCAACTCAAAATTAAGCGACCTGAAAAAAATGAGAAAGTTTTGAAATAATATAAATAATGCATTATAAAGATCATTCATTGTTAAATAAACACTGAAAATTTCATTAAAATCCGATAATTCCTTGATTTTTGGTAAATTATTTTCTGTTGGTGGGGGGGGGGGCTAAAGTCATTTTGTCAAAAACACAGTTTAGCATCAAATTGGGTATACCTAGTGTTATGAAAAAGAAAAAACAAATTTCTCTTACATAAAACCTAAATTTTTGCATTTTTAAAGTAAATTCCCATGAATTCCCGTAAATTCTTAATCTTTATTGACATAGTTATCGCATCTTGACGTGTGCACTATTTTTTTATATGGAGGTTCGTACGCATGATAATTTTGTTTTTTTCTGAAGCAAAAACAAATTTAGCATTCCCTTTATGCCTCACGATTGAACTTATGTACTCCAACACCCAGCTGCAACAATAACAACAACAACAACAAACACAAGAGTTTTCCTCAAAAACCAAAGCGGATATTATTTCCATTAAATCCATCCATTAATAAGAATAACGACAATTTTTTAATTCAAACATTATTTTCAAAATTTAAAAAAATAAAAACCGAATTCTATTTTGTCATTATTTTTAGCTAGATATTTTTTATACAATATTTTCTTTGATTAAAAAAAGATACATATTTTTTCTTATTTACGGGATTTAAGTTTGAAATGTTTAAGTTGCCCTATTACGAAAACCGAATTAGTAGCGAATTATCTCTTTTTACATATGTTCCGTCATTAAATTATCTTTCCAAAAATGTAAATTTATTTATGTACAAAAAAAAAAAAAAATTTTTGTACAGGGATCAATGCGCGAAACAAAAACAATTTTACAGCAGTCCTCAATCAATCTATCTAAGCTGAATTGTTAGCAAGACCAAAACAACTCTCTCAGTGTGGGAAGGCAGGCCTTAAATAATGATTAACCGCTCTGGGCCAATAAAGCCCTGCACTGCCATCACAATGTAGAAATTTGCATATGCACCAATGAGGTAGTCTGACTCCGAGCCATTACTCATGATCAGGAGGTTGTGAGTTCAATCTCTATGGTCGCCAATACACTCCCCCATGATTTCCTCATTTTGCATGCTAGACATGTTTGTGCTTGCTTTGAGCTCCCACATAAGTACTTTCTCTCACTACACTCTGCCCCCCTCCATCCTCCTGATGCTTCCATCATACTGCCCATCACTCTTTCTATCACAAGCTCCTCCCCCCATGCATGCCAGACACATTCGTGTTCGCTTTGAGCTCCCGCATAAGTATTTTCTCTCACTACACTCTGCCCCCTCCATCTTCCTGATGCTTCCATCATACAGCCCACCACTCTTTCATTCACAAGCTCCTCCCCCACGCATGCCAGACACATTCATGCTTGCGTTGAGCTCCCACATACATATATTTCTCTCACTACAACTTATCAATAATGGAGTGTCCTTTTCTTTCTAAATAAATCTTTGACCAAAGTAAAACATCTGAATGAAGTAAACTTGTTTTGTTGGCTACATATCAGTGTGAATAATTTTCTCTCATATTTATCAATAATGGAGTGTCCTTTTCTTTCTAAATAAATCTTTGGCCAAAGTAAAACATCTGACTGAAGTAAACTTGTTTTGTTGGCTACATATTTGAGTGTGAATAATTTACTCTCATATTTATCAATAATGGAATGATTTATTTAAAAATAAAAGGAATTTTTAAATAAATCATTAGCCAAATTAAAATACTTAATTGAAGTAAACTTGGTTTGCTGGCTACATATTTAAGTGTGAACAATTTTGTCATACATTTATCAATAATGGCATGTCCTTTTCTTGCTAAATAAATCTTTGACCGAAGTAAAATTTCCATTAGTGAATTATATTCAATTTAATCATGTTTTAGATATTGTTAATGGTTTGTTTGTATGTATGAACAGGAATAACATCATATGCCACTTTAAATTGAAACAGAAAAGGATTTATTCTAATATTCTCATTTGAAATAAAGCATGAGTCTTTTTTTCTATAATAATAAGTTAATAATACCTGTTCTTTATTTGCAGAAAATTAAATGCAGTGGAGGACAAGAATCTTGCAATTTTAAAAAAATACTGAAGAGAAAACCAATTTTTGGTAGATGTGTGGAGCTTCATATTAATACATTTTATCATAACTAGTTGAATGAAGAGAATCATTAATCTCGAAAAGATTCTGTATCATTTTTCTTACTGTACACAAATTTCAAATTTTACAATTGCACACAAAAGAAGTTTATTTCTCATAATTAAAAACCGACATGGAAGATCACATACCAAGTTGTACTGCAGAGAATATATTTTCATATCATTTTATAAAATGTCATATACAGACGAACACTAGAGAGAAACCATTTTCCTGTGAAGTTTGTAGATCAGCATTTTCATATAATTCACAATTGAAAATTCACATGCAAACACACACTGGCGGAAAACCATTTTCTTGTGAAGTTTGTGGATCAACATTTTCAGAGAGGGGTAGTTTAAAAAGACACATGCGAACACACACTGGAGAGAAGCCATTTTCTTGTGAAGTATGTGGATCAGCATTTTCACAAACAGGAGATTTGAATGCACACCTGCGAACACACACTGGCGAGAAACCTTTTTCCTGTGAAGTGTGTGGATCAGCATTTTCACAAAGTGGAAGATTGAAAAGACACATGCGAACACACACTGGTGAGAAACCTTTTTCTTGTGAATTTTGTGGATCAGCATTTTCACTGATGGAATATTTGAAAATACACATCCAAACACACACTGGAGAGAAACCTTTTTCTTGTGAAATATGTGGATCAGCATTTTCACGAAAAGCAGATATGAAAATGCACATACGAACACACACTGGAGAGAAACCTTTTTCTTGTGAAGTATGTGGATCAGCATTTTCACGGAAAGCAGATTTGAAAAAGCACATCCGGACACACACTGGAGAGAAACCTTTTTCTTGTCAAGTTTGTGGATCAGCATTTTCACAAAGAAGCCAACTGAAAAGCCATGTGCGAACACACACTGGGGAGAAGCCTTTTTCTTGTGAAGTATGTGGATCAGCATTTTCACGAATGGAAAGTTTGAAAAGCCACTTTCAAACACACTCTGGTGAAAAACCTTTTTCTTGTGAAGTTTGTGGGTCAAGATTTTCACAAAGAAGCCTATTAAAAAGGCACATGCGAACACACACTGGAGAAAAACCTTTTTCTTGTGATGTTTGTGGATCAACATTTTCACAGAGGGTTCAGTTGCAAAACCACATACGAACTCACACTGGCGAGAAACCTTTTACATGTGAAGTTTGTGGATCAGTATTTTCTCGCAAAGGAAGTTTGAAAAAACACATGCAAATACACACTTGAGACAAACCATTTTCATGTATATTATTACCCAAACTTATAAAGTCATTGTAAAATGATTTACTTTTTTTCTAAAATATAAACTTTTAATATACTTATGTAAATACGTATGAGAAAAACCTTATTCATGAAATACTATAAGAATTTTCCAAGTGTTTTATGAAATATTTGTGTATTATCATTTTTTCTCCTGTCTATTGTGTAATGTCTAATGTTCAAATTGTATTCTCTGTTAAAATATATTCTATAAGGTTCTTTTGTCAAGTTTTACTCCACAATCAACGTCTGTATGATACCTAACACTTTAATAGACTTTCCAATGTTATTTCATCATTTGGATTGATTTGCTGCAATGTTGTGTCTAACTGAATTTTTTTCTTTATTAAAATATTTTCATTTCAACATGACAATGTTCAAAAATATAAAAGTTCACCTTTTATTTATTTAGGAATAAATTAAAATTAAAACTCAAAAGTGTTTTTACTATAAAAAGTAAAATGATTTTTACTTTAAAATTGAATTGTGAATGATTTTTGCTATGAAAATGCATTGGACAATGATATTTAACTTAAAAATGCAATGGAAATAATTTTTACTATGAAAATGCATTGGACAATGATATTTAACTTTAAAATGCAATGGAAATAATTTTTACTATAAAAATGCACTGGAAATGATTTTTGCTATAAAAATGCATTGGACAATGATATTTAACTTAAAAATGCATTGGACAGTGATTTTTACTATAAAAATGCATTGGAAATGATTTTTATTATAAAAATGCATTAGAAACAATTTTTACTATAAAAATGTATTGGAAATGATTTGTACAATGAAATGCATTGAAAATGATTTCTACTATAAAAATACATTGGAAATGATTTTTACTATAAAAATTACAATTACTACTAATCTGCCTAACAGAGTGGCAGCCACAAACATTACTGTATGATTAACGATACCTAACATTTTTTTCACCTGTCTATTGTGTAATGTCTAATGTTCAAATTGTATTCTCTGTTAAAATATATTCTCTAAGGTTTATGAAATATTTGTGTATTATCATTTTTTCTCCTGTCTATTGTGTAATGTCTAATGTTCAAATTGTATTGTCTGTTAAAATATATTCTCTAAGGTTTATGAAATATTTGTGTATTATCATTTTTTCTCCTGTCTATTGTGTAATGTCTAATGTTCAAATTGTATTCTCTGTTAAAATATATTCTCTAAGGTTTATGAAATATTTGTGTATTATCATTTTTTCTCCTGTCTATTGTGTAATGTCTAATGTTCAAATTGTATTCTCTGTTAAAATATATTCTCTAAGGTTCTTTTGTCAAGTTTTACTCCACAATCAACATATCTGTATGATACCTAACAGTTTAATAGACTTTCCAATTGTAACACCACCGGCGGGCTGCGAGACCCTTTTGCACACTTCTGCATCTCTCTGGCATTCTGCATCTTCGCTGCACTTCTAAACTCTGGCCATGATTCGTTTCGTCTGCTGGCTATTTCTAGGACCTGTCCACGTTGCACATGTGTGCTCAAAACATCTCGCAGGGCCCCCGCCAAAGGGGTGTACAAACAAACAGTATCACAAAGAGAAAGAGAGAATAAACAACAACAAAGAGAAACCAGTCAGGTGAACTTCAGATGGCAAAGATGAGGTGTATAATTGTCTGCTGCTATCTCCACTGGTTGTCGAGATGGGGGAGGGTTTCCCCCCTTTCTTTGTAGACCTCTGCTAAGGCTAGCATCTAGTGGGCATCTAGCATCTTATCTCTTCTGTGTTCAAGGCTCATGTGTTCCCTTCGCTGTCCCAAGACTAACTGACTAAAACTTTTCAAATCTCCCAGAATTCCTCAGATCTCATATCAAATCTCGTCTCCGAGATTTGTGTCTAAACCCCGCGTTATTTGAAAAAGTTCTTTGTTTTAACAGACTACCCTTATGGTGTTTTATGACCTATCTGACCAATTGGTCAACTATTAAAGTTGTTCACAACCCAGACTTCTCGTCTCTAATCTGGGGAGTTATCACCCTCTTAATCTTCCTTGAGTTTTAATGGTTTCTCTAACTTATCATTGACCCTACTTTACACATACAATATATGTAGACATACACGCATGTATATATACACACGCACATATATATCTATATCTATATATACATACACACACATGATCTACTTGAACACACTTATCTTATATATGGGTTTTACTACTACTTATTCGGTCTACCACATACATACATATATATGTGGTTTGACTTACTACCTATGTATCATAACTACCTAGAAATATATATACATACACACCTACTGTGCAGCCACATATGCATGCCCAATGCATAGTATTACACAATGTTATTTCATCATTTGGATTGATTTGCTGCAATGTTGTGTCTAACTGAAATTTTTTCTTTATTAAAATATTTTCATTTCAACATGACAATGTTCAAAAATATAAAAGTTCACCTTTTATTCATTTAGGAATAAATTCCTCAAATAACTCAAAAGTGTTTTTTTACTATAAAAAGTAAAATGGGTTTTACTATAAGAATGCATCAGAAATGATTTTTACTTTAAAATTGAATTGGGAATGATTTTTACTATGAAAGTGCATTAGACAATGTTTTTTTACTATAAAATGACTGATGATTCAGAAGAAAATTGCTGTGTGCAAAAAATATGAAAGGTCATTTTCTTCTGCTTTTAGAAATAAACCAAATTTCTTTCATCCACTCAACTTTGTATTTTCTTTTTGGCATTTCTTTGTGGATTTGGAATTGGCCTAATTACAAAAAATATGAAAGGTCATTTTCTTCTGCTTTTAGAAATAAACCAAATTTCTTTCATCCACTCAACTTTGTATTTTCTTTTTGGCATTTCTTTGTGGATTTGGAATTGGCCTAATTACAAAAAATATGAAAGGTCATTTTCTTCTGCTTTTAGAAATAAACCAAATTTCTTTCATCCACTCAACTTTGTATTTTCTTTTTGGCATTTCTTTGTGGATTTGGAATTGGCCTAATTACAAAAAATATGAAAGGTCATTTTCTTCTGCTTTTAGAAATAAACCAAATTTCTTTCATCCACTCAACTTTGTATTTTCTTTTTGGCATTTCTTTGTGGATTTTAAATTGGCCTAGTGATTTTTTAAAAATCAATTAATGTCCACTGTCGTTTTGGAAGTGATTTTTACTATAAAACTGAAATGATTTTTACTATACTTTAAACATACGCTCATTTCTTTTTGGGCGCCGGTGGTTGTCTTCAGTGATGTTTTTATGCAAAGTTCATTGGGATGTTTCGGGTCTTACAACATCATACATCCCTCGCATTGCAGACCCCACCAGAGGCGATCTAACTCTGGTGCAACCACCTTTTCTTAACCGCTAAAAAGACATGATGGGGAAAATCTTTTTTTTTTATACTGGACGGTTGTTGACCTCATCCCAATCAAATACAAAGCACCGCGCTTCCGATTGGTTGTTTACTATAAAAATCTATTGGCCACTACATTCTGCTATACAAATGCATTGGATATGGTTGTTGTTGTAAAAATTCATTGGTCAATAATTTCGACTATAAAAATGCATTGGAAATGATTTTTACTATAAAAATGCATTGGAAATGATTTTTACTATAAAAATACATTGGAAATGATTTTGACTATAAAAATGCATTGGAAATGATTTTTATTATAAAAATGCATTGGAAATGATTTTGACTATAAAAATGCATTGGAAATGATTTTGACTATAAAAATGCATTGGAAATGATTTTGACTATAAAAATGCATTGAACAATGATTTTGACTATAAAAATGCATTGAACAATGATTTTGACTATAAAAATGCATTGGAAATGATTTTGACTATAAAAATACATTGGAAATGATTTTCTTTAAAAAATGTATTTGGAAAGATGTCTACTGTAAAGATCCATAGGTGGTTTCTGGCTTCACAATACAACATAGACTTTTTTGGTGAACTCATTTCTGGTCACTTGTTTAGATCTGGTTAAAATAATGGCTGGGCTGCTGGCAGAAGTTCTAACTGTGCAGCTGGCTAATGGCATGGCTGTGGTGCTGACAAAAGGTATGTCTGGACTACTGGCAGATGGTATGGCTGAGCTGCTAGCTAAAAGTATGACTGAAATACAGACAGAAAGAATATCTCTGTTGCCTTCTGGCTCATTCATATAATCTACAGTTCTGCTAAGTTATTTCTAACTGTGCAGCTGGCTAATGGCATGGCTGTGGTGCTGACAAAAGGTATGTCTGGACTACTGGCAGATGGTATGGCTGTACTGCTAGCTAAAAGTATGACAGAAAGAATATCTCTGTTGCCTTCTGTCTCATTCATATAATCTACAGTTTTGCTAAGTTCCTGTAATTAATAATGATTTATAATTAATATTAAGGGCCGGGTTAGCTCAGTCGGTAGAGCGTTCGGCTAGAAACCACAAGTTCTAGTTTGATACTGGCCCTCGCCAACTCAGCGTATGAGTAGCACAGGGATCTGTGCGGTAAAGTAAGGAGCTGATGGTAGGTGTGGCGCTCCACCTCAGACGCCAATACAATCTCCTTGGTCTAGCGCTATTGAAAAGCGGATAGACTCCCTCACTGACTGGCTGATACCGACTTTACTTACTTATAATTAATATGTGGAAATAAATAACCTTGCTATACAGAATAATAGTACATGCACTTAATAATAATAATAAAAAAAATAATAATACCTAGTATTGATTAACAAAAAAAGAGACCTTGTCAACAGAGTTCCAGCAGATCTAAGGAAAACAAAAAGATAGACCTTGCAAGACAATTTAAAAAGCTCTGGAATATGTGGATCAAAGTGATACCAATTGTACTTGGTGCTCTTGGAACATTCCCCTAAAGATTTGAGGATCTGGAAATCAGAGGAAGAATTGAGACTGTCCCGACTACTGCATTACTGCAATCGGCTATAATACTCAGAAGAGTCCTGGATACCTGAGGAGACTTATTGTAACTCATTCCAGGGAAATACCATCAGCTTAGACTGGTGTGAACAACTCACAAGGAGTGAAATAATAATTATATTTAATGATAATTAATTAGTGACAATGAATGACCTTTCTCTAAAGAATAATTGTTCATGTAATTAATAATAATAATTTATCGTCAATGAGTGGGAATAATCAACCTTGCTATGAAGAATAATAGTTCATGTAATTAGTAATAATAATTTATCAAAAAGTGGTGACTATAAAAAAATGATAATTCTATAAGTATTTATAATTTATCATTAATGAGTGGAAAGAATACTAGTATATATTATATAGTATACTATAAAGAATACTAGTAGATAATAATAATAATAATAATAATAAGGATATTTAATAATAATTATTTAGAATAAATGACCTTGCCGTAAAGAATGATGCTTCATGAAATTAATAATTAAAATTAATAATAATAATAATTAATGACAATACATGACCTCTCTTTAAAGAATGTAATTAATGATAATAATTCATCATTAATGAATGGAAATAATTGAACTTGCTATAAAGAATAAGAGTTTATGTAATTAATAATAATCATAATAAGGATGATATTTAATAATAATTAGTGAAAATAAATGACCTTGCTATAAAGAATAATAGTACATGTATGTGATAATAATAATAATAATAATAATAATAATAATAATAATAATAATAATAATATGAAACGCACAAAATTCTCTGGGACTTTGAAATTAAAACGGATCACCTTATCCCAGCAAGAAGACCAGACCTAGTGTTGATTAACAAAAAAGAAAGAACTTGTCAACTGGTGGATTTTGCAGTGCCAGCGGATCACAGGGTGAAGTTAAAGGAAAATGAAAAAATTGACAAATATCTGGACCTTGCCAGAGAACTGAAAAAGTTATGGAATATGAAAGTGAAAGTTATACCAATTGTAGTTGGTGCACTTGGAACAGTCCCAAAAGCATTAGAAAAGGGTTTGGAAAGTTTGGATATCAGAGGAAGGATTGAAACCATTCAGAACACTGCACTGCTGCAATCTGCCAGAATACTCAGAAGAGTCCTGGAGACCTGAGGAGACTTGCTGTCACTCAGACTCCAGTGAAAGACCATCAGCTAACACTGATGTGAAAACTCAAAAGGAGTAAATAATAAGGATTATATTTAATAATGATTAGTGAAAATGAATGACCTTGTGATAAAGAATAATAGTGCATGCACCTAATAATAATAATAATAATTACTTAAGTAATTAATGGCAATACATGACCTTTCAAGAGAGAGAGAGAGAGAGAGAGAGAGAGAGAGAGAGAGAGAGAGAGAGAGAGAGAGAGAGAGAGAGAGAGAGAGAGTTAAATAAGATTATATATTTTTTTACATATTTTTTAACAATTTTACAATTGATAATTGGTGATGATAAATGACCTGCTATAAAGAATAAAAAATTGTGTTTATAGGATGGAATATATGATGAATTTTTATGTTGTTTCATGAATATTGCCTTTATTATCCTTGAGTAAAAGATTTGCATCACCTTTTGCATGTGGTTCGAGTACCGTCAGCAAGTTCAAGTTCAAGTTGCGAAGCATTACAATTTTCATTAAAATGAACAAATTTTATTTTATCCGTAATTATGTGAGCAGTATTTCCAGTCTACAAGCAAATTAAATGAATAATCTTTAAAAGATTTTTCTAAAGTACTTACATTGAACAGAAATTACTTTTTTTCATCTGTATCTTTCAGTGAGTTGACTGAATTTTCTTTTCTTTTATTTCTGAAATATTTTGTGTCATGTGTATTTTAGTTTTACAGTTTTCACACCTTTAAGAAATAATATTACCTTAAACAGTTACCTCCCTTTGACCATTGCCAAACACAGAGACTATGGGTCCTTTAGCCATCACCTAATAAGAAACCTCGTGCGATTGGCTAAGGGCCTTTGTCAGCGACCAATCAGAGCACACGTTACTAGGCTTAGTTTGGCCGCCAATTTTGAGGGTTGATACCATCAATCTTCCTCTTTCGCTGTGAACGCCGTCGAAGAACGACGTGCTTTTTTGAAGCCAGCTTACCGAAGGGCCAGTGACGTGTAACGTCAAACAAATGAAGCTAGCAAGACATTCCTACAAGAGACAGTTAAGTCACGCAAAGCATTATTTTGCAGCCAAACCATACCTTTATTTTTAAACCACACACATTTTGTATCTCACAAGTTACATATTGTTTATTGTATGTTTTATATGCAAGTTGTTTGATAAACGCATTTCGTTTTTATAAAGCCTTGTTGTGTTCGTTACTGGTTGACTTTATCTTTATCTGTCTTCGTAATTATCATCACTTTCCTATACACCATCTTCTCTTAAAATTTGACGTGTTTTTACATTCAAATTTTCGACGAGCCGGCTTCTGGCAGTTATAGCATCGTACATGTTTTATATCTTTTTGTTGAATGTTGACTTTCATCGGGTAATCTACTCGTGCTTCACTTTTTCTACATTTTTCAGTTTTTTTGTAGCTTCTGAGAGCTGATTTAAACTCATTAGATTTTAATTCATTCTTTCTTTGTATTACCCCGGTTGAAAAGGGTTTGAAATCATCAGGCAGTCTTTTTAGAATCATTGCAATCAATAAGCTCTCTGATATATTTTACCCGGCTGCATTTAACTAGGATGCAGCATTCTCTCCTCTTAACATATAGTCAGTGACATTTTCATGTGCTGACATTTTTAGTGATGTTAATTCTGTGTAAAAAGAAATTATCCTGGGTTTGCTGCTTCCGATATAATGATCTCTTAATATCTTCATCGCCAATCTTCATTTGTTCCTGGCATCTCTGATAATCAGAGTGAGACTTCTATCGTCTAACATTTGCACCATCAGAGCAAAAACTTCAGCATTTTTCTCTGGGTCGGCTTCCTCTGTTTCAGAATCCAAAATATGTGCCAGCATTTGCAGTCAAAGATATGAGATGAATTTGATTTCCCATGATTGAAATTGTTCTGGGTTTCCATTGAAGAAAATCCTGTTTTCATGACTGGGTGCATAACATGTTGAGTTTGTATATTCATACTCTATGATAGGGATGTGCAATTTATTGCTGGCTCTAAAAAAGGGTTATCACAGGAAATTCTTCTAAAAATCATATAAAATAAACTAACTATCCGATTTTAATAAAACTTTCGGTATATGAAGTAATAAAAGACAAACTTTTATTGTAAATAAATGCTTACTAAATTGAAAAGGCTAATAATATTTTTCGTTAGTTTTTGTTTCGTGCATTAAATCCTCCCAACAAAGATTTTTTTTCTTTTTTTTGGATGTAAATATTTTTTACATTTTTGGAAAGATAATTTAACAACGGAACATATGTAAAAAAAATCGCAACTAATTCGGTTTCGGTAATAGGGCATCTTAAACATTGAAACTTAAATCTCGTAAATAAGAAAAAATATGTATTTTTTTTTTTTTTTTTCTTCTTAATTGTTAGATTATTTTCTAAAGAATTTTATATTAAAAGTTCCTATTGTCTACTTGTTTTTTTTTTGGTGGGTGGGGAGGGGGGTTCAAGGATTTTTTAATTTATAAAATGTAAAATAAATACTTTTGTTTAGCGGATATCAAAATCGTATTTATTAATCAAAGAAAATACTGTATAAAAATATCTAGCTAAAAATCATGACATAACATATTTCGGTTTTTGTTTTTAAAAAATTTGAAAAGAATGTTCGAATTACAAATTGTTGTCATTCTTATTAATGGATGGATCTAACGGAAATAATATCCTCTTTGGTTTTTGAGAAAAACTCTTGTTATTGTTGTTGTTGCAGCGCTGGGTTGTTGAGGTATATAAGTTAAATCGTGAGACATCAAAGAAATGCTAAATTAGTAATTTGTTTTTGAAACTCGATTAAGCAGAAAACATATCGATGTATAATTTTTTTTCTTTTATAAGATAATAGCCAATTAAATAATTATCAAAATGAGTAAAAAAGAAATCTCCCAAACATTAATTGTCTATTACTTTTTTACATTTTATTTTTTGATTTTCGGTACTTATTTTCTCATAGAAAAGCCACCGTAATTTTTGTTTTTGTTTCTATTCATAAGTTCGGTCTTTTATCTCATTATTTATACTGTAATTAGAAAACTATAAGACCAACTTGAAAAAAAGTTACGCCCCCAACATAAGGGGGGTCAAAATTAAGAAATATGAGAAAGTTTTGAAATAAAATAAATAATGCATTATAAAGATCAGTGTTACCCAAAATGAGACTAAATTGCATTTTGACCAAATGACTTTAGCCCCCCCCCCCCGAGAAAATAATTTACAAAAAATCAGGGAAATATCGAATTTTAATGAAATTTTAAATGTTTATGTGTCAATGAATGATCGTGATAATGCATTACTTATTTTATTTCAAAACTTTCTCATTTTTTTTCAGGTCACTTAATTTTGACCCCCCTTATGTTGGGGGCGTAACATTTTTGCGAGTTGGTCATTTTCGATACTAATTACAGTATAAATGATGAGATAAAAGACCGAAGTTATGAATAGAAACAAAAAATGTTTTTACCGTTGCTGTTTTATGAGAAAATAAGTACCGAAAATCGAAAAATAAAATGTAAAAAAAATAAATAATTAATTTTTTGGAGATTTCTCTTTTACTCATTTCGATAATTATTTAATTGGCTATTATCTTATAAAAGAAAAAATTATACATCGATATTTTTTCTGCTTAAAAGGGGGGGGCATTTTCAATCGAGTTTTTCTTCAAAAAGTATACGGAAAAAATAAGGTTTTCATTAAATAGATATTTATTTCTAGAAAATATACATTTTAAACTTAAAATAAGGCTTAACATATTTTAAAACAATTAAATTTATTTTCAATATCGCACATAAGTTCGAAAATTAATTTATGGGAATAAAATATGAATTAACTCCCTTAGATAAATTGAAGAGTTAAATTCTTTCAGAAAGACTGCAATATCTAATAAAGGTAAGTTCACTTCATTATAACTATTTTTAATTCAATTATTCATTTTTAATTAAAAATATTCAAATTCAAATTGATGTTTTCTCACTTTTTATCTTTAAATGAACTTTTTTTTTCGTACTTCTAAAAACCTCGTCCTTTTCTTTTTTTTTAAAACCAATTAGATTAAAATTTAATAAAAATCCGATAATTCCCTGATTTTTGGTAAATTATTTTCTGTAAGAGGGGGCTAAATTCATTTCATAAAAAAAAAACCGGATTTTACGTCAATCAAACAAGACAAAAAGATATTATGACACTTACGCAACACCATAAAAAACTGGAAGAAAACAAATCCATTTTCATGTCAAACGAAACTAATATATTAGGGTGGGGGGCTAAAGTCATTTTGTCAAAAACGCATTTTTGTATAACTTGGTAATTTTTCGTAATCAATCACTGTCTATTTCAATCATTTTGTTGGCAAATCTTTTACTAAAGTTGTTTTGTTTACATTTATCAACTACATCATTTTCTTACTTAATGAATTTAACTTTAGAACATGTTAATAACATATTCTGAAGTTAAATTTCGATAGGCAAATGGTATAACATTGTTATACTATTTGTCTATTGAAAGTGCTAATTACATTAATATAGCCAGTCATATCATTTAGTCTCTGCTTTGGGAATTATTGTGACATTCCTTACTCATGATTAAAAAAGAATGTGGTGTTTTCGGACCCACGTAGGTACATCATGCAAGAGGGGACCGGAAGTCAGGACACCGGTAGTGAAAACTGAACGAACAACAGAACGAAATTGACGCGTTCATATTTGTTATGATATGCATTAAATGAAGACTCTTAAAACGCAAATCGTTTGCAGTTCTGATTAAAGATATTAAATTGGCCACGAATAGAAGACAAAAACTGAGATCCAGAGAAAGAACTGAATTTTCTTCTCAATGTAAGTAATTTTTGAAGTAGTAAGTTTTTTTTTTGTTACACACGTATTTTGTACTACTGGACAGGCTAAAAAAAGAATGGTGATCCGGACCCATGTAGGTACATCAGTCAGGAGGGGACCGGAAGTCGGGACACCGGTAGTGAAAATAGAACGAACAAAGGAACGAAATTAACTCGCTGATTTTTGTTATGATATGCATTAAATGAAGACTATTAAAACGCAAATCGTTTGCAGTTTTGATTAAAGATATTAAATTGGCCACGAATATAAGACAGAAACTGATATCCAGTGAAAGAACCAAATTTTCTTCTCAATGTAAGTAATTTTTGGAGTCGTAATTTTTTTTGTTGTTGTTACCCCACATTAAACTTCCTTGGGACATGTGGTACCAATAATGAGAATTTACCAGCAGTAAACTCATTCCCACTATAACTACTGTTGGGACCAATAATTCAAGCGCAAATTTTTACTTAAAAATGATAGATACCTCTAATTTGTGTGCTCTTTTTTTTTTTTTTTGAAAACGAATTAAAATTAATTCAATTGTTTATTTAAGGTGAAATTTTTGTTTAAGTCAAAAAGTAGAAACATAATGAGCATCAGTAAAAAATTTTTAAAAAAAGAAAAAGAAAGATATATTATGTAATGCATTTTAAATTAGGGACGTCCAATCAGTTTTACGTGAAAAATGTATACATGACTGGAAAAGCTAAACAAAAGGTTTCTAAAAGTTATTTTATTAAAAACAGATATTTGTATCATTTGAAAGAAATAAATTAAAGAAAGTTCCATTAAAAATTAGAAAATCGAATTTTCATTCAAATAAAATTAAAAAAAAAAAAACTACCTAATTGTCCAATTTTAATGAAATTTCACCTCTTAATTTTTTATAAATTATTTTAGAAAAATAGTTTATAAAAAATTAAGAGGTGAAAATTCATTTGGCCCTACCAAAATATTTCTAAAATATGGTCTACATTTTCAAATAATTTAGATTCTTGTTAAAATAAATCCCTTGGTTTGAGTTATTTATTCATCTTCATATAAAATATTTCAACAAATCAACATTAACTCGAAAATTAAAATTTAAAACAGCATATATAAGGAAAATTAATTCGTACAGTTTAGCTATTTATTTCATTAAAATATACTCCTAAATTCAAAATGTAAAAAAAAAAAAAATTTGAAAAAAAGACAATTTTGAAGAATTTATATTAATTCTACTATTTTAAGATTTCATCACTACTTTTAAAAAATTTCTTTTTAATTACATAAAGCTGAAAGCCGGCATATATTTTCTCAATAAAAAAAATTTCAGTTTTTCACAATTCAAAAAATATTATTTAAAAAATCAGACCATGTTTTTAAAAAAATTATTCTTAATATTTTTTAATAAACAAAAATCCATTAATTAAAGAGTATGGTGTTCCGGCTCACTTATTTCTCCTGATTCCTCATTCTAAAATGAGGCAAAATATCTTGAATGAGATGTATAAAATTGCGATAAATAGCTTAAAATTTTGATATATGTTATTATTATTTTATTATTAATTCATTTTTTCAACAGATTTTATGTACATTCCAAACAACTTTGTCAATAGTTAAAAGTAAGTAGAGAAAATAGACAAGAAGGAAAAATGTCTTTCAGAACATTAATGATATGATTGCTATGGAACGTCCTGACTGGCAGGCTGTGATAGCTTATGTCACTTCAATCTATAAACATTTTGAAGTGGACTGCACATCTTGTAGCTGAACTTGTTACAGTGATGCATTCTTTTGTAAGTCATTGCTGCATTCAGAAATTAAACAAAACGTAGCAGCCTTTGAAAAAAAAAGAAAAACATTCACCATCTTTATCAGGAAACCATCCACTAAAACAATAGTATGCTCACCTGATGGTGACACAGATTTCTTTGACATCGCCACTGGAGTCCTACAAGGAGATACATTAGCACCATATATATTTACAATATGCCTAGACTATGCACTTAGAACATCATTAGATACCATAAAAGAAAAAGGCTTTACACTAAGTTTTTTTTTTTTAAATTTGTTTTTTAAACGCATTAATAACCCGTCCTTCGGGACGGGGGTCTAGTGTGCTTCGGCCACTGGACCAGTGTGTTTGAATTAATAGCATCGGTCCCAGGGGGCTATCACCCAGGCAATACCTTCCCCCTTGATTTAAAGGGGCAGGGCTGGGTTTATTGCCCTTGTGGGGCAATGCCAAAGGGATCGACGCAATTTTTGTTCTTTCCCACCCATGAGCTTCAGCTTGTGGGTGGGCCCACATTAAAACCAGGCCTTGTGCCCAGCCCATACAAGTAAGGTATGAGGCAAATACCCAAAAAGGCTTTACACTAAGAAAGGCAAGAAGCAGGCGATATCCTGCACAAACAGTCACAAATGCAGACTACACTGATGACCTTGCACTTCTTGCAGATACACCAGAAAAGGCTGAGTCACTTCTACGTAGCTTGGAGCAGGCATCAAAGAATATCGGCCTCTATGTGAACTCTGATAAAACTGAGTTCATGTGATTCAAAAAGAAAGGAGACATCTCCACACTTGATAGATTTTATATTTTTAGTTTTTCATAAATGTGTATAATTTTAACATATTGATTATAAATCACCTATGGAATAGATGTCTTTATCACTATGAAATTTATTATGGAAAAGAAACTGTTTTCTACCTTGTTACTTTTTGTTTCATCCAGGAATGTAAGTCCATATATTTTATTTATTTAAACATGCATTTGAATAATAAGAACCAAATGTAAGAGTTACTTTTATGCATACAATGGTAAGGAAACCATGTTTTTGTTTCATCCAGGAATGTAAGTCCATATATTTTATTTATTTAAACATGCATAATAAGAACCAAATGTAAAAGTTACTTTTATGCATACAATGAATAGTAAGATATTGAATAAAAACATCATACATTTCAAGAATTTGCTGTTTTAGTTTTAAATAAAAATACATTCAACAAAATTACTCAGCATTGAAAACAGCCATTTATCAATTCTAAAATTTTTCCTTCTTGTCTATTTTCTCTACTTAATTTTAACTTTGACAAAGTTATTTAAGATGTACTTAAAATCTGTTGAAAAAAAAAATGATAAAATAATAATAATAGCTAATCAAAATTTTATGCAAATCACCTTTTTAATAAATTATATATCTCAGTCAAGATATCTTACCTGATTTTAGAATTATGAATCAAAGGAAATAAGCGAACCGAGAAAGGTTTTTTCTTGAAGGTTTTTTGTTTATTAAAAAATATTCAAAATTGAATTTTTAAAACATGGTCTGATTTTTTTTTAATAAGAATTTTTGAATTGTGAAAACTAATATTTGTTTTATCGAGAAAATAATATATGCTGGCTTTCAGCTTTATATCATTAAAAAGGAATTTTTTACAAAGTAGTGATGAATTATGAAATATGAAATAACCAAAAATATATTGTATCCAAATTCAGGAAATTATTTCATCTGGTTTAGATATCTGTAAACAATAAAACAAGAGGAAAACTATAAGAGAAAGAAGAGTAATAAAATGCACTTCATAAAAATCATACATTTCAATATATTCAGATATATTCAATACTATAATCAAAAATATTAATAACAAATATTTTCTTAGATTATACAGGATTTGATATAAGAAAATATTTACTTATTCATACATTGGTTAGCAGTTATATGAAAAGATTACTTAGTGAAAAATATATTTGCTGGCTTTCGGATTTACATAATTAAAAAGGAATTTTTTACAAAGTAGTGATGAAATCTTAGAATACTAAAATTAATAAAAATTCTTCAAAATTGTTTTTTTGCCAAATTTAATTTTTTTTCTACATTTTGAAATTTAGGAGTATATTTTATTGAAAAAAATAGCTAAACTGTATAAATTAATTTTCCTTACATATATTGTTTTAAAATTTAATTTTCAAATTTAGGTCGATTTGGTTCATTTAGCATAGTTATAAGATATTTTGATTTGAACATTTTTAAGATCAAAATTCGGCAGACCTGAACTTCCAGACCCCCCCCTTCTAAAAAATTTAAAAACATTTTTTTTTTTTTTCTTTCAATGGATTATTATCGATTGCACACCAATCTATCAGATCGGAATATCAGAACCGCTCGAAACGAAACTGGCACAAAGGTGTCAAAGTTAGGGTGGCCCAGAAAAAACAGAACCCAAATTATTTATTATCGAGCGGTTCTGATATGGGGGTCGATTTACTATAAACTTATACAGGGAAATGATCACCCCTGAAAACTCAAAAAATAAAGAACTTTTTAGAATTTTTTTTACAATCTGATAGATTGGTGTGTAAACGATAATAATCCATTGAAGAAAAAGAAAAGAAATTACAAAGAAAAATTTTTTTTCAGCAGTTCCGATATGAGAGATCGGTTTACGATAAACTTATACGGGGAACTGAGCACCCCTGAAAACTCGAAAAATAAATAACTTTTAAAAATTTTTTTTTTACAATCGGATAGATTGGTGTGCAATCGATAATAATCCGTTGAAAAAAAAAAAAAATTAAAAACAAAAATTTTAGATGGGGGGGTTCTAAAAGTTCAGGTCCGCCCAAAATTCTAATGAATTCAACTTCAGAACATGTTATACTATTGGTTTATCAAAAGCAATAGTTAAATTAATTTAGAACAGGTGTGTAATATAGTCTCTGCTTTGGTTATTATTGTGACAATGTGACATTGTAGCTATGAAACAACGAGATTCAAGTAAAAACAATACTTATTCTTTAAAAAAAAGTCTTTCCTTTTTTTCCATTAAGTACCAAAGATGATTTGACTAAATAATCACGTGACCGGTAGTGACGCAAGCACGACAAACTGACGTCAGATTTTGACCCCACTGATATATATCTCTTATTTGAAGCATGCAGATGTCATACTACTAGGGTGATTCAAAAGGTTTACAATATTTTTGTAGGTGCTAGTTTTGTGGCGTGTATATCACATGACCAAAACAGTTCAAGCCGTGGTAGGTACCCACTGTGGTTAGTAGTAACGTGGTAGTTGGTGCACTGATATGTTGTGCATTGCTTCATTAAGTGTGTGATCACAATGTGACATTTCTTAGTGGAAATGTTGAAAAGGAATATTCAAAATATGTAACAAAACAAAAGTAACTTAAAACAAAAGCACTAAAATCAGTGATTTTTTTATGTTCTGAAAATATTAATATTCAATTTTTGGTAGATTTTTTTTTAAATATAGAAAGTTTTTCTATTGAAGACTATTAAAGTTTTTGCTTACATGTAGATTACTTTTCACAAATATTTTTGGGTTTTATAAAGTGCAGATACATAATTTTTCTTATCTTCTCCATTCCATAGCGTGAAATTAAAATTAAAATTGATATCCACCTTGTAACATTTCAGTCTCATAAATATCTAGATGATTATTTTAGAATTGAATAAATTGTTATAAGAAAATATACAATTTTTATTAACAGATTATCAGGCCTCAAACGTCACCTAAAACTCTGAATTGAGAATTTTTTTTCACCATCAGTAAATTCAAGGCATTAGAATCCATGAGAAAAAAACAATAAAATCGATAAGTTAAATTTTCACCAAGATACGTAGACTTATAATGGCTGAAAAATGGCATTTTGAGGGCACCTTTGAAGCCCCATATCTCCCCCAATTCTCAACAGAACTCAACCATATTTTACTATGTGATACTCCTCATCAAACTCTATCAGAAAATCATATTAGTTTTGCACTTTATTTGTACACAAAAATTGCCATTTTTGCCCACTCTCAGGGGGATTATCAGGCCTCAAAAGTCACCTAAAACTCCGAATTGAGCACTTTTTTCACCATCAGTAAATTCAAGGCATTAGAATCCATGAGAAAAAAACATAGCAGTAATATTAGTCTTTTCTTTGGTGATTATTGTGAAAATGTGACATTTCTCATTATAAATGTTGAAAAGGAATATTAACAAAATAGAAAAACCAAAGAAATTTAAAATAAAACCTCTAAAGTCAGTGATTTATGTACTGAAAATATTAATTAATATTCAATGTGTTTTTTTCAATTGCAGATTATTACAGTTTTCTTTTATATGTAAATTTCATTTCACAAATATTTTTGGTTCCATAGATGAACATTTTTTTATCTTCCCCATTCCAGAGCTTGCAATTGAAATTAACATTGATATCCACCTTGAAATATTTCAGTCTCATAAATATGTAGATGATTATTTTAGAATTGAATAGTTATTAAAAAATAAAGAATGCCCACTAAGAGACTCTATTACACTTTAGACTACAGAATATTTGTAAAATATTTTGTTTGTATTTGTGGAACAGAAAAAAATCCCAAAACAAAAGAGGATATTGAAAAAAATGTAACACAATTTGGCCAAGTGTGCTGGTCTTCACTATCTTACCATTAACTAGTGTTAATTCAACCACCTATAATGTCAGAATGTTGGCTTCCCTGCAGGAATAAAAAAACTTGCTTAATTCCTTTGTATCCCTATTCAGGAGCAACCTGTGAATAACCAAGCTTTTATTTCTTTTAACTTTATAATTTTTATACACATCAATATCTCTTTTTTTCTAATGGCACAAAAATATTGATCGCATTAAGTTTCCTGAAATATTTTTCCTTTTTATTCATGACACATTCAAAAAATTAAATCATTGGAGTTGTTTATTAAAAATGTTTCCCCTAAGTAACCTTTCCCAATATCAGGTAATCAATAGATAAGTTAATGTTTTATTATAAAATCCTCTACAATCTAAAAAAAAATATTTGTTATTTTACATTTATGAAAATAATATTGAATATATCTAAATATATTGAAGTATAAACTACATTTGTATTACTTTTATTCTCTTTACTTATGGTTTTCTCTTGTTTTATTGATTACAGATTTTTAACTCCGATGAAATAATTCCTGCTATTTGGGTACAGCATTTTCTTGGAGATCTGGTATTTAAAAAAAAAACACATTTGAAGCAACATAAGTGAACACATACTGGATAAAAGCATATTCTTATGAAGTACAGAGTTGTTTCTTTTCATAGAAATCAGATTCGTGGAGCGTATGTAAACACGGTAGAGAAATAATATTTTTGTGAAATCTCTGATCCTTTCTTTTCTAACATCAATTCTATTAAATTATGCAAATGCACAAAGGAGATAAACTGGACTCATATGAATTGTGTGGTTCCTCATTTTCTCAAAAATCACATTTGGTGAGGCACATGGAAACATACACAGGAGAGAAGCCACATTTTTGTGAAGTGTGTGGCTTCTCATTTTCATGGAAATCAATTTTGATGAATCATATGAAAACACATACAGGAGAGAAGCCATATTCTTGTGAAGTGTGTGGCTCCTCTTTTTCACAAAAAGCACATTTGGTGACACATATGAAAACACACACAGGAGAGAAGCCATATTCTTGTGAAATGTGTGGCTCCTCTTTTACACAAAAATCACATTTGATGACGCATATGAAAACACACACCGGAGAGAAGCCATATTCTTGTGAAGTGTGTGGCTCTTTCTTTTCACGAAAATCACATTTGGTGGTGCATATGAAAACACACACAGGAGAGAAACCATATTCTTGTGAAATGTGTGGCTCCTCTTTTTCACAAAAAGCACATTTAGTGACACATATGAAAACCCACACAGGAGAGAAACCATATTCTTGTGAGGTGTGTGGCTCTTGCTTTTCACGAAAATCACATTTACTGGGGCATATGAAAACACACACCGGAGAGAAGCCATATCCTTGTGAAGTGTGTGGCTTATCATTTCCACAGAAAGAACATTTGCTGAAGCATATACGAACGCACACAGGAGAGAAGCCACATTCTTGTGAAGTGTGTGGCTTTTCCTTTTCACAAAAGTCAAGTTTGATGACGCATATGAAAATACACACTGGGGAGAAGCCTCATTCTTGTGATGTGTGTGGCTCTTCATTTACACGAAAATCGCATTTGCTGGCGCATATGAAAACCCACACAGGAGAGAAGCCATATTCTTGTCAACTGTGTGGCTCCTCCTTTTTATGGAAATCAAGTTTGGTGAGTCATATGCGAATACACACTGGAGAGAAGCCACATTCTTGTGAAGTGTGTGGCTCATTATTTTCACAGAGAGAACATTTGGTGAAGCATATACGAACACACACGGGAGAGAAGCCATATTCTTGTGAAGTGTGTTGCTCTTCCTTTTCACATAAATCAAATTTGGTGAGGCATATGGAGACACACACAGGAGAGAAGCCATATTCTTGTGAGGTGTGTGACTCTTCATTTACACGAAAATCACATTTGGTGAGGCATATGAAAACACACACAGGAGAGAAGCCATATTCTTGTGAATTCTGTGGCTCTTCATTTTCAGAGAAATCAAATTTGCTTGGTCATATGCATAAACACACTGGTGATAAACCCCATTTATGTGAAGTATGTGGGTCTTGCTTTTCAGAAAAATCAAATTTGGTGAGGCATATTGAAACACACACAGGAGAAAAGCCATATTCTTGTGAAGTGTGTGGCTCCTCCTTTACACGAAAATCACATTTGGTGAGGCATATGAAAACACACAGTGGTGAAGTCATATTCTTGTGAAGTGTGTGGCTCTTGGTTTTAGACAGATCAAAATTGGTGAGGCATATGTAAATACACACTGGAGACTAGCTACATTCTTTTGAAGTGTGTGGTGTTTCATTTTTAGACAGATCAAAATTGGTGCGGCATATGCAAATACACACTGGAGACTAACCACATTCTTTTAAAGTGTGTGGTGCTTCATTTTCAGGGAAATCAAGTTTGATGAGGCATATGTGAAAACACAAGTGAGAGAAACCATATTCTTATGAAATGTGTGTTTCAGAAAAATCAAATTTAGGAAAGCATATGAGAACACACACAAGAGAGAAACCATTTTAATGTGAGATGTGTGGCTGTTCCTTTCCATGTCAGTCATTATTTGTTGGTTCATATTCAAATTCACACTGGACGAAATTCTTTTTTTTTTTTCGTGTTGAATTCATTGATGTATTATACTTGGAAAATAAAATGTTTAAACAAAGAATTTAAAATAAGGTATTATAAATTTGTAACAAATACTTTTGCAGTCTTTTACTGTAATATGAAACAAAATTCAGTTATTTCTTTCATATTTAAATTTACGACATTTCCTTCATATTTAGATTAGTATTTGTAACAAATACTTTTGCAGTCTTTTATATTATATATTATATAACTATAATTATAATAATTAGTAAACAAAAGTATTAAAAAATATATAACAAAAATATATAAATGTAATATATATAATGTAATATATAAAAAAATATAAAGAGTAGTTATATAATAATTATAATATATATTATATTAACTTCATATTTAAATTTACATTTCCTTCATATTTAAATTTTTATTTTATATTTAAATTAGTATTTGTAACAAATACTTTTGAAGTCTTTTACTGTAATATGTTATATTTGACTGACAAGATTTTTCTACTGTTGGCAAATCTTTTACTGAAATGTCATTGTTCATGTTTATTGATTATGTAAACAACAGACAAGATATTTCATTTATTGTCAATTTTATCGCCGGAAACAAAATTCAGTAAATTCCTTCATATTTAAACGTTCCTAAATGATGTCATAGGTGCTAAAAATGAGAGGAACAAGTTTTTTCAATATCTCTTCACGTTTTACAGATAACAATGAAGCAGTAAGAAGCTATATGTGTGACAATTATAGACATGAAGACCAGTACTACTGGTGATCACAGTCTATCGCTGGTCGATACTGGTTGTTCCCTGTCTATAGACAGTAGAGATATATGCCAATCATTGCAGTAAGAACCTATATATGTGACAATTATAGACATGAGGACCAGCACTACTAGTGATCACAGTCCATCGCTGGTCGATACTGATTGTTCCCTGTCTATAGACAGTAGAGATATATGCCAGTCATAGCAGTAAGAAGCTATATGTGTGACAATTATAAACATGAAGACCAACACTACTGGTGATCACTGCTTGTATTTGATATAGTGGTAGTCTGCGTGGTGTTTGCATGTGGGTCTGCAAAGTGGACCCTTTTTGTCATTATAGTTGGTATTGCACGCAGGTGTGCACAATTACGGCGGAGCTTACCTCCATTTAGTGTGGCTACTAGATAGCTTCTGGGGTTTACATCCTTCTGGATGATGGTCCCAGGGTGCCATACGTTGTTTGTTTTATCCAGTATCCACACGTTCTGGCCTGGGTATAATGGTGGTAGCTCGGTATTTTGGCTGTTGAGGTCATGGTTTGTATATGTGACAATTATTGACATGAAGACCAACACCTGATGTAAAATTGTAGTCGTTGATAATTGGCTGCAAAGTGGAAATTCTGTTAAAATTGATGTTTTGGAGGCTCAATTTATTATTTATAAAACTGAAGTGAGAAGTTCATAAAAATGTTCATACAGTGATCGCTGCAGATCACCAGAGGTCTCATGCCACTCCTAAACGAAGAAAGAGAGAGAAAGGTTGGTGGTATTATAAACACATTACTCAATATTTATTCAAGCAAAACATTAAAAAAGAAAAAGGAACACAGATGACAATGTATATATATATATATATATATATATATATATATATTTACCAACCCCTCTGCATGAGCAGGATGTGACACAAGGTCAATTTCTTAAGCGGAGTTTAACAGGTTTGAATTCAGAGTTTTCCTTCTCCTAGATTGGTTGCCTAATCAAGGTTAAAGAGCCCAGTCTGCCCTACTATTTACCCATAGCTGGTGGGAGAGTAGAATTCATACCTTTCCCAAGGGTATTAGCGCTAAGTGAAATGCAATGACAATGTCTAGGATTTGAACTCAGGGTGACGAGTCCATTTCCCATGACTTTAACCATTACACCACACGCTTCCTACTACGGATGACAATGTATAAAAGAACAATTGTCTTTTCAAGAGAATATATATATATAATATACTATAAATATATATATAAATAAATAATGATATATTATAATATATAATATATTATAGAAATAATACATTATATACTATAAATATATATTTAATATACTATAAATATAAATATATATATAATATATATAATAAATAATGATATATTATAATATATAATATATTATAGAAATAATACATATAATATACTATAAATATATATTTAATATACTATGAATATAAATATATATATAATATATATAATAAATAATGATATATTATAATATATAATATATTATAGAAATAATACATATAATATACTATAAATATATATAATATACTAATAATATTAAATTTATATATAATATATATAATAAATAATGATGTATTATAATATATAATATATTATATATTATAATATATTATTTTATATATATTATATTATATATTTATATTCATAGTATATTAAATATATATTATAGTATATTATATGTATTATTTCTATAATATATATATATATATAATATATCATTATTTATTATATATTATATATATATATTATATATTTATAGTATATTAAATATATATTATAGTATATTATATGTATTATTTCTATAATAATATATATATTATATATATCATTATTTATTATATATATATTTATAGTATATTATATATATATATTTCTCTTGAAAAGACAATTGTTCTTTTATACATTGTCATCCGTAGTAGGAAGCGTGTGGTGTAATGGTTAAAGTCATGGGAAATGGACTCGTCACCCTGAGTTCAAATCCTAGACGTTGTCATTGCATTTCACTTAGCGCTAATACCCTTGGGAAAGGTATGAATTCTACTCTCCCACCAGCTATGGGTAAATAGTAGGGCAGACTGGGCTCTTTAACCTTGATTAGGCAACCAGTCTAGGAGAAGGAAAACTCTGAATTCAAACCTGTTAAGCTCTGCTTAAGAAATTGACCTTGTGTCACATCCTGCTCATGCAGAGGGGTTGGTAAATATATATATATATATATATATATATATATACATTGTCATCCGTGTTCCTTTTTTTTTTTAATGTTTTGCTTGAATAAATATTGAGTAATGTGTTTCTAATACCACCAACCTTTCTCTCTCTTTCTTCGTTTAGGAGTGGCATGAGACCTCTGGTGATCTGCAGCGATCACTGTATGAACATTTTTATGAACTTCTCACTTCAGTTTTATAAATAATAAATTGAGCCTACAAAACATCAATTTTGACAGAATTTCCACTTTGCAGCCAATTATCAACGACTACAATTTTACATCAGGTGTTGGTCTTTATGTCACATATACAAACCATGACCTCAACAGCCAAAATACCGAGCTACCACCATTATACCCAGGCCAGAACGTGTGGATACTGGATAAAACAAACAACGTATGGCACCCTGGGACCATCATCCAGAAGGATGTAAACCCCAGAAGCTATCTAGTTGCCACACTAAATGGATGTAAGCTCTGCCATAATTGTGCACACCTGCGTGCAATACCAACCATAATGACAAAAAGGGTCCACTTTGCAGACCCACATGCAAACACCATGCAGACTACCACTATACCAAATACAAGCAGTGATCACCAGTAGTGTTGGTCTTCATGTCTATAATTGTCACACATATAGCTTCTTACTGCTATGACTGGCATATATCTCTACTGTCTATAGACAGGGAACAATCAGTATCGACCAGCGATAGACTGTGATCACCAGTAGTGCTGGTCTTCATGTCTATAATTGTCACATATATAGGTTCTTACTGCAATGATTGGCATATATCTCTGCTGTCTATAGACAGGGAATAACCAGTATCGACCAGCAATGGACTGTGATCACCAGTAGTACTGGTCTTCATGTCTATAATTGTCACACATATAGCTTCTTACTGCTTTATTGTTATCTGTAAAACGTGAAGAGATATTGAAAAAACTTGTTCCTCTCATTTTTAGCACCTATGACATCATTTAGGAACGTTTAAATATGAAGGAAATTACTGAATTTTGTTTCCGGCGATAAAATTGACAATAAATGAAATATCTTGTCTGTTGTTTACATAATCAATAAACATGAACAATGAAATTTCAGTAAAAGATTTGCCAACAGTAGAAAAATCTTGTCAGTCAAATATAACATATTACAGTAAAAGACTTCAAAAGTATTTGTTACAAATACTAATTTAAATATAAAATAAAAATTTAAATATGAAGGAAATGTAAATTTAAATATGAAGTTAATATAATATATATTATAATTACTATATAACTACTCTTATATTTTTTTTATATTTACATTATATATATTACATTTATATATTTTTGTTATATATTTTTTAATACTTTTGTTTACTAATTATTATAATTATAGTTATATAATATATAATATAAAAGACTGCAAAAGTATTTGTTACAAATACTAATTTAAATATGAAGGAAAGGTCGTAAATTTAAATATGAAAGAAATAACTGAATTTTGTTTCATATTACAGTAAAAGACTGCAAAAGTATTTGTTACAAATTTATAATACCTTATTTTAAATTCTTTGTTTAAACATTTTATTTTCCAAGTATAATACATCAATGAATTCAACACGAAAAAAAAAAAAAAGAATTTCGTCCAGTGTGAATTTGCATATGAACCAACAAATAATGACTTACATGGAAAGGAACAGCCACACATCTCACATTAAAATGGTTTCTCTCTTGTGTGTGTTCTCATATGCTTTCCTAAATTTGATTTTTCTGAAACACACATTTCATAAGAATATGGTTTCTCTCACTTGTGTTTTCACATATGCCTCATCAAACTTGATTTCCCTGAAAATGAAGCACAACACACTTTAAAAGAATGTGGTTAGTCTCCAGTGTGTATTTGCATATGCCGCACCAATTTTGATCTGTCTAAAAATGAAACACCACACACTTCAAAAGAATGTAGCTAGTCTCCAGTGTGTATTTACATATGCCTCACCAATTTTGATCTGTCTAAAACCAAGAGCCACACACTTCACAAGAATATGACTTCACCACTGTGTGTTTTCATATGCCTCACCAAATGTGATTTTCGTGTAAAGGAGGAGCCACACACTTCACAAGAATATGGCTTTTCTCCTGTGTGTGTTTCAATATGCCTCACCAAATTTGATTTTTTCTGAAAAGCAAGACCCACATACTTCACATAAATGGGGTTTCTCACCAGTGTGTTTATGCATATGACCAAGCAAATTTGATTTCTCTGAAAATGAAGAGCCACAGAATTCACAAGAATATGGCTTCTCTCCTGTGTGTGTTTTCATATGCCTCACCAAATGTGATTTTCGTGTAAATGAAGAGTCACACACCTCACAAGAATATGGCTTCTCTCCTGTGTGTGTCTCCATATGCCTCACCAAATTTGATTTATGTGAAAAGGAAGAGCAACACACTTCACAAGAATATGGCTTCTCTCCCGTGTGTGTTCGTATATGCTTCACCAAATGTTCTCTCTGTGAAAATAATGAGCCACACACTTCACAAGAATGTGGCTTCTCTCCAGTGTGTATTCGCATATGACTCACCAAACTTGATTTCCATAAAAAGGAGGAGCCACACAGTTCACAAGAATATGGCTTCTCTCCTGTGTGGGTTTTCATATGCGCCAGCAAATGCGATTTTCGTGTAAATGAAGAGCCACACACTTCACAAGAATGAGGCTTCTCCCCAGTGTGTATTTTAATATGCGTCATCAAACTTGACTTTTGTGAAAAGGAAAAGCCACACACTTCACAAGAATGTGGCTTCTCTCCTGTGTGCGTTCGTATATGCTTCAGCAAATGTTCTTTCTGTGGAAATGATAAGCCACACACTTCACAAGGATATGGCTTCTCTCCGGTGTGTGTTTTCATATGCCCCAGTAAATGTGATTTTCGTGAAAAGCAAGAGCCACACACCTCACAAGAATATGGCTTCTCTCCTGTGTGGGTTTTCATATGTGTCACTAAATGTGCTTTTTGTGAAAAAGAGGAGCCACACATTTCACAAGAATATGGTTTCTCTCCTGTGTGTGTTTTCATATGCACCACCAAATGTGATTTTCGTGAAAAGAAAGAGCCACACACTTCACAAGAATATGGCTTCTCTCCGGTGTGTGTTTTCATATGCGTCATCAAATGTGATTTTTGTGTAAAAGAGGAGCCACACATTTCACAAGAATATGGCTTCTCTCCTGTGTGTGTTTTCATATGTGTCACCAAATGTGCTTTTTGTGAAAAAGAGGAGCCACACACTTCACAAGAATATGGCTTCTCTCCTGTATGTATTTTCATATGATTCATCAAAATTGATTTCCATGAAAATGAGAAGCCGCACACTTCACAAAAATGTGGCTTCTCTCCTGTGTATGTTTCCATGTGCCTCACCAAATGTGATTTTTGAGAAAATGAGGAACCACACAATTCATATGAGTCCGGTTTATCTCCTTTGTGCATTTGCATAATTTAATAGAATTGATGTTAGAAAAGAAAGGATCAGAGATTTCACAAAAATATTATTTCTCTACTGTGTTTACATACGCTCCACGAATCTGATTTCTATGAAAAGAAACAACTCTGTACTTCATAAGAATATGCTTTTATCCAGTATGTGTTCACTTATGTTGCTTCAAATGTGTTTTTTTTTTTAAATACCAGATCTCCAAGAAAATGCTGTACCCAAATAGCAGGAATTATTTCATCGGAGTTAAAAATCTGTAATCAATAAAACAGAGAAAAACCATAAGTAAAGAGAATAAAAGTAATACAAATGTAGTTTATACTTCAATATATTTAGATATATTCAATATTATTTTCATAAATGTAAAATAACAAATATTTTTTTTAGATTGTAGAGGATTTTATAATAAAACATTAACTTATCTATTGATTACCTGATATTGGGAAAGGTTACTTAGGGGAAACATTTTTAATAAACAACTCCAATGATTTAATTTTTTGAATGTGTCATGAATAAAAAGGAAAAATATTTCAGGAAACTTAATGCGATCAATATTTTTGTGCCATTAGAAAAAAAGAGATATTGATGTGTATAAAAATTATAAAGTTAAAAGAAATAAAAGCTTGGTTATTCACAGGTTGCTCCTGAATAGGGATCCAAAGGAATTAAGCAATTTTTTTTTATTCCTGCAGGGAAGCCAACATTCTGCCATTATAGGTGGTTGAATTAACACTAGTTAATGGTAAGATAGTGAAGACCAGCACACTTGGCCAAATTGTGTTATATTTTTTTCAATATCCTCTTTTGTTTAGGGAATTGTTTCTGTTCCACAAATACAAACAAAATATTTTACAAATATTCTGTAGTCTAAAGTGTAATAGAGTCTCTTAGTGGGCATTCTTTATTTTCTGATAACTATTCAATTCTAAAATAATCATCTACATATTTATGAGACTGAAATATTTCAAGGTGGATATCAATGTTAATTTCAATTGCAAGCTCTGGAATGGGGAAGATAAAAAAATGTTCATCTATGGAACCAAAAATATTTGTGAAATGAAATTTACATATAAAAGAAAACTGTAATAATCTGCAATTGAAAAACACACATTGAATATTAATT
This sequence comes from Doryteuthis pealeii, assembly GCA_023376005.1. Taxonomy (NCBI): domain Eukaryota; kingdom Metazoa; phylum Mollusca; class Cephalopoda; order Myopsida; family Loliginidae; genus Doryteuthis; species Doryteuthis pealeii. The sequence goes on from CM042177.1 coordinate 55,971,270, forward strand.
AATATTTTCAGTACATAAATCACTGACTTTAGAGGTTTTATTTTAAATTACTTTGGTTTTTCTATTTTGTTAATATTCCTTTTCAACATTTATAATGAGAAATGTCACATTATTACAATAATCACCAAAGAAAAGACTAATATTACTGCTATGTTTTTTCTCATGGATTCTAATGCCTTGAATTTACTGATGGTAAAAAAAGTGCTCAATTTAGAGTTTTAGGTGACTTTTGAGGCCTGATAATCCCCCTGAGAATGGGCAAAAATGGCAATTTTCGTGTACAAATAAAGTGCCAAACTAATATGATTTTCTGATAGAGTTTGATGAGGAGTATCACATAGTAAAATATGGTTGAGTTCTGTTGAGAATTGGGGGAGATATGGGACTTCAAAGGTGCCCCCAAAATGCCATTTTTCAGCCATTATAAGTCTACGTATCTTGGTGAAAATTTAACTTATCGATTTTATTGTTTTTTCTCATGGATTCTAATGCCTTGAATTTACTGATGGTGAAAAAAAATTCTCATTTCAGAGTTTTAGGTGACTTTTGAGGCCTGATAATCTGTTAATAAAAATTGTATATTTTCTTATAACAATTTATTCAATTCTAAAATAATCATCTAGATATTTATGAGACTGAAATGTTTCAAGGTGGATATCAATTTTAATTTTAATTGCACGCTATGGAATGGAGAAGATAAGAAAAATTATGTATCTGCACTTTATAAAACCAAAAAATATTTGTGAAAAGTAATCTACATGTAAGCAAAAATTGTAATAGTCTTCAATAGAAAAACTTTCTATATTTTAAAAAAATCTACCAAAAATTGAATATTGATATTTTCAGAACATAAAAAAAAATCGCTGATTTTAGTGCTTTTGTTTTGTTGCATATTTTGAAAAATTCCTTTTCAACATTTCCACTAAGAAATGTCACATTGTCACAATAATAACCAAAGCAGAGACTATATTACACATCTGTTCTAAATTAATATTTTTAATAACTACTTTACTTTAGTATCAATCACCCATATTTTTTCTTAAATAAAAACTGTATTGGAAATCTAGCGCCTCCTATAAACGAAACAAATATTGATATATATTTTTTTCTTTCATAAAATAATAGCCAATTAAATAATTATTGAAATTAGTAAAAAAAATTAAATCTCCAAAAATTATTTTTATAGTTATATTTTAATCTTATTTTCCGATTTTCAGTACCTATTTACTACCCGAGCAGATTCTTTGAAAAAATGTTTTTCTTCTATTCACACCCTCGGTTCTTTGTCTTTTTATTTATGCTGAAATTAGTGTCAATCACATATATACAACACCGGTATTTTGCACCCCCCAAAAAAGTGGGGGGGGTCAAAGTGAAGTGACCTAAAAAAAATCATAAAATAACCAATGCATTATAAAATTCATTCATTGATAAATCAACGCTGAAAATTTCATTAAAATTAAAAAATTAATGTAACAATCACTTTTGATAAACAAATAGTATAACATGTTCTCAAGTTGAATTCATTAGAAATTTTGATCTTAACAATTTTTAAATCAAAATATCTTATAACTATGCTAAATGAACCTCTAAACTTTTCATTTTACCAAAATGTCTTTTATTTTAACATGTTCTCATTGAATTCATTAGAAATTTTGATCTTAACAATTTTTAAATCAAAATATCTTATAACTATGCTAAATGAACCTCTAAACTTTTCATTTTACCAAAATGTCTTTTATTTTAACATGTTCTCATTGAATTCATTAGAAATTTTGATCTTAACAATTTTTAAATCAAAAATCTTATAACTATGCTAAATGAACCTCTAAACTTTTCATTTTACCAAAATGTTTTATTTTAACATGTTCTCATTGAATTCATTAGAAATTTTGATCTTAACAATTTTTAAATCAAAATATCTTATAACTATGCTAAATGAACCTCTAAACTTTTCATTTTACCAAAATGTCTTTTATTTTAACATGTTCTCATTGAATTCATTAGAAATTTTGATCTTAACAATTTTTAAATCAAAATATCTTATAACTATGCTAAATGAACCTCTAAACTTTTCATTTTTACCAAAATGTCTTTTTATTTTAACATGTTCTCATTGAATTCATTAGAAATTTTGATCTTAACAATTTTTAAATCAAAATATCTTATAACTATGCTAAATGAACCTCTAAACTTTTCATTTTACCAAAATGTCTTTTATTTTAACATGTTCTCATTGAATTCATTAGAAATTTTGATCTTAACAATTTTTAAATCAAAATATCTTATAACTATGCTAAATGAACCTCTAAACTTTTCATTTTACCAAATGTCTTTTATTTTAACATGTTCTCATTGAATTCATTAGAAATTTTGATCTTAACAATTTTTAAATCAAAATATCTTATAACTATGCTAAATGAACCTCTAAACTTTTCATTTTACCAAAATGTCTTTTATTTTAACATGTTCTCATTGAATTCATTAGAAATTTTGATCTTAACAATTTTTAAATCAAATATCTTATAACTATGCTAAATGAACCTCTAAACTTTTCATTTTACCAAAATGTCTTTTATTTTAACATGTTCTCATTGAATTCATTAGAAATTTTGATCTTAACAATTTTTAAATCAAAATATCTTATAACTATGCTAAATGAACCTCTAAACTTTTCATTTTACCAAAATGTCTTTTATTTTAACATGTTCTCATTGAATTCATTAGAAATTTTGATCTTAACAATTTTTAAATCAAAATATCTTATAACTATGCTAAATGAACCTCTAAACTTTTCATTTTACCAAAATGTCTTTTATTTTAACATGTTCTCATTGAATTCATTAGAAATTTTGATCTTAACAATTTTTAAATCAAAATATCTTATAACTATGCTAAATGAACCTCTAAACTTTTCATTTTACCAAAATGTCTTTTATTTTAACATGTTCTCATTGAATTCATTAGAAATTTTGATCTTAACAATTTTTAAATCAAAATATCTTATAACTATGCTAAATGAACTCTAAACTTTTCATTTTACCAAAATGTCTTTTATTTTAACATGTTCTCATTGAATTCATTAGAAATTTTGATCTTAACAATTTTTAAATCAAAATATCTTATAACTATGCTAAATGAACCTCTAAACTTTTCATTTTACCAAAATGTCTTTTATTTTAACATGTTCTCATTGAATTCATTAGAAATTTTGATCTTAACAATTTTTAAATCAAAATATCTTATAACTATGCTAAATGAACCTCTAAACTTTTCATTTTACCAAAATGTCTTTTATTTTAACATGTTCTCATTGAATTCATTAGAAATTTTGATCTTAACAATTTTTAAATCAAAATATCTTATAACTATGCTAAATGAACCTCTAAACTTTTCATTTTACCAAAATGTCTTTTATTTTAACATGTTCTCATTGAATTCATTAGAAATTTTGATCTTAACAATTTTTAAATCAAAATATCTTATAACTATGCTAAATGAACCTCTAAACTTTTCATTTTACCCAATGTCTTTTATTTTAACATGTTCTCATTGAATTCATTAGAAATTTTGATCTTAACAATTTTTAAATCAAAATATCTTATAACTATGCTAAATGAACCTCTAAACTTTTCATTTTACCCAAATGTCTTTTATTTTAAACTAAAACAGCAAATTCTTGAAATGTATGATGTTTTTATCAAATATCTTACCATTCCTTAATTTAAAACAATTGAGTTATTTAATGACCCTCATATAAATTTTTCTACAAATCGACCTAAATTTGAAAATTAAATTTTAAAACAATATATGTAAGGAAAATTAATTCATACAGTTTAGCTATTTTTTTCAATAAAATATACTCCTAAATTTCAAAATGTAAAAAAAAAATTAAATTTGGCAAAAAAACAATTTTGAAGAATTTTTATTAATTTTAGTATTTTAAGATTTCATCACTACTTTGTAAAATATTCCTTTTTAATTATGTAAATCCGAAAGCCAGCAAATATATTTTTCACTAAGTAATCTTTTCATATAACTGCTAACCAATGTATGAATAAGTAAATATTTTCTTATATCAAATCCTGTATAATCTAAGAAAATATTTGTTATTAATATTTTTGATTATAGTATTGAATATATCTGAATATATTGAAATGTATGATTTTTATGAAGTGCATTTTATTACTCTTCTTTCTCTTATAGTTTTCCTCTTGTTTTATTGATTACAGATATCTAAACCAGATGAAATAATTTCCTGAATTTGGATACAATATATTTTTTTATAAAGTGCATTTTTTATTACTCTTCTTTCTCTTATAGTTTTCCTCTTGTTTTATTGATTACAGATATCTAAACCAGATGAAATAATTTCCTGAATTTGGATACAATATATTTTTTTATAAAGTGCATTTTTATTACTCTTCTTTCTCTTATAGTTTTCCTCTTGTTTTATTGTTTACAGATATCTAAACCAGATGAAATAATTTCCTGAATTTGGATACAATATATTTTTTTATAAAGTGCATTTTTATTACTCTTCTTTCTCTTATAGTTTTCCTCTTGTTTTATTGATTACAGATATCTAAACCAGATGAAATAATTTCCTTAATTTGGATACAATATATTTTTTTATAAAGTGCATTTTTATTACTCTTCTTTCTCTTATAGTTTTCCTCTTGTTTTATTGATTACAGATATCTAAACCAGATGAAATAATTTCCTGAATTTGGATACAATATATTTTTTTATAAAGTGCATTTTTATTACTCTTCTTTCTCTTATAGTTTTCCTCTTGTTTTATTGTTTACAGATATCTAAACCAGATGAAATAATTTCCTGAATTTGGATACAATATATTTGTGGTGATTTCATATTTCATAATTCATCACTACTTTGTAAAAAATTCCTTTTTAATGATATAAAGCTGAAAGCCAGCATATATTATTTTCTCGATAAAACAAATATTAGTTTTCACAATTCAAAAATTCTTATTAAAAAAAAATCAGACCATGTTTTAAAAAAATCAATTTTGAATATTTTTTAATAAACAAAAAACCTTCAAGAAAAAACCTTTCTCGGTTCGCTTATTTCCTTTGATTCATAATTCTAAAATTAGGTAAGATATCTTGACTGAGATATATAATTTATTAAAAAGGTGATGATTTGCATAAAATCATATACATATTAAATAACTTTGTCAAGGTTAAAATTAAGTAGAGAAAATAGACAAGAAGGAAAAATTTTAGAATTGATAAATGGCTGTTTTCAATGTTGAGTAATTTTGTTGAATGTATTTTTATTTAAAACTAAAACAGCAAATTCTTGAAATTTATGATGTTTTTATTCAATATTTTACTATTCATTGTATGCATAAAAGTAACTTTTACATTTGGTTCTTATTATGCATGTTTAAATAAATAAAATATATGGACTTACATTCCTGGATAAAACAAAAACATGGTTTCCTTACCATTGTATGCATAAAAGTAACTCTTACATTTGGTTCTTATTCAAATGCATGTTTAAGTAAATAAAATATATGGACTTACATTCCTGGATGAAACAAAAAGTAACAAGGTAGAAAACAGTTTCTTTTCCATAATAAATTTCATAGTGATAAAGACATCTATTCCATAGGTGATTTATAATCGATATGTTAAATAGATTAAAATTATACACATTTATGAAAAACTAAAAATATAAAATCTATCAAGTGTGGAGATGTCTATTTTCTTTTTGAATCACATGAACTCAGTTTTATCAGAGTTCACATAGAGGCCGATATTCTTTGATGCCTGCTCCAAGCTACGTAGAAGTGACTCAGCCTTTTCTGGTGTATCTGCAAGAAGTGCAAGGTCATCAGTGTAGTCTGCATTTGTGACTGTTTGTGCAGGATATCGCCTGCTTCTTGCCTTTCTTAGTGTAAAGCCTTTTTGGGTATTTGCCTCATACCTTACTTGTATGGGCTGGGCAAGGCCTGGGTTTTAATGTGGGCCCACCCACAAGCTGAAGCTCATGGGTGGGAAAGAACAAAAATTGCGTCAATCCCTTTGGCATTGCCCCACAAGGGCAATAAACCCAGCCCTGCCCCTTTAAATCAAGGGGGAAGGTATTGCCTGGGTGATAGCCCCCTGGGACCGATGCTATTAATTCAAACACACTGGTCCAGTGGCCGAAGCACACTGGACCCCCGTCCTGAAGGACGGGTTATTAATGCGTTTAAAAAAAAAAAACTTAGTGTAAAGCCTTTTTCTTTTATGGTATCTAATGATGTTCTAAGTGCATAGTCTAGGCATATTGTAAATATATATGGTGCTAATGTATCTCCTTGTAGGACTCCAGTGGCGATGTCAAAGAAATCTGTGTCACCATCAGGTGAGCATACTATTGTTTTAGTGGATGGTTTCCTGATAAAGATGGTGAGTGTTTTTCTTTTTTTTTCAAAGGCTGCTACATTTTGTTTGATTTCTGAATGCAGCAATGACTTACAAAAGAATGCATCACTGTAACAAGTTCAGCTACAAGATTTGTAGTCCACTTCAAAATGTTTATAGATTAAAGTGACATAAGCTATCACAGCCTGCCAGTCAGGACGTTCCATAGCAATCATATCCTTAATGTTCTGAAAGACATTTTTCCTTCTTGTCTATTTTCTCTACTTACTTTTAACTATTGAGAAAGTTGTTTGAGATGTACATAAAATCTGTTGAAAAAATGAAATAATAATAAAATAATAATAACATATATCAAAATTTTAAGCTATTTATCGCAATTTTATACATCTCATTCAAGATATTTTGCCTCATTTTAGAATGAGGAATCAGGAGAAATAAGTGAGCCGGAACACCATACTCTTTAATTAATGGATTTTTGTTTATTAAAAAATATTAAAAATAATTTTTTTAAAAACATGGTCTGATTTTTTAAATAATATTTTTTGAATTGTGAAAAACTGATATTTTTTTTTTATTGAGAAAATATATGCCGGCTTTCCACTTTATGTAATTAAAGATATTTTTTTTAAAGTAATGATGAAATCTTTAAATAGTAAGATTAATATAAATTCTTCAAAATTGTCTATTTTTCAAATTTTTTTTTTTTTTTACATTTTGAAATTTAGGAGTATATTTTAATGAAATAAATAGCTAAACTGTACGAATTAATTTTCCTTATACATGCTGTTTTAAATTTTAATTTTCGAGTTAATGTTGATTTGTTGAAATATTTATATGAAGATGAATAAATAACTCAAATCAAGGGATTTATTTTAACAAGAATCTAAATTATTTGTTAAAATGTAGACCCTATATTTTTAGATATATTTTGGTAGGGCCAAATGAAATTTTCACCTCTTAATTTTTTATAAACTATTTTTCTAAAATAATTTATAAAAAATTAAGAGGTGAAAATTTCATTAAAATTGGACAATTAGGTAGTTTTTTTTTAAATTTTATTTTTGAATGAAAATTCGATTTTCTAATTTTTAATGGAACTTTCTTTAATTTCATTTCTTTCAAATGATACACATATCTGTTTTTAATAAAATAACTTTTAGAAACCTTTTGTTTAGCTTTTCCAGTCATGTATACATTTTTCAAGTAAAACTGATTGGACGTCCCTAATTTAAAATGCATTACATAATATATCTTTCTTTTTTTAAAAAATTTTTTTACTGATGCTCATTATGTTTCTACTTTTTGACTTAAACAAAAATTTCACCTTAAATAAACAATTGAATTAATTTTAATTCGTTTTCAAAATAAAAAAAGAGCACACAAATTAGAGGTATCTATCATTTTTAAGTAAAAATTTTCGCTTGAATTATTGGTCCCAACAGTAGTTATAGTGGGAATGAGTTTACTGCTGGTAAATTCTCATTATTGGTACCACATGACCCAAGGAAGTTTAATGTGGGGTAACAAAAACAACAAAAAATACTGCTTTAAAAAATTACTTACATTGATAAGAAAATTTGGTTCTTTCACTGGATATCAGTTTCTGTCTTTTATTTGTGGCCAATTTAATATCTTTAATCAGAACTGCAAACGATTTGCGTTTTAAGAGTCTTCATTTGATGAATATCATAACAAAAATCAGCGAGTCAATTTCGTTCCTTTGTTCGTTCTATTTTCACTACCGGTGTCTCGACTTCCGGTCCCCTCCTGACTGATGTACCTACATGGGTCCGGATCACCATTCTTTTTTTAGCCTGTCCAGTAGGTACAAAATACGTGGTGTAACAAAAAAAAAAACTTACTACTTCAAAAATTACTTACATTGAGAAGAAAATTCAGTTCTTTCTCTGGATATCAGTTTTTGTCTTCTATTCGTGGCCAATTTAATATCTTTAATCAGAACTGCAAACGATTTGCGTTTTAATAGTCTTCATTTGATGCATATCATAACAAATATGAACGAGTCAATTTTGTTCCTTTGTTCGTTCTGTTTTCACTACCGGTGTCCTAACTTCCGGTCCTCTCTTGCATGATGTACCTACGTGGGTCCGAAAATACCACATTCTTTTTAATCATGAGTAGGGAATGTCACAATAATCACCAAAGCAGAGACTAAATGATATGACTGGCTATATTAATGTAATTAGCACTTTCAATAGACAAATAGTATAACAATTGTATACCATTTGTCTATCAAAATTTAACTTCAGAACATGTTACTAACATAGGGACTGGCATTTTTGTCATCTGCTACGAATTTTAAAAGCGTTTAAAAATAATTAAATCTATTATTTAAGGTCAAACTTTGTCTAAATCGATAAGTTGTAACATAATAACTATCATTAAAAAAATAAAAATATAATTACATATGCAGTTTATTTTTAATAGATGTAAAACTATTTGATTTGGTCAATTTCGACGCGATCCGCCATTCTGTCTATTTTTCAATGGTTTTACGCGCTTGTTTACAATTTTTATATAACATTCGTGACTGCAAAAGAAAAAAATAAATTACCAAAAATCAGGTAATTATCCGATTTTAATGAAATTTTCAGTATTGATTTATCAATTAATGAATATTATAATGCAGCAGTTATTTTATTTAAAACCTTTAATTTAGTATTTTTGCTATGAAAAATTAATATATAAAATTCATTCTGATGTTAACTTTAAAATGTTATATTTTTATATTCTAGAAATACATATCTATTTAATGCAAACCTTATTTTAGACACATAATGTAATAAGTTTTGAAGGAAAACTCTATTGAAAATGTACCCCCTCTCCTTTTTAAGCAGAAAAAGTATCAATGTATAATTTTTTTCTTTTATAAGATGATAGCCAATTAAATAATTATCGAAATAAGTAAAAAAGAAATCTCCAAAAAATTAATCATTTATTACTTTTTTTTACATTTTATTTTTCGATTTTCGGTACTTATTTTCTCATAGAATAGCCACCGTAAAAATTTTTGTTTGTTTGTTTCTATTCATAAGTTCGGTCTTTTATCTCTTTATATACTGTACAATATAAGAACAACTTGAAAAAAATGTTACGCCCCCAGCATAAGGGGGGTCAAAATTAAGCGACCTGAAAAAAATGAGAAAGTTTTGAAATAAAATAAATAATGCATTATAAAGATTATTCATTGGTAAATAAACACTGAAAATTGTATTAAAATCCGATAATTCCCTGATTTTTGGTAAATTATTTTCTGTAGTCATTTTGTCAAAAACGCATTTTAGGCTCATTTTGCCAGTCACTATATTACCATGTTCTAAAGTTAAATTCATTAAGTAAGAAAATGATGTAGTTGATAAATCTAAACAAAATAACTTTAGTAAAAGATTTGCCTACAAAATGACTGAAATAGACAGTGATTGATTACGAAAAATTACTAAGTTATACAGTAGCTATACCCATTTGTGTCGGCTACTGAGAGTTTTAAAAACGAATTAAACATAATTAAATCTATTATTTAAGGTCAAACTTTGTCTAAATCGATAAGTAGTAACATACTTACCATCATTAAAAAAAGAAAAATATTATTACATATGCAATTTATTTTTAATACAATTTATACATTAAAAATCGTCCAAATTTCTACGAAAAGTTAACATTTCTTTGTAGAAATAAGTAAGACGTTATTTAAATACATATTTATTAAATATTAATGAAATTTTACTCACTCGTTTTAACTTTTGATAAGTAAAATCCGTTTTTTGCATGTAAAAAAAAAATATATTAGTTTCGTTTGAAATGAAAATGGGTTTGTTTACTTCCAGTTTTTTATGGTATTGCGTAAGTGTCATAATAATTTTTTGTCTTGTTTGATTGACGTAAAATCCGTTTTTTTATGAAATGAATTTAGCCCCCTCCTACAGAAAATAATTTACCAAAAATCAGGGAATTATCGGATTTTTATTAAATTTTAATCTAATTGGTTTAAAAAAAGAAAAGGACGAGATTTTTAGAAGTACGAAAAAAAAAAAGTTAATTTAAAGATAAAAAGTGAGAAAACATCGATTTGAATTTGAATATTTTGAATTAAAAATGAATAATTGAATTAAAAATAGTTATAATGAAGTGAACTTACCTTTATTAGATATTGAATTCTTTCTGAAAGTTAGAAATAATTTAAATCTTCAATTTATGCTAAGGGAGTTAATTCATATTTTTATTCTTGGTGGCTCCCATAAAATTAATTTTCGAACATTATGTGCTTTATATTGAAAATAAATTTGTTTTAAAATATGTTAAGCCTTATTGTAAGTTTAAAATGTTATATTTTTAGAATCTAGAAATAAAAATCTATTTAATGCAAACCTTATTTTTTTCGAAAAAAGTATACTTTTTGAAGAAAAATTCGATTGAAAATGTACCCCCTTTATTAAGCAGAAAAAATATCGATATATAATTGTTTTCTTTTATAAGATAATAGCCAATTAAATAATTATCGAAATGAGTAAAAAAGAAATCTCCAAAAAATTAATTAATTAATTTTTTTTTTTTTACATTTTATTTTTTGATTTTTGGTACTTATTTTCTCATAAAACAGCAACCGCAAAAAATTTTTTTGTTTCTATTCATAACTTATTATGATAGGTGCATACACTATTATTCTTTATCAAAAGGTAATTGATTTTCACTAATTATTATTAAATATAATCATTATTATTATAATTATTATTATTATTATTATTATTATTACATACATGTACTATTATTCTTTATAGCAAGTTCAATTATTTCCATTCATTAATGATGAATTATTATCATTAATTGCATTCTTTAAAGAGAGATCATGTATTGCCATTAATTATTATTATTATTATTAATTTTAATTATTAATTTCATGAAGTATCATTCTTTACAGCAAGGTCATTTATTCTAAATAATTATTATTAAATATCATCCTTATTATTATTATTATTATTATTATTATTAATTTTAATTATTAATTTCATGAAGTATCATTCTTTACAGCAAGGTCATTTATTCTAAATAATTATTATTAAATATCATCCTTATTATTATTATTATTCCTTTTGAGTTTTCACATCAGTGTTAGCTGATGGTCTTTCACTGGAGTCTGAGTGACAGCAAGTCTCCTCAGGTCTCCAGGACTCTTCTGAGTATTCTGGCAGATTGCAGCAGTGCAGTGTTCTGAATGGTTTCAATCCTTCCTCTGATTTCCAAACTTTCCAAACACTTTTCCAATCCTTTTGGGACTGTTCCAAGTGCACCAACCACAATTGGTATCACTTTCACTTTCATATTCCATAACTTTTTCAGTTCTCTGGCAAGGTCCAGATATTTGTCAATTTTTTTCATTTTCCTTTAACTTCACCCTGTGATCCGCTGGCACTGCAAAATCCACCAGTTGACAAGTTCTTTCTTTTTTGTTAATCAGCACTAGGTCTGGTCTTCTTGCTGGGATAAGGTGATCCGTTTTAATTTCAAAGTCCCAGAGAATTTTGTGCGTTTCGTTCTCAAGAACAGATTCTGGTTTATGCATATACCATTTTGTTGTGTGGTCAAAATTTAATTTCTTGCATAATTCCCAGTGGATCACCTTCCCAACCCAGTCGTGTCTAGTTTTGTATTCTCGTTGTGCTAGTTTGCTACATTCGCAGAGTATATGGTTAACAGTCTCATCTCTATTCCCGCAAAGTCTACATTTACTATTTTGTTGGGTCTTATCAATTTTTGCTTTGATGTAGTTTGTCCTTATGGCATTATTTTGTGCAGCAATTATAAGTGATTCTGTTTCTCTTTTGAGGTTTCCCTTTCTTAACCATTATTATTATTATTATTATTATTATCATCATCTACTACATGTACTAGTATTCTTTATAGCAAGGTCATTTATTTACACTCATTTTTGGTCTGGGAAAATATCTATCTAAGGGGAAGGGAGAAGTGATGAATTTTCGTATGTCCAAAGATTTGGAGCAAGAAGCGAAAACAGTAGCAACCCCACCTCGAATTTGAACGCGTCTTGCTGAATCCATTTTCGTCTACTGTTACCTTTTGCTAATCGTACTCCTTACTCTCGATAAGTTGATTGGTTGGATTTTACGGCATGTCAACCCTTGCTGGTTAATTTTATATTGAAGTCGTTTTTGTTTTTTTTCATTCATTTTTTATGTTAATCATTTTTTTCAAACTCTACTGTTTAAAGATATTTTTCTTTACTCATTTTGATCTTTTGAACCCAGAGATGATACTCTAACAGGTACTGCCATTCCGGGTTCGAGTGGACATGGGAGTAATGGCTATAAAGCAGTACTCGGCACTCCTCAGCGATTCAGAATTGAAACTTTACAATTAGATGCAGTTTAACATCATACCCAGGACAAACGTCTGTGTAATTATCAAAATATAGTCAATGAGGATTAAATCTCGCTTCACTTCCCACCCCCACCCCCGAAACGAACTGGTCAGTAAGATGATCTTGATAACGATGGTGTCACGATTAGCAGTAAGGTCACCTTTGCAAAACTTTCATTAGCATTTTCAGTTTTGTGTGTTTGTGTGGTTTGTTGGGAGATAAAAATCGCTTGGTCAGGTTATATTATTTTAAAGAATGAAGGGGAAGAAAGAAAGAAAGAACGAAAGAATATAGTAGAAGAAAGAAAAGAAAGAAAGAACATATCAGAAGAATGAATGAAAGAAAGAAGAAAGAAAGAATGAAGGAATGGACATAGAAAGAAAGAAGAATGAACATAGCTGAAAAATAAATGAAAGAAAGAAAGAACGAAGGAAGGGACATAGAAAGAAAGAAGAATGAAAGAAGAAAAAGTACATAAAAATAATATTGCAAAAAAAGAAAGAGAGGAAGAAAAAAAGGAAGATGAGAATAGAATGAAAGAAAAAAACAGGAAAAAAAAAAAACATAGCAGAAGAAAAAAGAAAAGAAAGAAAGAACAAAGCTAAAAAGAAAGAAAGAAATGATAAATTATAAATACTTATAGAATTATCATTTTTTTGTAGTCACCACTTTTTGATAAATTATTATTACTAATTACATGAACTATTATTCTTCATAGCAAGGTTGATTATTCCCACTCATTAACAATAAATTATTATTATATGAACAATTATTTTTTAGAGAAAGGTCATTCATTGTCACTAATTAATTATCATTAAATATAATTATTATTTCACTCCTTGTGAGTTGTTCACACCCGTCTAAGCTGATGGTATTTCCCTGGAGTGAGTTACAATAAGTCTCCTCAGGTATCCAGGACTCTTCTGAGTATTATAGCCGATTGCAGTAATGCAGTAGTCGGGACAGTCTCAATTCTTCCTCTGATTTCCAGATCCTCAAATCTTTAGGGGAATGTTCCAAGAGCACCAAGTACAATTGGTATCACTTTGATCCACATATTCCACAACTTTTTAAATTTTCTTGCAAGGTCCGTGTATTAGTCTATCTTTTTGTTTTCCTTAGATCTGCTGGAACTCTGTTGACAAGTTCTCTTTTTTTGTTAATCAATACTAGGTATTATTATTTTTATTATTATTATTAAGTGCATGTACTATTATTCTGTATAGCAAGGTTATTTATTTCCACATATTAATTATTATAATACAACGGTGGGTGCAAGAATGTGTGTGTGCATATAAATGCACACTTAGTTATATAGATACGTAGTAGTAGTTATATTGAATTAATAAATAGTAAGTCAAACCACATATAGAGAGAGATAACAAGTACAGAAAATTATTTTTAATGTTCTAAATTTTAAGAGGCAGAGGGGAGTTTTGTTAAACGAATTTATTTTTTAACCTTCTTTAATGAATACTTATTATCTTTAGTCTGATGACAAATTCTTGACTTGTTCAGTGTCGTATAAAATAATAAATATCTGCTTATNTGTATCAATATGTTTGTGTGCTCTAGTGTAGATAATGTGTGGAATATATATATGTATAGATAGATAGATAGATAGATATGTGCGTATGTATACATACATGTGTGTGTGGGTATGCATATATGTGTGTGTGTGTGTAAGTAGCATATTGTTTGTGAGTGGCAATAGATATAAAAGGATGATAATCTCTTCTTAGGAGACGAGAAGACTGGGTTTTGATCAATTTGTGGGTCAACTATAGTTAGACTAGCAATAAATATGCCCTAGATTAAAGACAAAGAACTTTTCAAAACCCGGGCTTTAGACACAAATCTCGGAGGATGAGATTTCGTACGAGAGCGAGATGAGATTTGGGGATCTCTGGGAGATTTGAAAGTTTAGGCAGTTAGTCCCTGGGAGCCGAAGAGAGCAGATGAGCCTTGAACCCTGAAGAAGTTAGGATGTTAGATGCCCACTAGAAACCAACTTTAGAAAAGGTCGCCAAAAGGAACGGGGGGGGGTGTCCCCATCTCGACAACCATGGGAGATAGCAGCAGATAGAAGCATATGTATTATATACCTCATCCCTGCCATTTATTTGAAGTTCACCTGACTGATGTTGTCCCTGTTGTTTATTCTCTCTTTCTCCTTGTAACACTTGTTTGTTTGTACACCCTTTGGCGGGGGGCCCCTGCGAGATGTTTTGAGCACATATGTGCAACGTGGACAGGTCCTGGTAGAGAACTAGCAGACGACACAGAATCATTGCTAGACAAGACGAGATGAACGGCCAGAAGAAGCAGTGCAGAAAGATGCAGTGAGCGCATGAGAGATGCAGAAGTGTGAAAGGGTCTCGCAGCCCGCAGGGGGGTGTTACATTATAAATCATTATTAATTACAGGAACTTAGCAAAACTGTAGATTACATGAATGAGCCAGAAGGCAACAGAGATATTCTTTCTGTCTGTTATTTCAGTCATACTTTTAGCTAGCAGCAACAGCCATACCATCTGCCAGTAGTCCAGACATACCTTTTTGTCAGCACCACAGCCATGCCATTAGCCAGCTGCACAGTTAGAACTTCTGCCAGCAGCCCAGCCATTATTTAACCAGATCTAACAAGTGACCAGAAATGAGTTCACCAAAAAAGTCTATGTTGTACTGTGAAGCAGAAACCACGTATGGATCCTTATAGTAGACATCTTTCCAAATACATTTTTTAAAGGAAAATCATTTCCCAATGTATTTTTATAGTCGGAATTATTGACCAATGAATTTTTACAACAACAACCATATCCAATGCTATTGTATAGCAGAAAGTAGTGGCCAGTAGATTTTTATAGTAAAAATCATTTCAGTTTTATAGTAAAATCACTTCCAAAACCACAGTGGAGATAATTGATCTTTTAAAAATCACTAGCCTATTTTAAATTCATAAAGAATGCAAAAAAAAAAAATACAAAGTTGAGTGGATGAAAGAAATTTGATTTATTTCTAAAAGCAGAAGAAAATGACCTTTCATATTTTTTGTAATTAGGCCAATTCCAAATCCACAAAGAAATGCCAAAAGAAATACAAAGTTTGAGTGGATGAAAGAAATTTGGTTATTTTCTAAAAGCAGAAGAAAATGACCTTTCATATTTTTTGCACACAGCAATTTTCTTTCTGAATCATCAGTCATTTTATAGTAAAAAAAACATTGTCCAATGCACTTTCATAGTAAAAATTCCAATTCCCATCAATTTTTAAAGTAAAAATCATTTCTTGATGCATTCTTATAGTAAAACCCATTTTACTTTTTATAGTAAAAAACACTTTTGAGTTTTTGAGAATTATTCCTAAATGAATAAAGGTGAACTTTTATATTTTTGACATTGTCATTTGAAATGAAAATATTTTATAAAGAAAAATTTCAGTTAGACACAACATTGCAGCAATCAATCCAAAATGATGAAATAACATTGGAAAGTCTATTAAGTGTTAGGATCATACAGATATGTGATTGTGGAGTAAAATTGACAAAAGAATCTTATAGAATAATTTTAACAGACAATACAATTTGAACATTAGACACTACAACAATAGACAGGAGAAAAAATGATAATACACAAATATTTCATAACCTTAGAGATATATTTTAACAGACATACAATTTGAACATTAGACCACTACAAATAGACAGGAGAAAAAAAATGATAATACACAAATATTTCATAAACCTTTAGAGAATATTATTTTAACAGAGAATACAATTTGAACATTAGACACTACACAATAGACAGGAAAAAATGATAATACACAAATATTTCATAAAACACTTGGAAAATTCTTATAGTATTTCATGAATAAGGTTTTTCTCATACGTATTTACATAAGTATACTTAAAAGTTTATATATTTTAGAAAAAAAGTAAATCATTTTACAATGACTTTATAAGTTTGGGTAATAATATACATGAAATGGTTGTCTCAAGTGTGTATCTGCATGGTTTTTTCAAACTTCCTTTGCGAGAAAATACTGATCCACAAACTTCACATGTAAAAGGTTTCTCGCCAGTTGTAGTTCGTATGTGGTTTTGCAACTGAACCCTCTGTGAAATGTTGATCCACAAACATCACAAGAAAAAGGTTTTTCTCCAGTGTTGTGTTCCGCATGTGCCTTTTTAATAGGCTTCTCTGTGAAAATCTTGACCACAACTTCACAAGAAAAAGGTTTTTCACCAGAGTGTGTTTGAAATGGCTTTTTCAACTTTCCATTCGTGAAAATGCTGATCCACATACTTCACAAGAAAAAGGTTTCTCCCAGTGTGTGTTCGCACATTGGGCTTTTCAGTTGGGCTTCTTTTTATCTTCTCCTTCCCCTGATGAAAGCGAAATTTCAAAATAGCCAATCAGAAGTATTTTTACTGTTTAATGAATATTTATGACCAGTTTGGGAAATGTTGGGTAGGTTCATTGAGCAAAAACAAAACAAAAAATAAAAAAGTGTCTTTGTTATTTTACTAGTTATATTTGTTAACGGTAACAATAACATTAATTTTGTCTCAGATAATTCAATTTTTCCAGGACAAAAAAACGAAAATTTTCCAGGATTTTGAAAAAATACCCCTATCTTTTCAAGGTTTTCCAGTATGGAAAACAAAATTTTTCTCCCCAGGTTTTCAAGGTTTTCCAGGACCTGTGGGAACCCTGGTAGACTTTGCTCCCACACAAAATTCTTAGATGAACTTAGGCAGGCATAGTAGATGTAAGGAAAAAAATATCATGAAAATTGAAGAGGACATATTTTCGATAGAAGCTACATAGGTAAAAGTTGTTGATTTTGGAGTCATGCATTTGGGTGGGCAAAATAAAATTTTCTATCGGGTATAGGGTTAAAATAGTTGGATATTTGGATTCTACAGTACTTATTTGCCTTACATACCAAATTTCAGAAATATTGAATGTATGAAAGTATTTTTAAAAATTAAAAAAAAACACAGATTTTGCGACACCGCACGGCCTTAATTTTGAGGCAAAATAGCAAAATTATATCCCTCTAAAATCAGAACTGTAAGGTTTAAGACAAAATAATTTGGCACACTTTCCTAACTCATGAAGGGGAACATTTGTGCCAAATTTCAAGTAATTCAGTGTCGGTGAGTGCAGATTTCAAATTTTTCCGGTGTTTTGACATGGAATGACCCACGGGCAGGTTTGTTTATTTTTTAAGATAACGATGTAATTTTTCCCAATCGAATAATTTGATCTTTGAATTAACTATTTTTCTTTGTAACAACCCTGTACAATCTTTTTTTTACGAGATTTTTGAT
Source organism: Doryteuthis pealeii (assembly GCA_023376005.1). Classification (NCBI taxonomy): domain Eukaryota; kingdom Metazoa; phylum Mollusca; class Cephalopoda; order Myopsida; family Loliginidae; genus Doryteuthis; species Doryteuthis pealeii. The sequence continues at coordinate 55,989,397 of CM042177.1, forward strand.
AAACAAAGTTCGGAAATATCTATTTCCGTTTTATTCAAGATGGCCTAAACGGTTTGGTGGTACCTATTGTTTATCAATCTGGGTCACTTATCAGACATTGTATTTTTAACAAATTTCCAAGTGATTTTTTGTAAACAAAAAAAAACCCAAGAATATTTTAGTATACTTTAGTTTTTCAGCATATTTAGAACAAAAGATATTTCACTTAAATACAATATCAACAAGTTAATAATTTTTCTCTACATAGTAGATTTAATGTCTTTTGTTATTGATGTAGAAGAAATTTTTTTTTTCTAAATTTTTATAACATATTTGGTAAGTACATAAGTTAATTCACGCTTAGCATCAGATTTCTTATATCTTGGGGCAAATTTAATGTTTAAAATGTATTAAAAATTCATTTCCTATGTAATATTATTTTGCCTTTTTATTTTAACTGATACTCATTATGTTACTACTTTTCGACTAAAACAAAAATTTAACCTTAGATAATCGATTTAATTAACTTCAATTCGTTTTTTAAGTGAAAATCTGAGCCTAAATTGTTACTTTCAATTCTGAAAATTTTAATTAAAATCTGATAATTAGCTGATTTCTAGGAAATTAAAACACATACACAAAAATATAATTTACTACTATATCACTTAGATCTTATTTGGAGACAAACAGAGACTGCAATTTAAATAATTTTGTTTCATTTTTGGGCTTCCGTATTGTAAATTTACGTGTGCTAAATTATGGTCGTTGCTAACGGAACAGAAAACATTACTTGCAGAAAGATGGGCATAAAATCAGGATCCAATTTATGATGATGTTTACATTGTAAATCAAACCCCCACTTTATAGTCAAATGACCCATTAGAGAACAGTAACAAAAATTTAGTTTTAAATACAATATTTTTTTTATCTTTTCAGGTTTCTGTACTCTAAATTTACAGGCGTCAGATTTTGTTAAAGGACTACGAAAAAAGATCGATACGGGCATAAAATGAGGGGTCAGTTTATCATATACACACTTCGTTAATAGAACCCCCACTTTAGAATTACTTTCTCACAAAAATGAAAAAAAAAAGATATACACATTAAGATGAATATCAAAATACACAAAGAAAATATTTAGTACTCTTAAATTACGAGTTTAAAAAAAAGTTTATTGCCATAAAAGGGACATAAAATGAGGGTTCAATTTATCATAATGTTTAGATTGTAAATCGTACCCTCACTTTAGAACTAACCTTTCTTACAAAAAAGGGGAAAAAAAGAAGAAAGAAATAGATATAACACACATTGAAATGAATATTAAAATACAGATTGAAGATTATTATCAAAGAAAATATTTAGTATTCTTAAATTACTAATTTAAGAGTACTAAATTTCTTTCTTTAAAAATAATCTTTATATTTAAAATTACGGGTGAATAAAAAATTGTTTGGTAAAAATACGTATTTTTCGACAAATTGAGTATATCTAAGATATACATATTAAAATAAATGTAATAAATAAAGACAATTTACAGATTATCATTAAATTACCAGAGTAAGAAAAAAAAACAACAAAAAAACAACAGTTTATTGCAAAAAGACAGACATAAATTGAGGGTTCAGTATATGACAATTTTTACGTTGTAATTCGAACTAAAAGAAGAAAAAAAGATGGACATAAGGGTTCAGTTTATTCTTATACCGACATAGTAAATCAAACCCCCACTTTAAAACTAAGTAAAACCAAACATTTATCACAAAATATACATTAAAATTAATATATTTTCAAACAAACATTCACTACGAGAGTAAATCAAATTCTAAACAGAGTAATAAAAATAAATCTTTCTCTACAAATACAAATAAATGCACATTTTATTTTTATTTGTAAAGAAAGAAAGAAACTAAATGGCGATACTTACTTCGTTCGATATTAATTCGTCTGATTTCTTTTTTCTTTCCAGAAATGCAACTTCGTGAAAAGTGATAAAGATGTAAAGTTTTTAAATAAACTAAATTCTATCTGGTTGAATTAAAATTTAAATATCGTCGTCGTTTATGATTGCGAGGTTCGTGCCCAAGTGTCGCGCCCTTTAAGAAAGGAAGTTGGATTTATCGTCAGTGACAACCAATATCTCACAGAATTTCTCACCTTTTCTTTTATTCATTCTTTGTTGGATATTCAATTTAAAAAAAAAATCTTTTTAACACACATTTTCGTTCAACTTGTCAATTGAAGACATCCTGCTGAAGGTAATTTATTTCCACAAATTAATAAATTATTTCTAGCAAGGTCATTGATAATTACAGGAATTATTATTCTTTATATTAGGTCAAGGTCATTTATCTCCACTAATTAATTATAAATTCTTTCTAGCAAGGTCATTTATTTTCACTAATTATTATTATTAAATATAATCCTTATTATTATTTATTACTATTATCAACAGCCTGTACTATTATTCTTTACAGCAAGGTCTTTTATTTTCATTAATTATTATTAAATATCTTCCTTATTATTATTATTATTATTATTATTATTATTATTATTTACTCCTTTTGAGTTTTCACATCAGTGTTAGCTAATGGTCTTTCACTGGAGTCTGAGTGACAGCAAGTCTCCTCAGGTCTCCAGGACTCTTCTGAGTATTCTGGCAGATTGCAGCAGTGCAGTGTTCTGAATCGTATCAATCTTTCCTCTGATTTCAAGACTTTCCAAATCCTTTTCTAATCCTTTTGGGACTGTTCCAAGTGCACCAACTACAATTGGTATCACTTTGACTTTCATATTCCATAACCTTTTCAGTTCTCTGGCAAGGTCCAAGTATTTGTCAATTTTTTTCATTTTCTTTTAGCTTCACCCTGTGATCTGCTGGACCTGCTAAATCCATCAGTTGACAAGTTCTTTTTGTTTTGTTAATCAACACTAGGTCTGGTCTTCTTGCAGGGATAAGGTGATCCGTTTTTATTTCAAAGTCCCAGAGAATTTTATGCATTTCATTCTCAAGAACAGATTCTGGTTTATGCATATACCATTTTGTTGTATGGTCAAAATTTAATTTTTTGCATAATTCCCAGTGGATTACCTTCCCATTATTATTATCATTATTATTATTAACTACTTGTACTATTATTCGTCATAGCAAATCATTTATTTCTATTTATTAATAACAGATTATTATTATTAATTACATTAACTATTATTCTTAATAGTAAGGTCATTTATTTTCACTATTATTATTATTATTATCCTCATCCTCATTATTATTTCTTCTTTTTGAGTTTTCACATCAGCATTAGCTAATGGTCTTTCACTGGAGTCTGAGTGACAGCAAGTCTCCTCGAGTCTCCAGGACTCTTCTGAGTATTCTGGCAGATTGCAGCAGTGCAGTGTTCTGAATGGTATCAATCCTTCCTCTGATTTCCAAACCCTTTTCCAATCCATTTGGGACTGTTCCAAGTGCGCCAACTACAATTGGTATAATTTTGACTTTGTAAACCTCCCTTGGGGGTGTGAGCACCTCTTGTCTTTTTGCTGTGCATCTTACTGCATTACTTGCAACTTTACTGGCCATGATCATCTGCTACTTTCATCTAGGACCTCAACTTGTGTCTGTAACTGCCTCAGGGCTCATCCAGGGAGGTTTACAATCAACAACAAAGAGAGAATAAAGACAAGACAAGACAATTTCAGGTGAACATGAAAATGGTCAGAGATGAGGTATATAGTTCGCATTCATTCTTCCTATCGGCTACAGTTCCATCTGCTCCCATCGCTTGTCGAGATGGGGGACACCCCCCTTTTCTTTGGGGACCTCTGCTAGGGCTGGTCTCTAGTGGACAACTCAACTGATCTTACTTCCTCCGTCTCCAGAACTCAACTAACTTCTGCGGGGTCCAGAAAACTAACTTCCCCAGGGTCCAGAAAACTACTCATTTAACTTCCACAAATCTCACAGAGGTCCCAATTCTCGCTATCAAATCTCGTCCATGAGATTTGTGCCTATCCACCACGTGATTTGAAAAGTTTTCTTTATGTTTAATATGGGTCACATTTTATTACTACTCTAACCTACGGTCAACTCTCAAGGTTGTTGAAACCCCAGACTTCTCATCTCTGATTTGGGGGGATTATCACCACTCTTAAACTTTTCTTAAGTTTTAATGGGTGGACTGAAATATTGACACCCACAAACAATACACCTACTTACACATACAATATATATGTATACACACACATATGTATCTATTTATCAATACATATATATACACACATTATCCACCTGAACACACACACATAGTTTTGGTCATACAAAACTAACACACTCTTATATACTCAAACAAGAACAACAACCACAATGTGAAACATGTCAAACACCCCTGACAGTCAAACACTTATTGATGGAATGCGGATTTTTTGCTCACATCAGAAAACATTATTTTAAAGCAAACAATATGAAGGACCTATTTGAAAATGTTAACATAGAGGATATTTTCTCCTTTTTGAGGGAAATAAAATTATACCATAGAATATAGACATGAAACAAATCAATGGCATACAGTATGATTCCCAATAATGCTAACACATTGTTAAAACCAATTACTAAATGTATATATATGAATACACAATATGTATAACAACCCAACCGCTAGGCATGATATAACCCTGGACGGGTTGATATGCCGTTAAAATTAATAAACCAACCAAACCAACTTACTACTTATTCAGTATACTAGCTAGAATTATATATACACACCTACACCCGCATGCACAGATACACACTGCATTGTGCTATAACTTTCATATTCCATAACTTTTTCAGTTCTCTGGCAAGGTCCATATATTTGTCCATTTTTTCATTTTCCTTTAGCTTCAGCCTGTGATCTACTGGAACTGCAAAATCCACCAGTTGGCAAGTTCTTTCTTTTTTGTTTATCAACACTAGGTCTGGTCTTCTTGCTGGGATAAGGTGATCCGTTTTTATTTCAAAGTCCCAGAGAATTTCATGCTTTTCGTTCTCAAGAACAGATTCTGGTTTATGCATATACCATTTTGTTGTTTGGTCAAAATTTAATTTTTTACATAATTCCCATTGGATCACCTTCCCAACCCAGTCATGTCTAGTTTTGTACACCTGTTGTGCTAGTTTGCTAAATTCGCATAGTACATAGTTTACGGTCTCATCTCTATTATCACAGTCTACATTTACTATTTTGTTCGGTCTTATCAATTTTTGCTTTGATATAGTTTGTCTTTATGGAATTATTCTGTGCAGTATTATGATTATTATTATTATTATTATTATTAACTACCTGTACAATTTATAGCAAGGTTATTCATTTACACTTATTAATAACAGATCATTATTATTATTATTATTATTAATTAATTGAACTATTATTCTTTATAACAAGGTCACTTATTTTCACTAATTATTATTTATCATAATGTATTGACTTGCTCGGGAAAATATATTCCCTCAAATAAATAGTGTGAATCAACTAATAAAAGTCTTACTCTATAGTCATCCTCATCTTTGTTCTTTCACTTCTTTTCCTAAATACCATTTCAGCTTACCAGCCAATGAGAAAGAAGAACCAATTACATTTAGTTTAGACATGATTTTCAGCAAGATTAAAACTCATAGAATCAACTACAAAGTAAAATAATTTCCAATGCATTTTCATAGTAAAAATCATTGTCCAATGCATTTTTATAGCAAAAATCATTTCCAATGCATTTTTATAGCAAAAGTCATTTCTAATGCATTTTTATACGAAAACTCATTTCCAATACATTTTTCTAATCTCCACTGCATTTTTATAGCATTTCCAATGCATTTTCATAGTAAATATCATTTCCAATGCATTTTTATAGCAAAATCATTTCCAATGCATCATTTGAATGCTTTTTCATAGCAAAAATCATTTCCAATGCATTTTTATAGCAAAAATCATTTCCAATGCATTTTCATAGTAAAAATCATTTCCAATGCATTTTTATAGCAAAACATCCAATGCATTTCATAGTCATTTCCAATGCAAAAAATCATTTCCAATGCATTTTTATAGTAAAATCATTGTCCAATGCATTTTCATAGTAAAAATCATTGTCCAATGCATTTTCATAGTAAAAATCATTTCCAATGCATTTTCATAGTAAAAATCATTTTCCAATGCATTTTTATAGCAAAAATATTTCCAATGCATTTTTATAGTAAAAATCATTTCCATGCTTTTTATAGTAAAAATCATTTCTAATGCATTTTTATACGAAAACTCATTTCCAATACATTTTTCTAATCTCCACTGCATTTTTAGTAAAATCATATGCATTTTCATAGTAAAAATCATTTTTCCAATGCATTTTTATAGAAAAAATATTTCCAATGCATTTTTAGTAAAAATCATTTCCAATGCATTTTCATAGTAAAAATCATTTCCAATGCATTTTTATAGCAAAAATCATTTCCAATGCATTTTTATAGTAAAATCATTTCCAATGCATTTTATAGTAAAAATCATTTCAATGCATTTTTATAGAAAAAATAATTTCCAATGCATTTTTATAGAAAAAAATTTCCAATGCATTTTCATAGTAAAAATCATTTCCAATGCATTTTTTATAGCAAAAATCATTCCAGTGCATTTTTATAGCAAAAATCATTTCCAATGCATTTTTTAGCAAAAATCATTTGAATGCATTTTCATAGTAAAAATCATTTCCAATGCATTTTTATTAGCAAAATCATTTCCATGCATTTTTATAGCAAAAATCATTCCAATGCATTTTTTATAGCAAAAATCATTTTGAATGCATTTTCATAGCAAAAATCATTTCCAATGCATTTTTATAGCAAAATCATTGTCCAATGCATTTTCATAGTAAACATTGTTGCTGCCGTCAGCAGCAGTAGTTTGTAGTATTTTTTTGTACGTAGTTAACAGGTCTGTCTTTCGCCCTTACTTTCCCCTTAGAGAAAATAGTTTGTTGGGTTTAAAAATGCCTAAAGTATGTGTAAATGCATTTTTGAGATTGGTGGAAAACTTATTTGCCTTTGTGTCACTACGTAAAAGAGAATCACTGCTGTTAGGCAGTGAAGAAGAAATGAAAGTCTTTTGGGTGTTTGGATTTGGCGTAGTAATTTTGGTATAGTCATGTTAAGGGATTCCCAGCAAAAATATTTCTTTTCCTTTGAGGTGATTGTATGGTTCAGTCACAACCTGTTGGGCTCTCAAATGTACAGCATTTTGTGCGGTAAAATTGGTAACTGCATTCTTAGTATAAAAGTTACTAAGACATAGTTCGTTCATATCCAAACCCCTATTGTGCTAATAAAGGTAAACTATTTTTCCATTCCTGTTCATATCCAAACCCCTATTGTTTGATAGTGTTGATTGTGGAGTAAAACTTGACAAAAGAATCTTATAGAATATATTTTAACAAATGAAGAACATCATTACAATATTTAACAATAAACAGGAAAAAGAAAGTCTATTAAACTGTTAGGTATCATTGTCATCAAGAAGTGTTGATTGTGAAGTAAAACTTGATAAAAGAACCTTATATAATTTATTTTAACTGAGAATGCCATTTCAACATTTAACAATAAAACAGGAATACATGTAAAAATGATATTGAATATAACAATAAAACAACTTTAGTTTATTGAGTATAGCAAATATACAACACATAAATAATTCTTTAAAAATTTTGAAATTAACATTCTAAAATCCACGAAAAGCGCTGACCTCTACACAATTCATGAATAAGGTTTGTTCAAATGTACTTTTGTTCAAATGTGCTTTTTTAAAGTTTCAATTTTAGAAAATTGTTTTGTGTGTTTGTGTCTTAAATTGGATTTTGTTGAAAATTCAAATCAACATGTGAGAAAAGGAAATCATTTTATATCAATTGTGTGCATTTGGGTTTGGCTTTTTACATTGTGTTGAGAAATTTTAAACTACACATTTACAAGAAGTCTCTTTTCTTTTTGTAATTTTCTTTCAACAATATTTTAGGGACCAACAGGCTACTTCCTGGTGTTAACACTTGACCCATTCATGTTACAGCATTTATATCCAAGTCTTGTTTTAGGATTGACCATGATTGTCTTGAGTTACTAATATCTTCATGCTGGCCGGAAATAAAAATGTTCCGGTTGAAATATTATTTAATTGAGACACTTTTGACGAAAAAATCAGATGCAGCTGAGAAGCGAGATGAAGTTGTGATTGCTTGAGAATCATATGAGTTGAGAGGGCCAGCAGATGAAACTTGGAACTTGTTGTTGTGAGAATGCAAAAAAACCCGTAGCCGACAGATAAACTGACTTCAGCCAATATTACCGAATAACTTAGCCGACAGGACACTTTAAGAGCTACCCTAGTAATAATTTCCACAACCTGTAATATCATTCTGACCAGAACACATTGATTTGAGGTCCATCACTCCAACAGCTTTGAGTAAAAATTGATTTTGTATTTTGTTATTTGAATATAAATGTTATTGAGTTTTTTAAAAGAAGAAAAAGAGTCGTTTTTTATGTGACCACTAGGCTGCTGTTAACCTTGGAAATCAGTTTCTATAGCAGATTTCAAGTCGTTTGAGATCTGAACACAACGTAGGCATTTGGCTAGACTTTCAACAAATATAGAGGCCATGCAATCCATGGTTGATGCAGAGAATCCGAACTTGACGGCCAATTTTGGAAATTCCACGAGCCCTTTAGCTCAGTAGCGACCGACGGGTTATACCTAGAAGGTTCTTTCAATTCTCAGTGTGTTTACGCATGTGGCTTTTTAAATTTACCTTCTGAGAAAATGCTGATCCACACACTTCACAAAAATGGCTTCTCTCCAGTGTGTTGGTGCATATGGGTTTTTAAATTTCCCTTCTGAGAAAATGCTGATCCACACACTTCACAAGTAAATGGCTTTTCTCCAGTGTGTTTGCGCATGTGGCTTTTTAAATTTACCTTGTGAGCAAATGCTGATCCACAAACTTCACAAGTAAATGGCTTCTCTCCAGTGTGTTTCCGCATGTGGCCTTTTAAATTTACCTTGTGAGAAAAGGCTGATCCACACACTTCACAAGAAAAAGGTTTCTCACCAGTGTGTATTCGCATGTGATATTTTAATCCACATTCATGTGAAAATGCTGATCCACACATGTCACAAGAAAATGGCTTCTCTCCAGTGTGTTTGTACATGTGGGTTTTTAGATTATTCTTGTGATAAAAGGCTGATCCACACACTTCACAAGAAAATGGCTTCTCTCCAGTGTGTTTGTGCATGTGGCTTTTTAAATTCATTTTGTGAGAAAATGCTGATCCACACACTTCACAAGAAAATGGTTTCTCTCCAGTGTGTGTTCGCACATGGCGTTTTAAACTAGACTCTTGTGAAAATGCCATTCTGCACACTTCACAAGAAAAAGGTTTTTCACCAGTGTGTGTTCGCATGTGGCTTTCTAATTCACTTCTAACTGAAAATGCTGATTCACACACTTCACAAGAAAATTGTTTCTCGCCAGTGTGATTGTGCATGTGCTTTTCCAAATTTCCCTTCAGAGAAAATGCTGATCCACACAATTCACAAGAAAATGGTTTCTCTCCAGTGTGTTTGTGCATGTGTTTTTTTAAGTTGCCCATCCAGGAAAATGCTGCTCCACATACTTCACAAGAATATGGCTTCTCTCCGGTGTGTTTGTGCATATGTAGTTTCAAATTACTTTTCATTGTAAATGCTGATCCACATATTTCACAAGGAAATGGCTTCTCTCCTGTGTGTGTTCGCATGTGGCTTTTTACAGCAGACTTCTGTGAAAATGCCATACTGCACACTTCACAAGAAAAAGGTTTTTCACCTGTGTGTGTTCGCATATGGCGTTTTACTTGAGATCTTAGTAAAAATGCTGATTCACAAACTTCACAAGAAAATGGTTTATTGCCAGTGTGTGCTTGCAAGTGGATTTTCAGTGTTCCTCTTTGTGAAAACGCTGATCCACAAATTTCACAAGAAAAAGGTTTGTCTCTTGTGTGTTTTTCCATGTGTCTTTTTATAGAATTATGTTCAATTTTCTTTAGTGTTTGTTTGCATATGGATTTCCAAATTGCATATCTTTTAATTTGCTGATTTAAACATTTCACAAGAAAATGTTTTTTTCTCCAGTGTGTGTTTGAAAATGACCAACTCAATTGAGTTTAATAGAAAATGCTGATTCAATTTGCAATGGGTGTTTGTATTTTCAAATCTCCTCTTTGTAAAAATGCTGATCAATAAATTTCCCAATGGATGTTTGCCAATAAACTTTTAAAATCTGAAATGGTCAATTCACAAAGTGTTTCCAAAGAAACTTTCTCTGATTCTTTTCATGTTTGTTTTGAATGAGGTTAAATAACTTATATGCTCACTTGATAAGAGAAGTCTTTCTCCTCTGTGTGTAATTGCATGTGTAATTTGAAATGGGAGTTTAGTAAAAATGATGATGTACTGTGTTTTCAAGAGGAACGATTCTCTTTGTTTCTTTGGATTCAGCTATTTAACATGAACTCTGTTAATATGCAGGTCTACACACCTTGCAAAAATTGGTTTTCTCTTCAGTCCTTTTCAAAATGGTTGTCCTCCACTGCATTTGATATCTATAAATGAAGAACAAGTAGTATTAAAGAAAACAAAATTGATGAATATATGAGAAAATTATTCACACTCAAATATGTAGACAACAAAAAACAAGTTTACTTTAGACAGATGTTTTATAATCCTTGATAAACAAACTGAAAGAAAATTAGGAAAGACAAAGAGAGCTTGGAAAGACACCTACGGTTAGTTTTAGGACTTGTTGATTTACTTTGTTCAGCTCTTTTATGTATTATTGCTAGTGGGGGTTCATTGGCTTCTAGATATACACTTTCTACAAGAGTGGTTGGAAAGGCAACTAAGGTCAGTCTTAGGACTTGTTGGTGTAGAGTGTTCTGCTCTTTATGTATTATTGCTAGTGGGGGTTCATTGGCTTCTAGATATAGACTTTCTACAAGAGTGGTTGAAAGGCAACTAAGGTCAGTGTTAGGATGTGTTGGTGTGAGTGTTCAGCTCTTTATGTATTATTGCTAGTGGGGTTCATTGGCTTCTAGATATAGACTTTCTACAAGAGTGGTTGGAAAGGCAACTAAGGTCAGTGTTAGGATGTGTTGGTGTTGAGTGTTCAGCTCTTTATGTATTATTGCTAGTGGGGGTTCATTGGCTTCTAGATATAGACTTTCTACAAGAGTGGTTGGAAAGGCACCTAAGGTCAGTCTTAGGACTTGTTGGTGTAGAGTGTTCAGCTCTTATGTGTTATTGCTAGTGGGGTTCATTGGCGTCTGGATATAGACTTTCTACAAGAGTGGTTGGAAAGGCAACTAAGGTCAGTCTTAGTTGTTGGTGTAGAGTGTTCAGCTCTTTATGTATTATTGCTAGTGGGGGTTCATTGGCTTCTAGATATAGACTTTCTACAAGAGTGGTTGGAAAGGCACCTAAGGTCAGTCTTAGGACTTGTTGGTGTAGAGTGTTCAGCTCTTATGTATTATTGCTAGTGAGGGTTCATTGGAATCTAGATATAGACTTTCTACAAGAGTGGTTGGAAAGGCAACTAAGGTCAGTGTTAGGACTTGTTGGTGTAGAGTGTTCAGCTGTTTTATGTATTATTGCTAGTGGGGGTTCATTGGCTTCTAGATATAGACTTTCTACAAGAGTGGTTGGAAAGGCAACTAAGGTCAGTCTTTGGTTTGTTTTGTTTTGTTTTACGGCATATCAACCTCAGTGGGTCATTTAAAGCCGATAAAGTTTTGAAATAAATCAACTCTTAATGGATAATACAATTTTTTTTATAAATACATTTTTCTATTTAACCCATAGATGGGACCCTAACAGCTACTATCACTCCGGGTCAGAGTGGACAAGGGAGCAATGGTGATGAAGTGGTGCTCCACATTCCCCAAACCTCCAAAACTGGAACCTCACCATCAGATAGACTTTTAACATCATTCCCAGGATATGTAGACCCGCAGCCACCACCTTCTAGCATCCATATGATAAAAAGGGGCTTTTCATAAGGGTGATAGGGTTGGGAAAATCATATAGGTGCTAGGGCTTGACATGACCAGCCGATTGATTGGAGGGGGCCTCTCCGGCCGCCCGTCTAGCCCAACATAGGGCCAAAGTGGAGTATTGCATGTCATGAACTGCTCATCCACCTGGGCTCTATCCTTAAGCATCACGGGTTGCAACCCACGGCCAACAGGTGGACCCATTGGGGGAATCTTACCCCTCTGCAGAGGTGCAGTCGGTGCATTCTAACGCCCCAGCCGACAAGGCGGTCAGTCTTTGGACTTGGTGGTGTAGTGTTCAGATCTCAGTAGGGGTTCATTGGCTTGTGTATATAGACTTTCTACAAGAGAGATTGAAAATGCACCTATGGTCAGTCTTTGGACTTGGTGTTGTAGTATTTAGATCTTAGTAGGTTTCATTGGCTTGTGTATATAGACTTTCTACAAGATAGATTGAAAATACACCTATGGTCAGTGTTTGGACTTGGTGGTGTAGTGTTCAGATCTTAGTAGGGGTGACTTTCTACCAGTATGTTCAGATCTTAGTAGGGGTTGGCTTGTGTATATAGACTTGAGAAATTGAAAATGCACCTAAGGTCAGTGTTTGGACTTGGTGGTGTAGTGTTCAGATCTTAGTAGGGTTCATTGGCTTGTGTATATAGACTTTCAACAAGAGAATTGAAAATGCACCTAAGGTCAGTGTTTGGACTTGGTGGTGTAGTGTTCAGATCTTAGTAGGGGTTCATTGGCTGTGTATATAGACTTTCTACAAGAGAGATTGAAAATGCACCTAGGTCAGTGTTGGACTTGTGGTGTAGTGTTCAGATCTTAGTAGGGGTTCATTGGCTGTGTATATAGACTTTCTACAAGAGGGATTGAAAATGCACCTAAGGTCAGTGTTTGGACTTGGTGGTGTAGTGTTCAGATCTTAGTAGGGGTTCTTGGCCTGTGTATATAGACTTTCTACAAGAGGATTGAAAATGCACCTAAGGTCAGTGTTTGGACTTGGTGGTGTAGTGTTCAGATCTTAGTAGGGGTTCATTGGCTTGTGTATAGACTTTCTACAAGAGAGATTGAAAATGCACCTAAGGTCAGTGTTTGGACTTGGTGGTGTAGTGTTCAGATCTTAGTAGGGGTTCATTGGCTTGTGTTATAGACTTTCTACAAGAGAGATGAAAATGCACCTAAGGTCATTCATTGGACTTGGTGGTGTAGTGTTCAGATCTAGTAGGGGTTCATTGGCTTGTGTATATAGACGATAGATTGAATGCACCTAAGGTCAGTCTTTGGACTTGGTGGTGTTGTGTTCAGATGTATGTATCTAAATTTTCTTTAGTTGGCTTATTTTAAAATTTCCTTAGGTTTATGCAATGGATTTTTATAGCAGTTTTCCATTGATTGTTGAACCATGGCTTGTTTGGATTTATGGAGATTTCACTTTTTGAATTTTCTGAGAAAGTTTTGGACAGCTTTTCTGCTAAGTCTTTTTTTATTATTGTTAATGCAAATGAGGTGTTTAACAGGATCTTTGTTTGTTTTTTTTTTTTGTTTTTATCTATTTTATCTTTTATTAATAATCCATTTTTAATAAGTATTTTCATTTTTTTAATTGTTTTTTATATTTTTATGTTAGGAAACAATAAGCTCACAATATGTTTTAAGCTTGTTGTTTATACCTCCAGATGAGGTGTTTGATTGGGTCTTTGTTTTTTTTTACCTTTAGTGTTGATATTTTTCATCTATTCTTACCTTTGTTAATTATTTCAATAAGGAGTAATCCATGTTTCATTGTTTTGGGTGTTATTTATTTTTAAGGTAGGAACATGATGCAATTTTTTAAGCTCACAAAAATGTTGGTATTTTTCATTCTTTTTACCATTTTTGTTTGTGAATATATTTTATCTATTTTTGATTTTTCAATTAAAAAATTATATTTTCTTTTTAAATAGAGGTTTTCTTAATTCAAAAATATAATTTTGAAACTTTAATCATAATATTTCAAAAATAGAATCTATTGAAACAATAATACAATCTAAACAAATACTAATAGTAATGATTCAAAATAAAATAAAATGATAATAATAAAATCTTATAAAATAATAACAATTCAAAATAAAATCTATTAAAATTATCTTAAACTCTAATACAATGATATAATTCAAATATAAAATCTATTAAATTATCTTAAACTCTAATACAATGATAATAATTCAAATAAAAATCTATTAAAATTATCTTAAACTCTAATACAATGATAATAATTCAAATATAAAATCTATTAAAATTATCTTAAACTCTAATACAATGATAATAATTCAAATATAAAATCTATTAAAATTATCTTAAACTCTAATACAATGATAATAATTCAAATATAAAATCTATTAAAATTATCTTAAACTCTAATACAATGATAATAATTCAAATATAAAATCTATTAAAATTATCTTAAACTCTATACAATGATAATAATAAAATTTATAATAATAATTTCAAACATAAAATCTATTAAAATGATAATTAAAAAAAAATCTATTAGAATAATAACAATAATAATAACAAAAGCTAATAAAATAATAAAAATTATTAAAAAAATAAAATTTATTAAAATAATTATAAAATTTAATAAAGTATTAATAATTCTAAAATAAATTAGAATAATAATAAAAATATATAAATAAAAATCTTTAAAAAGATAATTGAAAAATAAAATCCATTAAAATGAAAATAATTCTAATAAAATAATAATAATTCAAAATTCGATGTTTTTTTTTTTGAATGGACCAAAAATTTTGAAGATAGAATTAACGTTTATTCAATTTTCATTGAGTTAAATAAAATGGAGGGAAAATTGACAAGTCAGATTGGACATCACTATAGAAAAGTGACAAAAATATACTTTTAATTTTTAAATAAATTTTATCTATTTATTCAATTTTTGGGGGTTATTTTATTTCTTCTTTTTGGCTTGAAATAAAAGACGTCAGATTTCGACGGAAAAAATAAACACGGTCATAAAATGAGGGTCCAATTTATGTCTGAATTGTAAAACGAACCCCCACTTTAGAACTAACCTTCCCCACAAAATAAAAAAAACTTTTAGAATATACACATTAAAATAAATATTAAAATACATAAAGAAAAAATATTTACTATTGTTAAATTACGGGTGCAAGAAAAATAAAATGTTTATTGCAAAAAGAAGACAGACATAAAATGAGGGTTCCGTTTAATGTTTACATTGTAAAATCAAACCCCCATTTTAGAACTAAGTGAAACCTTACTCACAAAATACACATTGAAATAGATATTTTTTTTTTAAATCACTACAGGATTAAATCAAATCGTTTATAATTGATGGGAAATGTTTATTAAAAAGCACAATATCACCGAACTTTTCTTTTTTAAAGTATGGTGACCCAAAAATGTGTAATAATAAGTGTTTGTTTGTTTTTATATTAATAAAATTTATCAAAAAAAAAAAAAAAAATTTACACGTTTCTTTAGAATTTATAAAAAATATTTTATATTAGAATACTGAGTATTCTAATATAAAATATTTAGAGAAATTTATTAGTTTAAAATTATGTTTTAAAATATATTTTCGAGTATTCAATACTCGAAAATATATTTTAAAACAAATAATTTTAAACTAATAAATAAATTATAACAAATAAATACGTAATTTTATTTGTAAAGAAAGAAATTAAATGGTGATACTTACTTCTTTCGATATTAATTCGTCTAATTTCTTTTTTCTTCACAGAAATGTAACCTTAGTAAAAAGTGATAAAAATGTAAATTGATGGGAAATTTTTTCTAAACAGGAAAAATTCAAGGGAGATAACTATGAATAATTATAAAATTCAATTTATTTTAATTTTATTTATTCAGCAGTTAAAAATATGTTTTATTTTCATTATTTATTATTCATTATTTCAGTTCAAGTAAATACATTCCGTTTATATTCATTATTTAGTAAATAAACATTCCGTTTATGTTCATAATTCAGTAAATAAACATTCCGTTTATGTTTATTATTTAGTAAATAAACATTCCGTTTAGTAAAAAAACATTCATTTAATTTTCATTATTCAGGAATTAAAAGTTTCATTTTCATTATTCGGCAATTAAAAGTTTTACGTTATTTTCCTAATTCGCCAATTAAAATTCAATTAATTTTGTTGTGTAAAATACTGAAGGTTGTATTGAATATTTAGTATTGTAGGTACGCCCGCTAGACTTCGAGTAAAAGAACGTAGAATTTTTAACAAATACCCTTCTTCATCCCACTAATTGATTAATAAACAATCACTAGTAAATTAGATAATTTAATTTGATTTTTATATATTGTAAACTGTTTTGTGTTGTAATTTTATATCAAATTATATTATTGAATTTAATTGAAATATTTGTTTGTACATTTTTTTTTTATTAATATTTATAAGTGAGATAGGCAAATACTTTTGTCATATCTGCTAGGATATTTTAAAAAAATCGCGATTAGATTATACTGCTTTTTTTTCTTTTTATTTAATTATTTGCATAATATTGATGTGTGTGGGTAACTAAAACTATATTGTCCCCACTCACTGTGATAAGTTATTTCTAATTATTTCATTCCCTTATAATCTTTCCTTTAATCATAAATAAATCTTAGAATCATTTAATTTATATGTTTTTTTATAGATTTATAGTAATTTGGTTTTGAATCATTTGTCGAAACGTTCCTACTTGTNATGCAAATGCAAAAATAAGGACAAACAATTTTTCAGTTGAAATAGAGGCTATAATACGCAACATTTTTTTAAAATTAATTCACGATTAATTAAACAATATTGACATACTTATTAACTCCTTTACATGACATCATTTCTTTAAACCATGACGTCATTTATTTAAACTTTAATACCCTCTATGCCTTTTGTAATTTAAATATTTTATTTATATTTAACTCTATTTGGAAATTTAAAAGGAGAATACTCACTAATTACAGGTTTGTTTGTTGTTTTTTGAATTGCGATCAATCCTGATGTAACACTATTGTGTTATGGGTGATTGGCGAACCTATTAATTAAGTACTAATTAATTTAAAACTACCCTAATTATTAATTATGGTGGTTTGTTAAAATTAAAAGTAAAAATAAGAAAAAACATATAATAATATATAACAATATATAATAATAATAATAATAATAATACAACCTACCTTTACAACACAGGAAATTAACACCAGAACAGAAAATGGATATAGAACTTATACAACAAATCATGAATGAGAACAAAAGTTACATTACCATCCCTAAGAAACATAGAGTGGAAAAAAGTCAAGAAAGAAACGGAAAAAATAAACAAAATATTAGCGAACATCCCAGCACAAACAATATCACTGAACTCAACAACCTTATCTATGCAGGACGCAAAACTAGTCTGTGATAGAATTGACGCACCCCTTCGAAACACTAACACAAAACAAAGAACCAAACAGAAACACAAAAGCTGGAATGGGAGTTCAGATTGGAAGAACAAATAAAAAAACTACGACAACAAACAAATACGTTAAATAAAAACACAAATACACATGTAGCTAAAAAGGTTAAAAGACAACAGCAAATTAAGTTGGAAGAAGTAAAACAAAAGATATCGGCTATAGAAGGAAGACTCAAAAGATATCGAGAGAGAACTAAACAGTACAAACAAAATAGACCTTCCAAAACAATGAAAAAGAGATTTTATGAACAAATTGATGGAGCAAAAACAAACATTAGGTGACACCCAAATGCAACAGAAGCAGAAAAAGTTCTGGAGTGATATATGGATGAGGAAAGAACATAATAAAACAGTCAAAGTGGATAAGTGATATTAAGAATGAACTGATGAAATTGAGGAAGGACCTGTTGCCAGTGTTCATGTAATTACGCTTAAACTCAGTACTCAAGAAAGTAACAAATTGGAAAACACCAGGCCCATGATGGCATACATGGATTCTGGTTCAAAAAATTTACGACTATCCACAAAAGAATGGCCCAGCAACTGAACAGATGCCTACAAGAAACGGAAATACCCGAATGGATGACAAAAGGAATAACTACACTAATCCAGAAAGACCCACAAAAAGAGAATGTCCCAGCAATTATAGACCAATAACTGTCTACCCATGATGTGGAAAATTCTAACTGCTGTTGTAAGAGAAAGAAGTATACTTTTCACTCAATTGCGGAAACTTCTCCCGAAGAACAGAAAGGATGTCGCAAGGAAAAAGAGGAACCCACGACTTACTCTATATAGAAATACATTCTTAAAGAAGAAAAAAATAAACGGAAAAAATATTGCAATGGCCTGGATCGATTACAGAAAAGCCTATGACATGGTCCCACATACCTGGATTTTAGAATGCCTACTAAATGTATAAAATTTCCAACAACATTATAAACTTCATTAAAAAAGCCATGGAAAACTGGCGGTTCAATTAAAAGCGGAAAACAATCCCTGGCAGAAGTAAAAATCCAAAGAGGTATCTTCCAAGAGACTCATTATCAACTACTCTTTATTATGCAATGATGCCGGCTAAACCATATTACTGAAAAATGTACCGGGGGATACAAATTTAGTAATTCACAAGAAAAGATCAACCACCTTATGTACATGGCATGACAATTAAAATTTTTGCAAAAATGAAAAAGAATGGAGAGCCTCAGTACAAACTATTAGGATATATAGCCAGGATATAGGGATGGAATTGGAATCGAAAAATGTGCTATGTCTTGTAATAAAAAGGGTGAAAGAAAACTATTAAATGGAATACAATCTACCAATCAAGGAAACTATAAAATCTCTTGAATGAAAATGAAAGCTACAATACTTCTTAGGAATTTTGGAAGCGGACAATATCATGCAAGCAGAAATGAAAGGAAAGTTAAAAGAATATCTCAGGAGAACTAGAAAGACTTCTAGAACGAAACTTAACAGCAGAAATTGATTAATAGAGTTAATACCTGGGCTGTCCCCATTATAAAGATACTCAGGACATTCTTAAAATGGACAAAAGAAAGAACTCAGACAGATAGACCAAAGGACGAGAAAATTAATGACCATGCACAAAGCTCTCCACCCTAGAATGATAGAGATTAGATTGTATGTGTCAAGAAAGGAAGGGGAAGAGGTCTTGCAAACTAGAGAATGCGTAGAAACCACAATCCAACAACTTGAAGATTACACAAGGAAGAGCAAGACAAATTATATCTATGGCGACCAACAATAGTAGAAACGGCAGATGGAACAAACAGAAGAACGACAAAGACTAGAAAACAAAAATGGGAAGAAAAACAATTATATGGACGCTTCAAACGACAAATAGCATGAGGTTGCAACATCAAAAGACTTGACATGGTTAAGAAAGGGAAACCTCAAAAGAGAAACAGAATCACTTATAATTGCTGCACAAAATAATGCCATAAGGACAAACTACATCAAAGCGAAAATTGATAAGACCCAACAAAAATATAAATGTAGACTTTGCGTAATAGAGATGAGACTGTTAACCATATACTCTGCGAATGTAGCAAACTAGCACAACGGAGAATACAAAACTAACACGACTGGGTTGGGAAGGTGATCCACTGGGAATTATGCAAGAAATTAAATTTTGACCACACAACAAAATGGTATATGCATAAACAGAATCTGTTCTTGAGAACGAAACGCACAAAATTCTCGGGACTTTGAAATAAAACGGATCACCTATTCCCAGCAAGAAGACCAGACCTAGTGTTGATTACAAAAAAGAAAGAACTTGTCAACTGGTGGATTTTGCAGTGCCAGCGGATCACAGGGTGAAGTTAAAGGAAAATGAAAAAATTGAACAATATCTGGACCTGTGCAGAGAACTGAAAAAGTTGTGGAATATGAAAGTGAAAGTATACCAATTGTAGTTGGTGCACTTGAACAGTCCAAAAGCATTGGAAAAAGGTTTTGAAAGTTGATATCAGAGGAAGGATTGAAAACCAGTCAAACACTGCACTGCTGCAATCTGCAGAATACTCAGAAGAGTCCTGGAGACCTGAGAGACTTGCTGTCACTCAGACTCCAGTGAAAGACATTCAGCTAACAGATGAAAAACTCAAGGATGTAAATAATAATAATTTTTTATATTAAAAATATAAATTCATCTAAGCAAAGAATTTCACCCTAGACAAAGAGATTCCTTAAATTATTGAATTGATATACATCATCGAATTTAAATTTCACAAAATTGATAATAAATTAAAAATAAGATTCAGTTTTTGAAAAGTTCGTCAACAATTTCAAAAACTTAAAATAAAACAATGGTTGCCTTGACTCCAAATGGAAAGATACAGGCTAGGCTGGCACAAGACCATTTAGACACGTAGACAAAGTATCGAGTGGCTGGCCAATCAGAGGCATATGTTAGGGGTGGGATCTGCATAAATTCACAGACCGACAGACGAATAGAGAGATCGGGAACGGGAGAGACCGGGGACAGACCGAGGAAGACGAAGAGGAGAAAGAGCTTGCCATGGCTTCTGGGCCCTTGATAAAAATTTACTGTAACATCTGGATGCTGCGACGTACAGAATTGATAATTAGCCAAAAACTAGCTGTAGATCGCAATCACTGACAAGAAATCACCTCGCTCCTTGTAAAATAAATGTATATTTGTATACATAATCATCAAAAGCTTGGTTCAATTGTTTGTTGATCCGTTGACAGCTTTTGGTTATTTAATCTTATTTCAGCCGAGTGGTAAAAGGGCGAAACCAGCTCTTTAGCCTTCCTGTAAATCAAAGACCAACATAAGAACGGGAGGTTGGAACGGGCGTTTCAGATTGTATACTGTGCCGGATTCGTTCTTATAACATACATCGAACTATACATAACATTATACCTTGAGACAGGCCCAGTTCATAGTATTATACTTAGTAATTATTATATGTATTTATATATAATTAATATATATTTAATCTATTAAAGTTTAAAGAAAAAGAGAGAAAAGTACTCATAAAAGATATTTACTTAAAAAAATTTTTTTCTATATACTAATAATAATTTTAAGATAACTTTCTACTTATTTTATAAAAAAAAATTTAACTTAGAGAACAAAGGAAAAAAAAAGAATAACACCAAAAAAAAAAAAAAGAAAAAGAGGAGAAGAGAAAGAAAAGAGAAAGCGAAACAAAAGCTAAGTATATAAATTTTTTATTGACGGTTTATCTATTTATTTATTTTTATTTTGAATTTTGACGTTGGACACACTTGAACATTTGATGCTGATGACAGACGATATTAGGAACATTTGTTCTGCACAACTTAAAAAAAAAAAGAGAGAAATAAGAAATTACAGTTATTCGCCCATTTCATTCATAAAGGGAGGAGAAAGAATCGTTAACCAACCAAAAAAACATAGCACGTCCATTTCTGAAAATAAACTCTTGATTGAAGAAGCCTCATGTCGAATCGATAAAAAAATAACATCTTTTGTTTTTATTTCATACGCATTGTATTCGCTTACAAAATTTATACATTATAAATGGTTTAAATCTTTTAAAAATAACTGATATGTAATGATTTTTTTTTTTTAATGATGTTATTATCTTACTACTTTATCGATTTAGACAAATTTTTGACCTAAATAATAGAATCTAATTAATTTTATTCGCTTTTAAAACTCGTAGAAGCTGATTATTTGCAGTCCTATAAAACAGGTTCCCAAGAGAGATAGGTTTAATGGAGATGGAGATGCACGTGGTGGATGTGTCTTTGATTCTAATGTGGAGGGGTCTAATTATACTACCTATAAAGAAATTAAGGCATTTGGAGCAAGTTAAACGGTAATTGTATAAGTCTTGTGGCATAAGTTAGGATCTTTTATTGGGCAGTTGGTTAGTGTGCATGTGTAATAACATTTTTATGTTTTATTGTTAGATGTTGGCATAGTGAGGGCCCAGAGTGGGCTAGTTGGATATCTAGTCCCTCTCTATGAATAGCCTTGCGTATTTGTTTAGTGGTAGTTTCAGGAAACAGGTGTTAGTGTGTGTAGTGTCCGTGTTTTTCTGTTATTTAAATGGCGTATATATGAAGTTGGGTAGCCATTGTTTTTGAGAGTGTTCATAAAGTGTGCAGTGTGAGTGATTCTGTCTGTTTCTTCACTACATCTATTGTGTATTCTATTAATTTCATTTATGATGTAACTTGTCTTGGAACTGAGTGGAAGTGCTGATTTGAAGTGTACAAAGAGATCCTTAGTGGTGTTTTTTTTTTATAGAAGCAAGTGTAAATTTTGCCTGTAGGTGATATTCTTATTCTAAAATCTAGAAGTGCTAGGGAACCATTGTTATCTGGATGTTCTATTTGGAATTGGATGTGGTTATCTATACTATGGAATTTCTCGGCTATGTCATTGGCTTCTTCTTTGGATGATGTTAATATAAGTATATCATCAATATACCTGGTGAAGAAAATGCATGATGGGCAGATGGTTAGTGCTCATAGTTCTAGTGTATCCATGTATGAAATGGCCAGTATGCCTGAGATACAGGATCCCATGGGTAATCCTGACATTTGTTTATATATATATGTCCGTTATATGTGAAGTAGGTGTTGTCTACTATAATGGATAGTAGCTGGTGTATGTCCGCTGCAGTTAAATTGTGACAGTATAGGTTTTGAGAGATGATATGTTCCGATATGAGATCAACCGCCGGGTGTGCAGGTACTGTGGTATACATATATTTATCCTTAATTGAATCTCCTTTTCTTTCTTTCTGATCAAAGTAATATTTCCATTTTTTTAATTATATTCCACTTTATTATTTTTCTGAAATTGTTAATTTTTTTTTCATGTCTGAACATGGATGACATAATATATGTCATGATTAATTGAAACATGAAGTTTCTGAAATTGTTAATTTTTTTTTTTCATGTCTGAACATTAATGACATATGTCACTATTAATTAAAACAAAAAGTGATTTATTGTATATTCTTACTTCAAATAAATCCCGAGTCTCTTGTTTTCTTTATTAATACATATTCTTCCTTTACAGATATCAAATGCAGTGGAGAACAAAAAAGACTGAAGTGAAAATACCAGAATATTAACAGAGTTCATTTTAAATAGTTGAGTCCAAAAAACAAACAAGAGAATCCTCATTTTTACAAAGATTGTGTACTTCATCATTTTTACCAAAATCATATTTTAAATTATATATTCAACAAGAAACAGAAAAGAAACAATACTCTTATCCAGTGAGTATGTCAGTTATTAAACAAAGATGAAAAATTATATGCAAAGATGCAGAGAAAGTTTATTTATATACAGTATTCGACAAGAAACAGAAAAGAAACAATACTCTTATCCAGTGAGTATGTCAGTTATTAAACATCAATGAAAACAGACCTGAAAATTATATGCAAAGATGCAGAGAAAGTTTATTTATATACAGTGTATGAATCAGTAATTTAAATGTGTTGCAATTTAAAAGTTCCTCTGCAAATACACACTGGAAAGGAAAGCATTTTCTTGAGAAGTGTATTGAATTGATAAGCACTTTAACGAATGTGCAATTTGTAAAACTCATTGGAGAGTCAAACATTTTTCTTGTCAAATTTGTGGTTCAGAATTTTTAGTTCATTCAAAGTTGAAAAACCACATGTGAAAACATTCTAGTGAGAAACCATTTTCTTGTAATGTTTGTGGATCAGCATTTACGGTGAGACAAAGTTGGAAAACATATGAAAATACACACTGGAGAGAAACCATTTTCTTGTGAGGTGTGGGGTTCAGCATTTTCAGCATGCTACAATTTGAAAAGCCACATGCGAAAACATACTGTGAGAAACCATTTTCCTGTGAAGTGTGTGAATGTACATTTTCAAAGAAGGCCCATTTAAAAAGGCACATGCAAACACATACTGGTAAGAAACTATTTTCTTGTGAAGTGTGTGGATCAGCATTTTCAATGAGAAGCACTTTGAAAATACACATGTGCACACACACTGGCGAGAAACCATTTTCTTGTGAAGTGTGTGGATCAAAATTTTCACAGAAGACACATTTGAAATGCCACATGCTAACACATACTGGTGAGAAACCATTTTCTTGTGAAGTTTGTGGATCAGAATTTTCACAGAAGACACATTTGAAAAGCCACATGCGAACACATACTGGTGAGAAACCATTTTCTTGTGAAGTGTGTGGATCAGCATTTTCAGTCAGGAGCAGTTTGATACGCCACATGCGGACACATACTGGCGAAAAAACATGTTCTTGTGAAGTGTGTGGATTAGCATTTTCAGCAAGTGATAATTTGAAAAGCCATGTGCGAACACACTGGTGAGAAACCATTTTCTTGTGAAGTGTGTGGATCAGCATTTGCAGAAAGTAGCAGTTTGAAATACCACATGCAGACACATACTGGTGAAAAAACATTTTCTTGTGAAGTGTGTGGATCAGCATTTTCACGGAAGACCAATTTGAAATGCCATATGCGAACACATACTGGTGAGAAACCATTCTCTTGTGAAGTGTGTGGATCAACATTTTCAGAGAGGAGCAGTTTGAAATGCCACATGCGAACACATACTGGTGAGAAACCATTTTCTTGTGACGTGTGTGGATCAGCATTTTCAGACAGGAGCAGTTTGAAATACCACATGCGAACACATACTGGTGAGAAAATGATTCAAGAAAATGATTGGAATACAACAAAATGACCAATGCAGATTCTGCCACTCAGCCATTGAAAGTCCAAGTCATCTAATGTCTGGTTGCCAGATCCTTTTGGCAGATGGCCACTACACTGCCCGCCATAACAAAGTATGCAAATACTCCACTGGAAAATCTGTGGAGAAATGCAGCTTGAGAGAACACAGTACATCTGGGAACATGAGCCTCCACCAATAACATCAAATGGAAAGGTGACTGTGTTCTATGACAAAATAATCCAGACAGGCAGATATATAAAAGACAAAGCCATTAAACCAGACATTGTCATCTGGATAAACGAAAAAAAACTGCTCTTATTATTGATGTAGCTGTCCCAAATGACTATGGCCTAAATAGAGCGGAACGAGAAAAGATAACAATACCAGGACCTCAAGAATGACCTAAAAACAACTTGGTCATTGAAAGAAATTAACATCATACCCGTTGTGGTTGGGCAACTGGACTGGTGAAACAAAACCTAAAAAAATACCTAGAATCAATACCAGGGAAGCCAAGCTGCTGTGAAGTGCAAATAGCAGCCATCAAAGGAACATGCTCCATCCTAAAAAGATCATTAGGATACAAGTACTATCTGTAAAGGAATCAAGTGTTAGCCCCAGGACAGGGGCCCCTTGACTTCTAAAAAACTAATAAGAAAATGAAACAAAAAAAGTGAGAAACCATTTTCTTGTAAAGTGTGGGAATCAGCATTTTCAGCAAGTGGTAATTGGAAAAGCCACATGTGAACACATGTGGCTTTTCCAATTTGATATGTGAGAAACTAGGAAAATGCTTAACCAGAAATTTGTTGTACCATTTACGTTTTCCTTTATTGCTAACTAATGGCAGTATGCAAAAAAATATGCAAGGTTATGTTTTTCTTCTTTTAGAAATAAAACAAATTTCTTTCATCTACTCAACTTTAAAGTCTTTCTTTTCATTGTTTCTTTATGGATTTGAAATAGGCCTATTGACAAAATCTCAATAAGAGCCCACTGTCATATTGGAAATGATTTTAATGATAAAAATGGAAATGTTTGGCAATAAACGTAACATAGAAATGATTTTTACTCTAGAAATGCAATTCCAATAAGTAATGTTTTGTTTGAATTCTTCAAAACTTTAACATATGTCTTCACTATCATAAATTAAATGATACTACTTCAAAAATCTCTCAAATTGGCCAATGATTTTTACTCTAAAAACAAAATTTAAAGGATTTATTTTTTACTAAAGAATGCATTGATAGATGATTTTTACAATAAAAATTCATTGGAAATGATTTTACCATAAAAATGCATTGGATAATGATTTTTACCATAAAAATGCATTGGCAAATGATTTTTACTCTAAAAAGAAACAGCAGCAAACTGTGAAAACATAGGGTTTTATAAAGTTCCAGGATTCTTTTTATTGCAAAAGTTTTCAATGGTTAATAACTTCTTTCCTTTTTGTAATCTCTGAATTTTAGTGCACAACTAATGATGTGTCAGGTACTTGTAATTAATATGTAATGAACTGTCATTCTTAATTGCTGCTCATTCCTTGATATTTTTCATTGAAGTGGAATATTCTTTGTTTACACATTCTTATTAATATATATATATATTGTTAAATAATGCAGCCATTTTCTGTCTGCAAGTTTTGTCCTTTTTTTTTTTCGTATTGCCGGATTATTTTTGTAATATCTGGCGAGAATTGGCTAATGTATTTGTAATTCTTGCCAGATATTACAAAAATGGCTGCATTATTTAACAATATATGCCTACAATAAAAAATGCTGCTTAAATACACACACACACACACACACACACATATATATATATATATATATATATATATATAGAGAGAGAGAGAGAGAGCGATTGTGTGTGTATGTACAGCAATGCTTTACATTGGCCCTTAACTAGGCTAGATAGGCAATCAGTGAGGTCTCTCTGTCATTCTTAAAAACATCAAAAACTCTAAAATCGAATTTTTCATGGATATTTAAATATATGAATTTTAGAATTCAGGTGAACTAAAATTTGGTCCGAGCTATATTAATATTTTTAAAAGAATTTGTAATTTTTATTTTTGAATAGTAATGTGTGATTCTTAGAATATACAGAAGAGCAAAACTGACATATTTCTTTTGTTTTTATACAAAGAGACGAGACGCTTCTCAGTAACTATTGTTTGTTTTTCTTAGCGTAAAAAAATATTTTTCAACTTTTTTGACCTATTAGAATAAAAAGTAAGTATATATTGATTATTTTATCAGTTTTTCTCTTAGAAGAAATATTCAAATTTTCATTTTATTTTCGATCTTAAAAATTGATATCAAAACCGATGACGTTTTTTAAAGTCAATTTCACAGTGAAATTTTAATATTACATTTTTTCAAGTTTTTATTCATTTTAATAGTAAATTTTAATATTAAAGTTTTAAAAGATTTTATTTATTTTGATAGTAAATTTTGAAAAAAAAAAGTGTCCATTACAACCAACCATATGTAGATGCATAATCACGAGACGGTAATGATATGTAATTTTTTCTGTCTAAATTGCGGCCAGAAAATTACCCTTTCGCATCTAATTCGGATAGGTTTATTTATTTTTTAAAATAACGATGTAATTTTTCCAAATCGGATAATTTGATGTTTGAATTAACTGTTTTTCTTTGTAACAACCCTGTACGATCTTTAATTGTTTTTTACGAGATTTTTGATAAACTAAGTTCGGAAATATTTATTTCTTTTTTATTCAAGATGGTCTATACTGATCACGTGACCGTTTTAGTGATACCTAGTTTGTATGTATTGTGGTGATTTTTGTCCCCGGAAAAGCACTGTTTAAACCCTACGTTTTGTAAGAGAATAAACCGTACTTCGAACGCAGTGAGGAGATGGGTGCTGCTTTTGAAGAAAGGAGACAATTTTTTATAGAAAAAATTTTTACTTTACATGTAAAACATAAAACAAATATCAAACAGGGGTATCAATATACATAAAATGAAACAACCAAACGAGTTTTAAATAATGTTCAAGAGTCCAATGTGTTTGGTTGGTAAAGGATAATTTAAGGAGAATTGAATGTAGTTAAAGGGTTGGTTGCAGATAAAAAATTTAAAAAAGCCTGCGGAACTTAGCTGAAATCCTCTAGTTCTGTTCCTCGTAACCTGTTGAGCCCTGCAGAATGGGTTTTAGGTAGGCATGTGCAAAACGCGGACTTTCAAAATGCCCGCATAATTGTTAAAAATATTTTAAAACGTCAATAAAAAATGGAAAATTAACTTTTTAATGTTTTCTTTTACGTTTAATATAGAGAACAATTCCAAGTTTATGTGTTATAAAAAAGAAAAGAAGCAACAAATTTCTCTTACATAAAACCTAAATTTTTGCATTTTAAAGTAAATTCCCAAGCTCTGTTGACATAGTTATCGCATCTTGACGTATGCACTATTTCTTTGTAAGAAGGATCGTACGTATAATAATTTCTTTTTTGAAGCAAAAACAAATTACTAATTTAGCATTTCCTTGATGTCTCACGATTTAATTTATGTACCTCAACAACCCAGCGCTGCAACAACAACACAACAACAATAACAAAAACTACAAGAGTTTTCCTCAAAAACCAAAGCGAATATTATTTCCGTTAGATCCATCCATTAATAAGATTGGATGACAATTTGTAATTCAAACATTATTTTCAAAATTAAAAAAAATAAAAACCGAAATATGTTATGTCATTATTTTTAGCTAGATATTTTTTTTACAATATTTTCTTTGATTAATAAATAAGATTTTGATATCCGCTAAACAAAAGTATTTATTTTACATTTTATAAATTTTTAGAAATCCCTGAAAAAAAAAAAAAAGCAAGTAAACAATAGGAACTTTTAATATAAAATTCTTTAGAAAATAATCTAACAATTTAGAAAGAAAAAAAAAGATACATATTTTTTCTTATCTACGAGATTTAAGTTTCAATGTTTAAGATGCCTTTTTACCAAAACCAAATTAGTAGCGATTTAATTTTTTTCACATATATTCCGTCATTAAATTATCTTTCCAAAAATGTAAAAATTATTTATATATAAAAAAAAAAAAAAATTACTAAGATCTTTGTACGGGGTATCAATGCACGAAAAATTAACGAAAAAATTATCAGCTTTTCAATTTAGTACACATTTATTTACAATAAAAGTTCGTCTTTTATTACTTCATATACCGAAAGTTTTATTAAATTCGGATAGTTAGTTTATTTTATATCATTTTTAGAAGAATTTCCCGTAATAACCCTTTTTTAGAGCCAGCGAGAAATGCACATGCCTAGTTTTAGGTGTTCGTTTGTCGCTCCAGCTTCTAACGAGGTGAGGGTTCCGATTCGTCGCCGTCTGGGGGCTTTTAACCACACGGAACAAACAACTCTTTCGAAGTATAGATGGAGATTTTTATGATCAGACCGTTAACTCTGAACGCCAGAGTCAAGACGCTTAGAACTTTTTATTTATTCATTGAATTTTAATTTAATTTAATTTTATTTAAATCCCCACAAGTCGGCGTCGGCGTCAGGTGAAAGAGGATCATCCTTCCCTTAATAAATTTTTTAGTCGAGAGAGAGAGAGAGAGAGAGAGAAAGAGAGAGAGAGAGAGAGAGAGAGGGTCTGTATGTGTGGGAGAAATAGGAGTTTTTTTGTTATTTTTTAAATAAAAATAAGTCATTGATTATAAAATTAAGTCGTTGAATAGTAATTTGGTGCAAATTTCCTGATATGTTATGTGTGTATGTATGTGTGTGGGAGAGAGAGAGAGAGTTTTGTAGCCTCTTTTTGAGCTTACGACGTAACCCCACACGGTAAAAAAAACAAGCACATTCATTATCCTAAGTGTGTTTTGTTCCTTTTTTCAAATTGAGGAAAGAAAGAAAGAAAGAAAGAAAGAAAGAAAGAAAAGAAATCTGACGAATTTATCGAAAGAAGTAAGTATGACCATTTAATATTTTCTTTTTCATTTTTAAAATTTACAATTAAATATACTGTATGTCCCCAGGACGGGTTTTATGTTTTCCCGCTATATTTAAGTATACAGTGAAATATACTTAATCTTTTACAATCTTATGTGCACATTTATTTTGATTTAAATAAGTGACGACATTTCTTTGTTTAATTTCTTTAATTGAGTAGTGTCACCAAATGAATTGATTTGAATCATCTACACAATTCTTTATTAAAGAATTTAAATACATTACAATGGACTCATCGACAAATGTTATTAATTTTTGTTACTTAATTAGGGTGTTGATGTTCAATAATGTGTCGTACGAAATATAAATCAATATTTTATCTATTTTTTATTATTGTGTACAAAACATGAATATTCATACTGTTTTCTTTCGCATTTGAATTTAAAGAAATTGCAAAAACTTTCTCTTTTTTTTAAATGTAGAACATTTAAGACTTAATTAGGAAATTGTTGTCAAATTTAAAATGTTATTTTTTATTTTCAAATTCGTAGTAGGACGATAACGTGGACGTGTGTCATTAGTAGAATATTCTAGAATGAAATGATACTTATCTTTTCTCTATTTTTATCTTACCACTGCTGGTAATTTAGTCCCTAGTAACCACAAATGAATTCCGGGGTAAATATAAATACCACCACTGCATTCCATATAAAATTCTACCCTTGAAAAGTTTTAAGTAATCCTTAACTATTTCCTCGTAAATTCCTACCATAAAATAAACTGAACCCTCATTTTATGTCCATGTTTTTGCAATAAATGTTTTATTTTTCTTGCATCTGTTATTTTACAATACTAAAGGCTGACTTCTGATTTAGGTCGGAAAATTAAAACGGAAAGTTTTTTGGTGGTCCCCAATGACAGTTTTAACTACAGTCTATGAATGAACTTTTTGCGAATTGGATTAGGATTACTAGGTACCACCAATTTGACCCTGTGCAATTTACCCCCCCTACATTTAACACAATGAAACTTGCAGAAAAATTAATATTTTCTTGAAAATTTTTTTTCCATTCGAAAGAAAGAACATAAAATAAACTCCTGATGATTTTTTAAATTTTTTATCAGCATACGAAAATAATGAAAATTATGATTGAAAAAACAATGTTTTCATTTTGCACTGTTAAATCAACTGAAATTTAACGTAGCTAAAACAAGTTACGATAAGAGGATTTTTTAAAAATTCTATGAAAAATCAATTAATGGTCCGATTTTCACGAAAATTTCCATAAATGTTTACCATTGGATGTAAATACATCTGAAATAGTTTTTTTCTAAATATATTAGGGGAAATATTTTTTACGATGTCTATCACCCCCCCTATTTTATTTTATGAGATAAAAAAAAATGATGTGGAAAAAAATTTGGTACTTTTTTTCTATAAAGATAAGAGTCTGAATAACTATATCAATGAAATTGTATAACGTACCGAATTATAGTTTTTTTAGGAAAAATAATGAAATCGGAAATAAAAAGTGCAAAAAAAAGGTCATAATATTAATATTTGAAAACTTTTTTTTCTTATGTAATTGGTATGTACTATATTCTATTAAATTGTCAAAAAAAAAAATTTTTTTAAGAAATTAATTTTTACGAGATTTTCAATCTTTTGTGTGATTAAATATTTATATTTTCTGCGTGAAATAAATTAAATTTTTTTTTTTCCTGTGGAAAAAAAATCAAAATTTTCACGGATATTTAAAAACATGAATTTTAGAATTCAGGTGAACTAAAAGTTGGTCCGATCCGTGCTCGATTAATATTTTTAAAAGAATTTGTAATTTTTATTGTTGAATAGTAATGTGTGATTCTTAGAATGTACGGAAGAGCAAAACTGACATATGACGAGACGCTTCTCGGTAACTAAAGTTTGTTTTTCTGAGCGTAAAAAAATATTTTATTTAACTTTTACGACCAATTAGAATAAAAATAATATATTGAATGATTGTTTTATCAGTTTTTTCTCTAGAAAAATATTCAAATTTTCATTTTATTTTCGATTTTAAGAATTAATACTAAACCGAAGACATTTTTTTAAACGTCAATTTCACTGCGAAATTTTAAGATTAAAGTTTTTCAAGTTTTTATTCATAGTAAATTGTAATATTAAAGTTTTTAAAATTTTATTCATTTTAAAATTGTAATATTAAAGTTTTTAAAGATTTTATTCATTTTAATAGAAAAAATTTGGCTAAAAAAGTTTGTCCGTTACACCCATCCGTACTTAGATGCATAACTGTAAGAGGGTAATAAATGTATTTCTTTCTCTCTAAATCGCGGCCTGAAAATTACCCTTTCGCACGTAATATGGATAGGTTTGTTTATTTTTTAAGATAACGATGTAATTTTTCCCAATCGGATAATTTGATCTTTGAATTAACTATTTTACTTTGTAACAACCCTGTAAGATCTTTTTTTAACGAGATTTTTGATAAACAAAGTTCGGAAATATCTATTTCCGTTTTATTCAAGATGACCTAAACGGTCTGGTGGTACCTAAGGATTACCGATCCAATTTATGCCTAAATAGTAAAACGAACCCCCACTTTAAAACTAACCATTCTCACAAAATAAAAACTTTTAGAATATACACATTGAAGTGAATATAAAAATAAATAATGAAAATATATTAGTAGGCTGACTTCTGAAGATGGTCGAAAAATGAAAACGGAAAGTTTTTTGGTGGTCCCCAATGACAGTATAACGGTAATCCTTAACTTGTTTCTCGTAAATTCTACCACATTTTACCACATGTTTTTTGTTTTACCTACGAGAAGAATGCCTTTATCTTTTAAGAATTTCACAGCTTCTGCAAGGAAAAATGAACAAAATAATATGAAAAATTGAAAAGTGTGTAGAGAAACTATTGCAAACTAGCCACCCGGAAATCAATTCAGGGGTAAAATATAAGTACCACCACTGTATTCCTCGTAAAATTCTACCCGAGAACAGTTTAATTTGGTCAAATTTAAGTAAAAATAGCACAAGTGAAAAATTGGAAATTCATTTTTTTGTTTAGATGTCAAGTGCCAACACGCCCTCAATCAGTTTAAAACTGGTTACAGGGTTTTTTAAATAAATATTTTACGAGAATTAACCCATAAGAAAATTTCTTCTGTGAAACAATTGTCGATCCTTTGTTGTGTATATTTCTTTATCAAACTTCTTTCTTTCTTAAAAAAAAGGCGGACATTCCAATTTAGAAAATTTGTTAACATAAAAACAAAACAAAACAAACACGTATTATTACGCTTTTAGGTCACCTTACTTTAGAGAGGAAAAGTTGGGTGATATTTTCATCTATTTGTTGTTTAGTTAGATATGTAGATATCGCCGTTTCATTTCTTTCTAAAAGGATACAATAGTCAGAAATGGGTAATCAAGGACTATTTGCTCGTAAATTCCTACCATAAAATAAACTGAACCCCCATTTTATGTGCGTGTTTTTGCAATAAATGTTTTATTTTTCTTGCACCCGTTATGTTACAATACTAAATATATTTTCTTTATTTATTTTAATATTCACTTCAATGTGTTTTTTATTTTGTGAGAATGCTTAGTTTTAAAGTGGGGGTTCGTTTTTACACTTCAATTTTTTACTCGTAAATTCCTACGATAAAATACCCAAGCCTAATTTTATGGCAGGAATTTACGAGTAAAAAGTTGAAGATTACTTTTTGTTGTTATTTCCTATCTTTTTGGATTTGGTACTCTAAAATAAAAACGTCAGATTTTAATCATCGTCGACGAAAAAACAAAATTACGGTCATAAAAGGAGGATCCAATTTATACTTAAATTGTAAAACGAGCCCCCACTTTAAAACTAAACGTTCTCACAAAATAAAAACGTTTAGAATATGCACATTGAAATGAATATTAAAATAAATAAAGAAAATATATTTTGTATTGTAAAATAACGGGTGCAAAAAAATAAAACATTTAATACAAAAACACGGACATAAAATGGGGGTTCAGTTTATTTTATGGGAGGAATTTACGAGCAAATAGTCCTTGATTACCCAGAAATGTAAGTATCACCGTATAATTGTTTTCTTTGCAAATAAAAATACATATTATATTATTAGGTACCACCAATTTGACCCTGTGAAATTTAACCCCCCCCTATATTTAACACAATGAAACTCCTTAGAATCAAAACATAATAAAACAAAAACCCTAAATAGATCTGAGAGCATAGAAAGTATTAACCTAAAGTATACAAGAATTTAAAATGCAAAAAATACCAAAATCCACTAAATAAAATAAAATAAAATAAAGTTAAAATAACCCAACTAAAGAAAATTCAGATATATATTATATAAAAAAAAAATCAAAGACAAAACATGGAAAACTAAAAAAAAGAAGTTAAATGAAACACATGGGAAAATATGTAAACTAGCTAATATCAAAATACCAATCAGAATTTAGATACATAAAAGTTCCTTTGATAACTTAATTTTATTAGAGACTGAAATGGAAAACTAAAAAAAAAAATTAAATGAAACACATGGGAAAATATGTAAACTAGCTAATATCAAAATACCAATCAGAATTTAGATACATAAAAGTTCCTTTGATAACTTAATTTTATTAGAGACTGAAATACGTTATGCATTTTTCTCAAAGAGAACACATAATCACAGTCTGTTTAAATGATAAAAAATCATATAATACAGCCTGGTACTATGGCATAACAATCATATAATACAGCCTGGTACTATGGCATAACAATCACATAACACAGCCTAGTACTATGGCATAAAAATCATATAACACAGCCTAGTACTATGGCATAACAATCACATAACACAGCCTAGTACTATGGCATAAAAATATAACACAGCCTAGTACTATGGCATAAATGAGACTTAGATAAGACAATGCCAATTTTTAGCCTAGTACTATGCATAACAATCATATAATACAGCCTAGTACTATGGCGTAAGCCTAGTACTAGTAATACAATTGTCAATACATTATCAAACCTATAAGGTTTTGGTTTTAGACTTTTAACTTATTTCTAATGCTTGTTTGCTGGTTGTTTCTTTTTAAAACCCATTCTATGTGGTTCTTCCTTCTTGTGGGTTGTCAGGCTGGAAAGGAATTAAAAAAAGAAAAGACAAAAGGTACTTTTAGGGTGAGACTTTTATTCTAGGTTCATAGTTATTTTGTGGAGTGGAAATTTCTTACTGTGTCAGTTGTAAAGTCTGTTCGCAATCAAGGACTGTGTTGGAATTTCTCAGAGTTCTCCCTGGCCCCAGGATGGGGGTCCTTTCTCTTCATATGCTCTGAGGGTGTCTACAGACTCCTGAGAAATTGTTATTTTTATAATTTATTTTAATCCCCACAAACCAAAAGAACAAGACCTATAATAAAGTAACCCATCCCTTAGATGAAATCTTAACCCAGCGTATGGCTTACAGCCTTAGCCTGGGATAAGATCTCATCTATAATTAGGATTATAAAAGATGTGACTGAAGTAAAGTTGTCTTGTTGGCTACATATTTGAGTGTGAATTATTTTTTTTCTAAATAAATCTTTGGCCAAAGTAAAATTTCTGTTTAAATTATATTCCGTTTAATTATGTTTCTGAAATTATTAATATTTTTTTTTTTTAATATCTGAAAATGAATAACATATGACACTGATTAATTGAAACACAAAGTAATTTATTGTGATTTTCTTACATAAAATATGAGTCACTTGTTTTCTTTAATAGTACTTGTTCTTCATTTACAGATATCAAATGCAGTTGAGGATAAAAAGATACATGGAAACATACTGAAGACAAACCATTTTCTTGTGAAATTTGTGGATCAGAATTTTCATATCAGTCTACTTTGAAGATGTACAGACGAACACACACTGAAAAGGAAAATTTTCCTGTGAAATTTGTGGATCAGCATTTTCATATAGGTCCGATTTGAAAAGCCACATGCAAACACATACTGGGGAGAAACCTTTTTTTTGTGAAGTTTGTGGATCTGCATTTTCCCAGAAGCAAACTTTGAAAAGACACATGCAAACACACACTGGTGAGAAACCTTTTTCTTGTGACGTTTGTGGATCTGCTTTTCCCTATAAGTATACTTTGAAAAGACACATGCAAACACACACTGGTGCAAAACCATTTTCTTGTGATGTTTGTGGATCAGCATTTTCACAAAAAGTCTTTTTGGTACATCACAAGCGAACACACACTGGCGAGAAACCTTTTTCTTGTGAAATTTGTGGATCAGCATTTTCACTGAGTTTTAATTTGAAAAGACACATGCAAACACACACTGACAAGAAACCTTTTTGTTGTAAAATTTGTGGATCAGCATTTTCACTGAGTTTTAATTTGAAAAGACACATGCAAACACACACTGGTGAGAAACCTTTTTCTTGTGAAGTTTGTGAATCAGCATTTTCAGACAAAGAATCATTGAAAATACACATACGAACACACACTGGTGAGAAACCTTTTTCTTGTGAAATTTGTGGATCAGCATTTTCAATGAAGTGTTCTATAAGGAGACATATGCGAACACATACTCGCGAGAGACCTTTTTCTTGTAAAGTTTGTGGATCAGCATTTTCCCAGAAATGCAATTTGCAATCCCACATGCGAACACACACTGATTTATAAAGAAATCAAGTGTTAGCCCCAGGACAGGGGCCCCTTGACTTCTAAAAATTCTAATAAGAAAATGAAACCTTTTTCTTGTGAAGTTTGTGAATCAGCATTTTCCTGGGAGGGCAATTTGGAAAGACACATACAAACACACATTTCTGAAAGAAATTGATTTGTGGTTTGGGACTACCAGATTGGTTAAGCAAGGTGACTATGACAAAAATATAGAGCCAGTTAAATACATAAAAGACAAGGTCATCAAACCAGATATTGTTATTTGGAATAAACCTAAAAGACTCCATTAGTGATGAAACTTTTCTGAATGATTATAGACTTAATAGAGCTGAGCATGAAAAACATAATATCCCAGTCCAATGCAAAAATGGTCCAAGTGTCTGTTGCTACCATGTAATATGCCAATCTCAAGGTCAGAAGATTATTCTAAAATCAAAAGCAATCAACATTTTATAAATATAATTAGATAAATACAAGAAAGATTAACATGATACTAATGTATCAGATAGTTTTTTTTTTAACCAGGTCGATTGTTACAAATAATTTTAAGTTAGTCTGGCAAAACATAAAAATACGCCCATGAATGACTTAAGATATGAAAATGTAACAATCAGTTTTTTTTTTACCATTAACAATGATGAAACAATGTTAGAAGAGTATAATATAGATATTGTGTATCATATAGAAATGTCTTTTTTGGGCAAGAAATTACAGAAGTTTTAAGGACTGGCTTATGACTTGATTTTCAATGGATCCAACTTTAATTTGGAGCTGTCATAGTATGCTTCCATTCTTTTTTTTTTACATCTGTGTTTCAGCAATTTGTCTGGATTGAAAAGATTGAAGATAAATTTTCTTTAATGTGGTAAAAATGACTGTTTCTTAAAAAAAAAATTTAAAAAGAGAGAAACAATTTTCTTGAAATGCATTTTCAGTGAATTAAAAACACTGACACACCAAGGGTTAAAACTATTTTCTAAAATTGAAACTTTATCTTTACAACATTCTCTTTAACTGAACTTTTTTCATTTATTGCCAATATCTAAATGACAATGGCAGTTTGCTAAAAAAAAAAATATGAAAGATCATAAAGATTTTTTTTAAAATCATTTTTATAGTGAGTTAGAAGCATTAATTAAAATGTAATAATATATTTTTGAAGGCAAAATAATGCAAATTTATGTTTAAAAAACATTTATTTAATTTTTTTTTTCATTTTTTTTTTTTGGTCCCTTAATATTTTCAGGCTATGCCTATCTTCAGAGGGTTGAAAAGAGGGTTTCACTATCTTTGCCGAGCATAACTTTACATCTTTGCCGAATGTTTGCATTTACATTAAAACATTCAACGGATTAACATCACAGTTGAGTTTATCAAATACAGATGAAATTTAAAAAAAAAATTTTTTCAACCCTCTGAAGATAGGCATAGCCTGAAAATATTAAGGGACAAAAAAAAAATTTTAAAAAATTAAATAAATATGTTTTTTAAACATAAATTTGCATGAAAGATCATATTTTTCTGCTTTTAGAAATGAATAAAATTTCATTCATCCAGTTAACTATTTCTTTCTTTTTGTCATTTCTATATGGATCTGAAATAGATCTAGGGAGAAAAGAGTCAATTACTCTCCACTGTGACATGATTTTAATTATAAAAATGGAAATTTGTTTTTTTCTATATAAGTACAGTGGAATTGATTGATTCCACTTGTTTCACATGAAAAAATATTGAAAGGTTGTCTTTATCTTTTGGAAATAAATCAAATTTCTTTTATCCATTCAAATTTGTCTTTCTTTTTTTTTCATTTCTTCATGGATTTTAAATATAATTAGTCTTCACAGAAAGGTAATATGAAAAGTCATAGATTTAAATTGGCCTTGTGACAAAAAACTCAATTAGTCTCCACTGTGACATTTGAAATAATTTTGATTATAAAATGGAAATGTTTTTTTTTCTATAAAAGTACAGTGGAATTTTTGCTATAAAAATTCATTGCCAATAATAACTCTGGTCACAGAGCTTATTAGGTCTTTGGATTCAGTCAGTGGTGAAAATAAAGTGTAATTTCTGCTACTAGACAAATTAGAACAACCACATATAATGCTCAATGTACATATTCTTAAAGTAAAAGAATTTGATGACTTTATTTCGGGATGGAACTTTAATTGGATCTTATTTAAGCTTGGTGAGCATCATTGTGCTTACTATAGAACCCCAAATATCATGCCCCCTCCAGAAAATGTGTCTCAGTATTAGTAAAAGTTGGTGTTTTTTTATTGAGAATTATATAAATGATTTTCTTCAACTTCTGAATATGAGAATGATTATGGAAAAAATACCATTTCCATTCTACAAGAGGAAGATACTTCTTTTTCAAATGTAGCTTCATATTGCATTCACATTGTTTGTGGTGATTCAGTATTTCTTTTGTAAGGTGCTGGTGTTTGATATTGGGAATTGTAAACATATTTTTTCTTCAACTTCTAAGATAAGAACTAATGATGCATAAAAAATACCATTTCCATTCTACAAGAGGAAGATACTTCTTTTTAAATGTAGCTTCATATTGCATTCACATTGTTTGTGGTGATTCAGTATTTTTTTTGTAAGGTGCTGGTGTTTGATATTGGGAATTGTAAACATACTTTTCTTCAACTTCTAAAGATAGAGCTAATGATGCATAAAAAGTACCATTTCCATTCTACAAGAGGAAGATACTTCCTTTTCAAATGTAGCTTCATATTGGCATTCACATTTGTTTGTGTGATTCAGTATTTCTTTTGTAAGGTGCTGGTGTTTGATATTGGGAATTGTAAACATACTTTTCTTCAACTTCTAAAGATAAGACTGATGGTGCATAAACAGTACCATTTCCATTCTACAAGAGGAAGATACTCTTTTTTCAAATGTAGCTCATATTGCATTCACATTGTTTGTGGTGATTCAGTATTTCTTTTGTAAGGTGCTGGTGTTTGATATTGGAATTGTAAACATACTTTTCTTCAACTTCTAAAGATAAGACTGATGGTGCATAAACAGTACCATTTCCATTCTACAAGAGGAAGATACTTCTTTTTCAAATGTAGCTTCATATTGCATTCACATTGTTTGTGGTGATTCAGTATTTTTTTGTAAGGTGCTGGTGTTTGATATTGGGAATTGTAAACATACTTTCTTTCAACTTCTAAGATAAGACTGATGGTGCATAACAGTACCATTTCCATTCTACAAGAGGAAGATACTTCTTTTTTCAAATGTAGCTTCATATTGCATTCACATTGTTTGTGGTGATTCAGTATTTCTTTTGTAAGGTGCTGGTGTTTGATATTGGGAATTGTAAACATACTTTTTTCAACTTCTAAAGATAAGACTGATGGTGCATAACAGTCATTTCCATTCTACAAGAGGAAGATACTTCTTTTTCAAATGTAGCTTCATATTGCATTCACATTGTTTGTGGTGATTCAGTATTTTTTTTTGTAAGGTGCTGGTGTTTGATATTGGGAATTGTAAACATACTTTTCTTCAACTTCTAAAGATAAGACTAAATGATGCATAAAAAGTACATTTCCATTCTACAAGAGGAAGATACTTCTTTTTCAAATGTAGCTTCATATTGCATTCACATTGTTTGTGGTGATTCAGTATTTTTTTTGTAAGGTGCTGGTGTTTGATATTGGGAATTGTAAACATACTTTTCTTCAACTTCTAAAGATAAGACTAATGATGCATAAAAGTACCATTTCCATTCTACAAGAGGAAGATACTTTCTTTTCAAATGTAGCTTCATATTGCATTCACATTGTTTGTGGTGATTCAGTATTTCTTTTGTAAGGTGCTGGTGTTTGATATTGGGAATTGTAAACATACTTTTCTTCAACTTCTAAAGATAAGCCTGATGGTGCATAAACAGTACCATTTCCATTCTACAGAGAGGAAGATACTTCTTTTTCAAATGTAGCTTCATATTGCATTCACATTGTTTGTGGTGATTCAGTATTTCTTTTGTAAGGTGCTGGTGTTTGATATTGGGAATTGTAAACATACTTTTCTTCAACTTCTAAAGTATAAGACTGATGGTGCATAAACAGTACATTTCCATTCTACAAGAGGAAGATACTTCTTTTTCAAATGTAGCTTCATATTGCATTCACATTGTTTGTGGTGATTCAGTATTTTTTTTGTAAGGTGCTGGTGTTTGATATTGGGAATTGTAAACATACTTTTCTTCAACTTCTAAAGATAAGACTAATGATGCATAAAAAGTACATTTCCATTCTACAAGAGAAGATACTTCTTTTTCAAATGTAGCTTCATATTGCATTCACATTGTTTGTGGTGATTCAGTATTTTTTTGTAAGGTGCTGGTGTTTGATATTGGGAATTGTAAACATATTTTTCTTCAACTTCTAAAGATAAGACTGATGATGCATAAAAAATCCATTTCCATTCTACAAAGAGGAAGATACTTCTTTTTCAAATGTAGCTTCATATTGCATTCACATTGTTTGTGGTGATTCAGTATTTCTTTTGTAAGATGCTGGTGTTTGATATTGGGAATTGTAAACATACTTTTCTTCAACTTCTAAAGATAAGACTGATGATGCATAAAAAGTACCATTTCCATTCTACAAGAGGAAGATACTTCTTTTTCAAATGTAGCTTCATATTGCATTCACATTGTTTGTGGTGATTCAGTATTTCTTTTGTAAGATGCTGGTGTTTGATATTGGGAATTGTAAACATACTTTTCTTCAACTTCTAAAGATAAGACTGATGATGCATAAAAAGTATCATTTCCATTCTACAAGAGGAAGATACTTCTTTTTCAAATGTAGCTTCATATTGCATTCACATTGTTTGTGGTGATTCAGTATTTCTTTTGTAAGATGCTGGTGTTTGATATTGGGAATTGTAAACATACTTTTCTTCAACTTCTAAAGATAAGACTGATGATGCATAAAAAGTATCATTTCCATTCTACAAGAGGAAGATACTTCTTTTTCAAATGTAGCTTCATATTGCATTCACATTGTTTGTGGTGATTCAGTATTTCTTTTGTAAGGTGCTGGTGTTTGATATTGGGAATTGTAAACATACTTTTCTTCAACTTCTAAAGATAAGACTGATGATGCATAAAAAGTATCATTTCCATTCTACAAGAGGAAGATACTTCTTTTTCAAATGTAGCTTCATATTGCATTCACATTGTTTGTGGTGATTCAGTATTTCTTTTGTAAGATGCTGGTGTTTGATATTGGGAATTGTAAACATACTTTCTTCAACTTCTAAAGATAAGACTGATGATGCATAAAAAGTATCATTTCCATTCTACAAGAGGAAGATACTTCTTTTTCAAATGTAGCTTCATATTGCATTCACATTGTTGTGGTGATTCAGTATTCTTTTGTAAGATGCTGGTGTTTGATATTGGGAATTGTAAACATACTTTTCTTCAACTTCTAAGAAAGACTGATGATGCATAAAAGTATCATTTCCATTCTACAAGAGGAAGATACTTCTTTTTCAAATGTAGCTTCATATTGCATTCACATTGTTTGTGGTGATTCAGTATTTCTTTTGTAAGATGCTGGTGTTTGATATTGGGAATTGTAACATACTTTTCTTCAACTTCTAAAGATAAGACTGATGATGCATAAAAGTATCATTTCCATTCTACAAGAGGAAGATACTTCTTTTTCAAATGTAGCTTCATATTGCATTCACATTGTTTGTGGTGATTCAGTATTTCTTTTGTAAGATGCTGGTGTTTGATATTGGGAATTGTAAACATACTTTTCTTCAACTTCTAAAGATAAGACTGATGATGCATAAAAAGTATCATTTCCATTCTACAAGAGGAAGATACTTCTTTTTCAAATGTAGCTTCATATTGCATTCACATTGTTTGTGGTGATTCAGTATTCTTTTGTAAGGTGCTGGTGTTTGATATTAGGAATTGTAAACATACTTTCTTCAACTTCTAAAGATAAGACTGATGTGCATAAAAAGTATCATTTCCATTCTACAGAGGAAGATACTTCTTTTTCAAATGTAGCTTCATATTGCATTCACATTGTTTGTGGTGATTCAGTATTTCTTTTGTAAGGTGCTGGTGTTTGATATTGTGAATTGTAAACATACTTTTCTTCAACTTCTAAAGATAAGACTGATGGTGCATAAACAGTACCATTTCCATTCTACAAGAGGAAGATACTTCTTTTTCAAATGTAGCTTCATATTGCATTCACATTGTTTGTGGTGATTCAGTATTTCTTTGTAAGGTGCTGGTGTTTGATATTGTGAATTGTAAAACTACTTTTCTCAACTTCTAAAGATAGACTGTGATGCATAAAAAGTATCATTTCCATTCTACAAGAGGAAGATACTTCTTTTTCAAATGTAGCTTCATATTGCATTCACATTGTTTGTGGTGATTCAGTATTTCTTTTGTAAGATGCTGGTGTTTGATATTGGGAATTGTAAACATACTTTCTTCAACTTCTAAAGATAAGACTGATGATGCATAAAAAGTATCATTTCCATTCTACAAGAGGAAGATACTTCTTTTTCAAATGTAGCTTCATATTGCATTCACATTGTTTGTGGTGATTCAGTATTTCTTTTGTAGGATGCTGGTGTTTGATATTGGGAATTGTAAACATACTTTTCTTCAACTTCTAAAGATAAGACTGATGATGCATAAAAAGTATCATTTCCATTCTACAAGGGAAGATACTTCTTTTTCAAATGTAGCTTCATATTGCATTCACATTGTTTGTGGTGATTCAGTATTTCTTTTGTAAGATGCTGGTGTTGATATTGGAATTGTAAACATACTTTTCTTCAACTTTAAAGATAAGACTGATGATGCATAAAAGTATCATTTCCATTCTACAAGAGGAAGATACTTCTTTTTCAAATGTAGCTTCATATTGCATTCACATTGTTTGTGTGATTCAGTATTTTCTTTTGTAAGGTGCTGGTGTTTGATATTAGGAATTGTAAACATACTTTTCTTCAACTTCTAAAGATAAGACTGATGATGCATAAAAAGTATCATTTCATTCTACAAGAGGAAGATACTTCTTTTTCAAATGTAGCTTCATATTGCATTCACATTGTTTGTGGTGATTCAGTATTTCTTTTGTAAGGTGCTGGTGTTTGATATTAGGAATTGTAACATACTTTTCTTCAACTTCTAAAGATAAGACTGATGGTGCATAAACAGTACCATTTCCATTCTACAAGAGGAAGATACTTCCTTTTCAAATGTAGCTTCATATTGCATTCACATTGTTTGTGGTGATTCAGTATTTCTTTTGTAAGATGCTGGTGTTTGATATTGGGAATTGTAAACATACTTTTCTTCAACTTCTAAAGATAAGACTGATGGTGCATAAACAGTACCATTTCCATTCTACAGAGGAAGATACTTCTTTTTCAAATGTAGCTTCATATTGCATTCACATTGTTTGTGGTGATTCAGTATTTCTTTTGTAAGATGCGTGTTTTTGATATTGGAATTGTAAACATACTTTTCTTCAACTTTAAGATAAGACTGATGATGCATAAAAGTATCATTTCCATTCTACAAGAGGAAGATACTTCTTTTTCAAATGTAGCTTCATATTGCATTCAATATTGTTTGTGGTGATTCAGTATTTCTTTTGTAAGGTGCTGGTGTTTGATATTGGGAATTGTAAACATACTTTTTCTTCAACTTCTAAAGATAAGACTAATGATGCATAAAAAATACCA
Organism: Doryteuthis pealeii; assembly: GCA_023376005.1. Taxonomy (NCBI): domain Eukaryota; kingdom Metazoa; phylum Mollusca; class Cephalopoda; order Myopsida; family Loliginidae; genus Doryteuthis; species Doryteuthis pealeii. The sequence goes on from CM042177.1 coordinate 56,033,588, forward strand.
TTTCCATTCTACAAGAGGAAGATACTTCTTTTTTCAAATGTAGCTTCATATTGCATTCACATTGTTTGTGGTGATTCAGTATTTCTTTTGTAAGGTGCTGGTGTTTGATATTAGGAATTGTAAACATATTTTTTTCAACTTCTAAAGATAAGACTAATGATGCATAAAAAATACCATTTCCATTCTACAAGAGGAAGATACTTCTTTTTCAAATGTAGCTTCATATTGCATTCACATTGTTTGTGGTGATTCAGTATTTCTTTGTAAGGTGCTGGTGTTTGATATTGGGAATTGTAAACATACTTTTCTTCAACTTCTAAAGATAAGACTGAATGGTGCATAAAAGTACCATTTCCATTCTACAAGAGGAGATACTTCTTTTTCAATGTAGCTTCATATTGCATTCACATTGTTTGTGGTGATTCAGTATTTCTTTTGTAAGATGCTGGTGTTTGATATTGGGAATTGTAAACATACTTTTTTTCAACTTCTAAAGATAGACTGATGATGCATAAAAAGTACCATTTCCATTCTACAAGAGGAAGATACTTCTTTTCAAATGTAGCTTCATATTGCATTCACATTGTTTGTGGTGATTCAGTATTTCTTTTGTAAGTGTGCTGGTGTTTGATATTGGGAATTGTAAACATATTTTCTTCAACTTCTAAAGATAAGACTGATGATGCATAAAAAAGTACCATTTCCATTCTACAAGAGGAAGATACTTCTTTTTCAATGTAGTTCGCTTCATATTGCATTCACATTGTTTGTGGTGATTCAGTATTTCTTTTGTAAGGTGCTGGTGTTTGATATTGGAATTGTAAACATATTTTTCTTCAACTTCTAAAGATAAGACTAATGATGCATAAAAAATACCATTTCCATTCTACAAGAGGAAATACTTTCTTTTTCAAATGTAGCTTCATATTGCATTCACATTGTTTGTGGTGATTCAGTATTTCTTTTGTAAGGTGCTGGTGTTTGATATTGGGAATTGTAAACATACTTTTCTTCAACTTCTAAAGATAAGACTGATGATGCATAAAAAGTACCATTTCCATTCTACAAGAGGAAGATACTTCTTTTTCAAATGTAGCTTCATATTGCATTCACATTGTTTGTGGTGATTCAGTATTTCTTTTGTAAGGTGCTGGTGTTTGATATTAGGAATTGTAAACATATTTTTCTTCAACTTCTAAAGATAAGACTAATGATGCATAAAAATACCATTTCCATTCTACAAGAGGAAGATCTTCTTTTTCAAATGTAGCTTCATATTGCATTCACATTGTTTGTGGTGATTCAGTATTTTTTTTGTAAGGTGCTGGTGTTTGATATTAGGAATTGTAAACATACTTTTCTTCAACTTCTAAGTTAAGACTGATGATGCATAAAAATACCATTTCCATTCTACAAGAGGAAGATACTTCCTTTTCAAATGTAGCTTCATATTGCATTCACATTGTTTGTGGTGATTCAGTATTTCTTTTGTAAGGTGCTGGTGTTTGATATTGGGAATTGTAAACATACTTTTCTTCAACTTCTAAGATAAGACTGATGTGCATAAACAGTACCATTTCCATTCTACAAGAGGAAGATACTTCTTTTTCAAATGTAGCTTCATATTGCATTCACATTGTTTGTGGTGATTCGTATTTCTTTTTAAGGTGCTGGTGTTTTGATATTGGAATTGTAAACAATATTTTCTTCAACTTCTAAAGATAAGACTGATGATGCATAAAAGTACCATTTCCATTCTACAAGAGGAAGATACTTCTTTTTCAAATGTAGCTTCATATTTGCATTCAAATTGTTTGTGGTGATTCAGTATTTCTTTTGTAAGGTGCTGGTGTTTGATATTGGGAATTGTAAACATATTTTTCTTCAACTTCTAAAGATAAGATTGATGATGCATAAAAAGTACCATTTCATTCTACAAGAGGAAGATACTTCTTTTTCAAATGTAGCTTCATATTGCATTCACATTGTTTGTGGTGATTCAGATTTTCTTTTGTAAGGTGCTGGTGTTTGATATTGGGATTGTAAACATACTTTCTTCAACTTCTAAAGATAAGACTGATGATGCATAAAAAGTATCATTTCCATTCTACAAGAGGAAGATACTTCCTTTTCAAATGTAGCTTCATATCTTCACATTGTTTGTGGTGATTCAGTATTTCTTTTGTAAGGTGCTGGTGTTTGATATTGGGAATTGTAAACATACTTTTCTTCAACTTCTAAAGATAAGACTGATGATGCATAAAAAGTACCATTTCCATTCTACAAGAGGAAGATACTTCTTTTTCAAATGTAGCTTTCATATTGCATTCACATTGTTTGTGGTGATTCAGTATTTCTTTTGTAAGATGCTGGTGTTTGATATTGGGATTGTAAACATACTTTTCTTCAACTTCTAAAGATAGACTGATGTGCATAAAAGTACATTTCCATTCTACAAGAGGAAGATACTTCTTTTTCAAATGTAGCTTCATATTGCATTCACATTGTTTGTGGTGTCAGTATTTCTTTTGTAAGGTGGCTGTGTTTGATATTAGGAATTGTAAACATACTTTTCTTCAACTTCTAAAGATAAGACTGATGATGCATAAAAAGTATCATTTCATTCTACAAGAGGAAGATACTTCTTTTTCAAATGTAGCTTCATATTGCATTCACATTGTTTGTGTGATTCAGTATTTCTTTTTAAGGTGCTGGTGTTTGATATTGGAATTGTAAACATACTTTTCTTCAACTTCTAAAGATAAGACTGATGATGCATAAAAGTATCATTTCCATTCTACAAGAGAAAGATACTTCTTTTTCAAATGTAGCTTCATATTGCATTCACATTGTTTGTGGTGATTCAGTATTTCTTTTGTAAGGTGCTGGTGTTTGATATTGGGATTGTAAACATACTTTTCTTCAACTTCTAAAGATAAGACTGATGATGCATATAAAAAGTACCATTCCATCTACAAGAGGAAGATACTTCTTTTTCAAATGAGCTTCATATTGCATTCACATTGTTTGTGGTGATTCAGTATTTCTTTTGTAAGGTGCTGGTGTTTGATATTGGGAATTGTAAACATACTTTTCTTCAACTTCTAAAGATAAGACTGATGATGCATAAAAAGTACCATTTCCATTCTACAAGAGGAAAGATACTTCTTTTTCAATGTAGCTTCATATTGCATTCACATTGTTTGTGGTGATTCAGTATTTCTTTTGTAAGGTGCTGGTGTTTGATATTGGAATTGTAACATACTTTTCTTCAACTTCTAGAAGAATAAGACTGATGATGCATAAAAAGTACCATTTCCATTCTACAAGAGGAAGATACTTCTTTTTCAAATGTAGCTTCATATTGCATTCACATTGTTTGTGGTGATTCAGTATTTCTTTTGTAAGGTGCTGGTGTTTGATATTGGGAATTGTAAACATACTTTTCTTCAACTTCTAAAGATAAGACTGATGATGCATAAAAAGTACCTATTCCATTCTACAAGAGGAAGATACTTCTTTTTCAAATGTAGCTTCATATTGCATTCACATTGTTTGTGGTGATTCAGTATTTCTTTTGTAAGGTGCTGGTGTTTGATATTGGGAATTGTAAACATACTTTTCTTCAACTTCTAAAGATAAGACTGATGATGCATAAAAGTACCATTTCCATTCTACAAGAGGAAGATACTTCTTTTCAAATGTAGCTTCATATTGCATTCCATTGTTTGTGGTGATTCAGTATTTCTTTGTAAGTGCTGGTGTTTGATATTAGGAATTGTAAACATACTTTTCTTCAACTTCTAAAGATAAGACTGATGATGCATAAAAAGTACCTTTCCATTCTACAAGAGGAAGATACTTCTTTTCAAATGTAGCTTCATATTGCATTCACATTGTTTGTGGTGATTCAGTATTTCTTTTTAAGGTGCTGGTGTTTGATATTAGGAATTGTAAACATACTTTTCTTCAACTTCTAAAGATAAGACTGATGATGCATAAAAAGTACCATTTCCATTCTACAAGAGGAAGATACTTCTTTTTCAAATGTAGCTTCATATTGCATTCACATTGTTTGTGGTGATTCAGTATTTTTTTGTTAAGGTGCTGGTGTTTGATATTGGGAATTGTAAACATATTTTTCTTCAACTTCTAAAGATAAGACTGATGATGCATAAAAAAGTACCATTTCCATTCTACAAGAGGAAGATACTTCTTTTTCAAATGTAGCTTCATATTGCATTCACATTGTTTGTGGTGATTCAGTATTTCTTTTGTAAGGTGCTGGTGTTTGATATTGGGAATTGTAACATACTTTTTCTTCAACTTCTAAAGATAAGACTGATGATGCATAAAAGATACCATTCCATTCTACAAGAGGAAGATACTTCTTTTTCAAAATGTAGCTTCATATTGCATTCACATTGTTTGTGGTGATTCAGTATTTCTTTTTGTAAGGTGCTGTGTTTGATATTAGGAATTGTAAACATACTTTTCTTCAACTTCTAAAGATAAGACTGATGATCAATAAAAAGTACCATTTCCATTCTACAAGAGGAAGATACTTCTTTTTCAAATGTAGCTTCATATTGCATTCACATTGTTTGTGGTGATTCAGTATTTTTTGTAAGGTGCTGGTGTTTGATATTAGGAATTGTAAACATACTTTTCTTCAACTTCTAAAGATAAGACTGATGATGCATAAAAAAGTACCATTTCCATTCTACAAGAGGAAGATACTTCTTTTTCAAATGTAGCTTCATATTGCATTCACATTTTGTGGTGATTCAGTATTTTTTTTTTGTAAACGAGNGCTTAGCTGGACTGGGCCACTTGCACACGCACGCTATGTTTTAGTTAAGTAAATAAAAGTTTAAATAAATAATATGGTTTTGTGGTTGATGAATGTCTTGGCAACAAGACTGACCTAGAAGAAATGAATCAAGGACGACCAACCAGCAAGAACAGAGAAATAGAAGTCATAGAGAAAGAATAGAAATGACTAGAGATCAACAATGGCCAAAGAAGTAAGTTATGCATCTATCTACCTATGTCTATCTCTCTCCCTCTCTCCAGTAAAAGAACACTTGTGTATGTACCCAACATGGGTATATGTGTATGAGTATGTAACACATAGAAGCTTGCCAACATGTTTGCTTGGCGGGTGGAGAAATATTAATTCAATTGACAATGTTCTACTTAGCTTTTGGAGAAATGTAAATTAACCAATAAATAACTTTTCTTAAATTAAAATTGAAAACTATTTTAGTATAAAAACATGCCTTTGGTTGTAAATATTAATGTTATCTGATCAGCTCGCGATAGCTTGCTTTCCAAATAACAACTCGCCGACTACCAAAAAAATTTGGCTTATTTATGACTCCACTCCACTCCCATCAACCCCCTCATTTCCGGTTTGTACACTTATAAAAAAAAATTAAAATTTCGGGCGCCATTTTCTTCCAAGCCCAAGGTAAGAGGAGTTTCATTTTTATCTTAAATTACAATTAATTTAAAAACATTTTTCTAAACAAACAACCAGGAGTTTACAGGGAAAAAGTAAAAGGTGATTCTTTCAAAACAGATCCCAGCTGGGGTGCTTATTGGTTACATGGTCCAGCAAAAGTGACCTTTTCATTACTGGTGTTATTTGGGGTGCTTATAAGAGACTTGATCCAAAGTATTAACTATCTTGATGCAAAATTAATCATTATGATAATATTCAGAAATGTTAATTCTGAAAAATCAAGAAATTTTCATACACATTTGTCGGCAAAAAGAAAATCTTCTTTGTCTACAAATCTGGGTAATATTTAATTTCTTTTCAAATATGACATGAATATTTTTTCTTTCATTATCTTTACTAGCAAATATATGCACCCTCCGGGTGCAAGTATTTAAGTTTAAATGTAATAAAATATTAGATTAAATCAGAAAGGCTAATGAAACTAATTAAGAATTCAAATAAAAGATTCGAAACAGAGGATGAAAAAGAACAACTGAAACTTACTCTTCTCACTTCGTTTTCAAATTTTCAAAATTTCCTAATTTAACTATTTAGTTAAAATAGGAAGTAAAGAATAAAATTACTGTTATTTCTTCTTGTTAATGAATTCTTTTTTAGATTTATTGAAGAGATTTTTACTCATATTCATTAAGATAAACCAAACAATTAGAAATCAATAATACCAAGCACATTTTTATTAAAATCAGTTTTTTAAATATCAATATGCAAATTAGCTTTACGTTTACGGTTTAAAACTGGTATTTTGTTGTATATATAAATACAATTGCATTGTTATATTTTAGGTAAGGCCAACAGTATTAATAATGTCAAACAGTTTTATTATTAATTGAGGTTTAAATAGAAATAGAATCATGGAGAATGTGACGTAAATAACTAAGGGAATTGTGACTTGAGTAGTAATCTAGTTTCGGTTACAGACAGAAAAACACACAATCTCCATTATAATAAGATTTTAAGCTTTTTTTTCCTTCTCTATTTTTTTTAGTGACTTTTTATTTTGACCACTACCAAAGTCTATACTCCAGACTCAAATATGACATATTTTTTTTCTTTCATTATCTTTATTTTAAGCATAATAATCAAGTTGTGTCTTGAATAATAAAGTCAGTGAATGTCCAGTGGCCGAATCAGTTGTAGTGTAGGTGGAGAAGTGGGCAGATGAACCAGTGGTAGTGGTTAGGTGTTGATTATGTGGGCAGAGTCTTGTAATTTTAGTAGTCGTTAGCGGGTGGTATCGTGTATCAGTCGGCGTAGTCTTGTTGTTGCAGGAGGTTGGTGATGTAGGCAGAATTTTGTGTTTTGGTATTCTGAAGTCGATAGCTGGTTGTATTGTGTATGATAGTTGGCGTATTTTGGTTGTTGAAAGATGTTTGCCCCATTAACTTGCCGGTCAGTCAGAGTAGGGATTGGGGGATAGAAGTCCGCCGCCTTGTGATGTATGTTTCGTTCTGCGAGGTCGGCTCTCGTTGAAGTGTTTGATGCTGACACCAGGATCTCTGTGTTGTTGGTTCTTCAAAGTCGATTTATATAGGCCTGTGTGATCCAAAATCGGATCACACAAGCCTTTTTTATTTGGGGGGGCGTTTTCGATTGGATGAAAATGTGAGTTTATTTACAAAATTATTTTCTTTAATGTTTAGGAATTCTTGTTTTACAAGCGGAAGTCTAATCTGGAGCCTATGCGTAGAAATGTGTTAATTTGGTCACTTTGTTTTAGGCTACCATGGAGTAAACTTCCGGTTGGCGTCACAAATTATGTTTTGTTTTTCTTGGCGAGTGTGTGTATCTTTTTATTGTGGTGTGTGCGTAAATTGAATTGCTAATTAGTGAATTGAGAGATATCTATTTTTGTTTATGTAACATGTGGGAGAGAGATAACGTTGGGATTTTGTCAGCAAAATATCCTCTTTCAAGCCGCAAATTTTGAGAATGGCTGAGGTCCAGAGTTAGTGCTATGGTAGACAGAATGATGTTTTAACACGTGTGTCATTTTCTGCTGTGATAGAGAAAAAGGAGTGGGTTGCTGTATAGAGTGGCTATTTTGACCAAGGAAGAAAGAGGTCAAGAGAAGTATTTGACCAGTGTAATTGGATCCCCATGGTTATTTTTAGTGATGTCTACTCATTGGGCAAGGAGGGTGTCATGATATTCTGAGATTTCTCAGAATATTATTTAATAATAGCAAGGGGGTTGACTATTAATACACTCTTTCTAAACAAAGAAAAATGAAGAGAATACACTCTATGATTAAACAGCAAAAACAGATGTTCGACCAGTTTTCAGTCAAAGCTAAGGAATTCTACAATATAGAGGAAATAATGGAAGGAATTAAGTTCAAAAGAACAAAGAAAGTTAAGTTAAAAAAAAAGGAAAAAAAAGAGATACCGTTTAAAAAAAGTGGAAAGAAATGAAGTGAAATAATTTATTTAAAAAAAAAAAAAAAGAAATGAATATGTTGATGTTGGAAAAAGAAAAGAGAATAACAACCTTGATTAAAAAAGAAAAAAATTAAAAGTGAAGAATGTTCTTTTTTTGGTTTATTTTAAATATTTTAAATTGTCTGAAAAAAAATCAAAAAGTGAAGGTTGTTTTTTTTTTTTTTAATATTTTAAATTGTCTGAAAAAAAAAAAATCAAAAAGTGAAGAAGGTTGTTTTTTTAAAAAAAATATTTTAAATTGTCTGAAAAAAAAAATCAAAAAGTGAAGAAGGTTGTTTTTTTTTTTTTTTAATTGTCTGAAGAAAAAATCAAAAAGTGAAGATTGTTTTAAAAAATATTTAAATAGTCTGAGAAAAAAAGTGTCTTTAAAAAGAAAGTAAGTAGTTGTATTAACATTCTGACAAAAGGGAGAAATATGTGGATAGTTAAAAAAAATGGAAAGTACATCAACAATTGTTAATTTTCTTTTATGTTAATAAATGTGAATGTAATTAGTAATGTGAAAGTTTAGTTTTTCTTATGTTGTTCTTTTTTTATATCTTGAGAGGAAAAAAAAATATTGAAAAACTAGGGGAGGTGTCATGATATTCTGAGATTTCTCAGAATATCATTTAATAATAGCAAGGGGGTTGACTATTTGTTGAAAAAGAAAACAGAAAAAATATAAAAAGTTAAATAAATGGAGAGGTAAGAGTTGCTGCCCTTGGCAGAAAAAAAGGGGTTCATTCCCTTAGGTTTGTTTTGAAAAATATCCGGGAAAAAATTGAAGGAAGCAGATGGTAGTTTGGAGACGACAGAGTTCAGAGACGAATTGGACAGCAGAAGGAATAGACGGTTGGTTAGAAAAATAGAGTTGAATCAGTAACAAGACAGACGACAGTTGAGAACGGGTTTTGGAAGTGACGGTTGAATCAGAGATATTTGAGGAAAAAAACAATTTGATTTGAAAGGGAAAGAAAGGAAAGGAATGATTTAAGGAAACGGATTTAAAGAAGAAAAAAAGGAACTTATATTCAATGAAAAAATAAGAAGAGAAAAGAAATAATTAAAAAAAAGAGGAACTTATGTTTTAACGAAAAAAGAAGGTATTTTTTTTTTTTACTGTTTATGTACTTTTATGTATTTGCACCCGTCTGTTAAAAAAACAAAAAAAACAAAGTAAATAATAATTATTTTTTATAAAATAAAATAATTATTAATCACTCACAAATTGTCTTAGTGACTAATATTTTTTGTATATTTTGTTGAAAGAAAACATTCTATGTTTTTTACCCTGAAATATCTTGGAGAGTCAATTGCCTAGTCACTTAGGATCACACAACTTGATGAAGGGTTTGAAAATAAACTGACACTTCGTGACAGAGGGTCACGTGACATTTCCTCCAGCTGGATCAGTAATGGTTAGGTTTCTGAACTGTGTCATAGGGCCATAGGTGAGATGATTAATTTCTGAATTATGAGCTTCTTAATTGAACCTACTTGTAAGAAGTGGGTTGAAACATTAGACGCAGTTTTTGTAGAAAGTAAAGTGATTATACATGTGCAAAAATAACTAAAAAGGCAAATACACTTTTTTCTAGCCACTTTTACTAATAGCATAGTATGGCTTCTTTCCTTTGTGTAATTGCATATGCCTCTGCAATTACACACTTCACAATAATGTGGCTTCTCGTCTGTGTGTTCTCATATGCCTCATCATACTTGATCTGCTTGAAAAGGAAGTGCCACACACTTCACAAGAATGTGGCTTTTCTCCTGTGTGTGTTCTCATATGTTTCACCATACTTGATTTTCTTGAAAAGGAAGAACCACACACTTCACAAGAATATGGTTTCTCTCCTGTGTGTATTGCATATCTGATTTTATTGAAAAGGAAGAGCCACACACTTCACAAGAATGTGGTTTCTCTCCTGTGTGTGTTCGCATATGGACCAACAAACTTGATTTACTTGAAAAGGAAGAACCACACACTTCACAAGAATGTGGTTTCTCTCCTGTGTGTATTCGCATATGTACCCACAAACTTGATTTTACTGAAAATGAAGAGCCACAAACTTCACAAGAATGTGGCCTCTCTCCAGTGTGTACGTGCATATGTACACGCAGACTTGATTTTTCAGAAAAAGCGGAGCCACACACTTCACAAGAATATGGCTTCTCTCCTGTGTGTATTCGTATATGTAACTGCAAATTTGACTTTTGTGAAAAGGAAGTGCCACACACTTCACAAGAATGTGGCTTCTCTCCTGTGTGTGTTCGCATATGCATCACCATATGTGCTTTCCTTGAAAAAGAAGTGCCACACATTTCACAAGAATGTGGCTTCTCTCCTGTGTGTGTTCTCATATGCATCACCATATGTGATTTCCTTGAAAAGGAAGAACCACACACTTCACAAGAATAAGGCTTCTCACCTGTGTGTGTTCGCATATGCTTCACTACACTTGATTTCATTGAAAAGGAAGAACCACACACTTCACAAGAATATGGCTTCTCTCCTGTGTGTGTTCGCATATGCCTCACCATATCTGATTTTCTTGAAAAGGAAGAACCACACACTTCACAAGAATGTGGTTTCTCTCCTCTGTGTGTGTTCATATGCCTCTCTAACATGGATTTTTGTGAAAAGGATGTGCCACACACATCACAAGAATGTGGCTTCTCTCTAGTGTGTATTTGCATATGTAGGTGCAAATTTTATATTTAGAATGGGAAGAACCACACACTTCACAAGAATATGGCTTCTCTACTATGTTTGTTAGCACATGTTTCAACAAATGTGATTTGCATGAAAAGAAAGAGCCACACACTTCAGACAAATATGGTTTATCATCTTTGTCAATTTCCAAGATTTAAAAAAAACCTGGATGTCGGAAAACAAAGGATCATAGATTTCACACCAATCTAATTTTCATGAAATGGAACTATTCCATACTTCTCGTGTATATGCTTTTGCAAGTATGTGTTCGCTTCAAATGTAACTTTTTGAAATACCAGATCACCAGGAAAAATACTGTACCCAAATTCAGGGAATTATTTCCTCTATGTTAAAAATCTGAAAAAAAAAAAAAAAAATATAAATAAAAATAAAATATAAAAAAGAAAAATATAAGAATAACAAAAATTACAGTTTATAAGAAATCATATATTTTAATTTTCAGACATATTCAATATTATATTCATAAATATGAAATAACAAAGATTTTCTTAAATCATACAGGATTTTATCAGAGAAAGCCTTTATATGTTTATTCACTGATTATCAGATATATGAAAAGCTTACAGGATTTTATCCGAGAAAGCTTTTACATATTTATTCACTGATTATCAGATATATGAAAAGCTTATGTAGTAGAAATATTTTTACTAAACAACACTTATCAATTAAACTTGAAAGTGCCACACATTTACCCTTGAATAAAGGAGGAAAATATTGCATGAAAGTTAATATTATGAAAATTTTTGTGTTGTTAGAAAGAAGAGATATTGAAAGAAATTATAGCAAGCTGGGTGTTGTATATATTTTATATAGGTTTACACAACTTACTAACTTTTAAACAAAACTCAACACAATGAAAGAAATCAACAGAGTCGTATTAAAATAACAATCTGTATTAAAATAGAATTACAGACATGTATAATAGCATACCGGGCATAGTCCTTTGTTTTATATTGTGGTATTAATAGTTCATATTTTATCTTGTTTTTCTTTGCTGATACTGGAGCTGATCTGTTGCGTGACTACTTGTCTTGTCATTTTCTGAACTACTGCAATATTCCTGCTTTTGCTTTTTGGCACTTGATTTTTGAATCCAGCGTTTGTTGTTTTCCATTACTGCATTTTTGGGATTCTTACTTCCCCTTTTTAATATAAACGGCAACTGCCATTTTATTAACCATTACAGAATAAAAATTATTTATAAATATATTTTATATAAAGGGATTCTTTAATTGCTAAATACAATTATTACATATGTATTTATTCTTTCACAGTTATTTTGTCAACTGCAATGTGTGATGGAATTATAAATATGAAATAACAAAGATTCCCTTGGATCAAAAAGGATTTTATTTATTTTTACATATTTATTCATTGATTTCATTGGGGAATAGAATTTTTGTTGAATTGTATCTGACACTTGTTTTTGACTATTTCTTGACGACTGAATCCAAAAATTACACCAATGTTTCTATAACATGTCAATTCTTTGAGTCATGAGATGGCCTTGATTTTACTTAAAAAAACATAAAAATACAGGATCGAACAAATGTTTGCTTATTTTATGGAAGGTTTTAAAAATGTATATATAATAGGAAATAATAAAACATTATACTGGGCATCACAAATCTTGTTGAGACAGATCTGACACTCGTTTTTGACAAACTGTTAGACTTTGATTCCAAAATTTTCCCCATTTTTCCTCTCTTACATCAACTTTTCAAGTAACAGAATAAAATACTGCAGGTGACGAATTTGAGTTTATTTTATAGAAAGTGTTTAAATTTACAAAGGAAAAAAAATATTGCTTGACTGTAATGTTAGAAAAATTCATTTTGTTCCTACAAAGGATATTGTTACTGTAAGTCAAATTGTGTGCAAGTAGTGAAGGTAAAACTTTACACAGATTTTTTTTCACCGAGTGTTCAATATGTGAACAATTCCTCTTTACATTCCATATACTTTGATACCATTCCTCCATGAATTTCAAATCTTGGTGGAATCCTTCCTCTTGCTCTATCTACCCCCACACATATTTATATATGTGGTTGACTTAATACTACGTATTTATATAACTTTATGCGCACTTATGCAAACCATTTGAAAACTAAGGAAAGCCATTTGGCCAGCATAATTCAATTAAGTTAAACTGAGTTTTTTACTACCTTAAAAATTTCAAGGTCAATTTTACATGTCGGATACTATTATGGTCTAACTAGAAACTTTTGGTATGGCTGTACTACCACCATTACGATGCTATACAAACAATGTATCACTAACAAAACCAGCCCATCCTTCGGGGTTCCAGTGTGCTTCGGCTACTGGACCGGTGTGTTGAATTAACAGTGTCGATTCCAGGGGGCTATCCCCCCAGGCAATACCTGGCCCCTTGATTTAAAGGGGCAGGGCTGGGTTTATTGCCCAGGGACTGAGGCGCCTCCTTGTGAGGGAATGCCGACGGGATCAACGCAATTTTTTCCACCTACCACCCATAAGCTTCGGCTTGTGGGTGGGCCCATATAAAAATGTCCTTGTGTCAAGCCCTCAGAAGTGGGATGAGCGGCAAATATCACAAACAATGTATCACTAACTAGCGCTTTAGGCACTACAAATATTGTTAGTGATAGAAGATTGAGAGTGGACAAATTTCAACCTAAGATAGCCCAGAATTTTATCTTTGAAAAAATCTAAGTTAAAAAAAAACTCTGTATACCTTGCCGCATATTTTAAAAGAATTAAAAGATTTTTTTTTAAATTGTCAATTTTAATATGGAAGCCTAAAAGAGCCAAATTATCTCCCTTTCTGACCACGGTCTTTACAGTGTGATTTGTGAACGATTTCAACACATTTCATAAGTTATTATAATTCATTCATTGAAGGAAGACTTTATTTCAAAAAGTACATTGTTCTTTTATTATCATTTTTTTACATTCCTTTCAAAAACAGCAAACTTGAAATTAATACCTAATCTAATTAAAAGAAAGAATTTTAAATTATTGAACACTGAAATTAAACTGAATGTTCTTAAAAATATATTTTACACAAGTATTTTTATTCTAAATATTGTTAGACTAACACTAACTAGTAAACATTTTTGTAATTACATATTTTTTTAAATACCCACAAATAACACAAAGTTTATAGTTAGACACATGAAGTTTTGTCAGTTTTCATGTAAATTTTAATTCGTGTTAACAGGAATTATTGGCAAATGAATTCTCATTTTGTTTATGAAATTATTTGCTATACAAATTTTTTAATTAAAATAAGTTTATAGTAAAATTTACATAGCGAATAATTTAATTTTTTTGTTTTTGTTTTTTGGTAAAGTTTCCTAATATTGTTTATTCTGTAATTGGTCAGTGTCTGGAATTTTTTTCTGGTGCTAAAACCATATTTGGAATACTAAATAAATATCAATTTACAATTTTAATTTAGGCCGTATTTTTCATTTTTTTAAGTTAAAATGTTTTCGGGTTAAATCGAACTCAGCGGACCTAAATTCAACCATCGTATTGTCACCCTGCCTAGGGAAAAAAAATACCAAAAATCAGGGTGACCTAGAAAAAAAACAGATCCCGAATTATTTATTTTCCTATTAAACTAACCATAAACCCCTAACCATAAACCCCCTGTAGCGTTAGTTTGTATTCGCCTGGTGGAGTTGTCTGCCCTTTTTAGTTTGATGATGCCCGCTAGGGCACCAGTATTTAAGCGCCGGTTTCAAACACTTTCGCTATCTTTATGGTTTCAGCAACTACGAACCACATGGGGTAGATTCTATCTAAACCCTCTTGTGGGGCTCTGCCCCCCTTACATTACTGTAAGTCCTCACAGCATGGACTATTCCTAGTCTCATGTCTGTGCCCTTTATTGTATATCTGTATCATTCATGAATGTGTCTATCTTTATTTGTGTACCTCTTTTTATATGTACTCTTTATTATGAACGTTGTACCAACTGTTATCCATGTGCTGTGTTTATTAAATGTTTGTCTATTAACATTCGCCGGAGTTACTTGTATCCAAAGTATGTATAACTTTGAACCAACGTTACACCCCCTAGTTAAAATTTACAGTTTTATTACAAAATTTGTGGGTTCTGTTTTTTTCTGGGACACCCTAATTTACTAAACAAAAGTTCACAATTTCCAAAAAATGTTTATCTAAACAGCAATTTTTTTTACATGTTTCGTCATTAAATTCTCTTTCAAGAAATGTAAAATTAATTTTCCTCCACCAAAAAAAACAATAAGTTATGTATTATTGTACACTATGTGGGGTTAGTGGAGCATGAAAAAACAAACAAAAAAACCCCGACAAAATACCCCGCACTTTTAATTTAAAGTGAAGATTTATTTAAAATATAAGATCTTACTACTAGATATACCGAAAATTTTATTAAATTCGGATTATTAGTTTATTTTATCTATTTATTTTTTTTTCATTCTTGTGCTTCCTGTTATCGACGCTCTTGAAAATAAAAAAATAAATAAAGTTTCGTAACGTCTGCGGTAAAGTATTCAGTGAAGAAATCATGGAAAATGTAACACTAAAATTATCAACAAAATGAATTCTGTTGTTAATAAATGATTAAAAAGGTGCCATTAAGGTTAGGTATGTGCAAAACACGTTCTTTTAATACGCGTGGGGATTGTTAAAAAAATATCTTAAAACGTCAATAAAAAATGGAAAATTAATTTTTTAATGTTTTCTTTTACATTTAATATGAAGAACAATTCCAAGTGTGTTATAAAAAAGAAAAAACAAATTTCTCTTAAATAAAACCTAAATTTTTGCATTTAAAAGTAAATTCCCGTAAATTCCTAATCTTTGTTGACATAGTTATCGCATCTTAACGTGTGTACTATTCCTTTGTATGAAGAATCATACGTATAATAATTTCTTTTCTGAAGCAAAAATAAATTACTAATTTAGCATTTTCTTGATGTCTCACAATTTAACTTATGTACCTCAACAACCCAGCTCTGCAACAACAACAACTACAAGAGTTTTCCTAAAAAAACAAAGCGGATATTATTTCCGTTAGATCCATCCATTGTACGGGGATCAATGCATGAAACAAAATCTAACGAAAAAGATTATTAGCCTTTTCAATTTAGTAAACATTTATTTACAATAAAAGTTTGTCTTTTATTACTTCATATACCGAAAGTTTTATTAAAATCGGATAGTTTATTTTATATGATTTTTAGAAGAATTTCCTGTGATCACCCTTTTTAGCGTCAGTGAGAAAATGCACATGTCAACGTTAAGGTAAAAAAAACAACAAAAAAAAAAAGATTTTACGTGTTTGGTTTTTTTTTCTTAACACTTCAAAAATTCATAGCGCTTCTTTCTTAAAATAAAAAAAAAATCTTTATTAAACTTTATTTTTTATCATAATTGACGCAATGCTTTTAAAATTCACTATTCAACAATGTCTATGTTTTACTTTGAATACCCAGATTTTACATCCGGGTATTTCAAACATACGAGATAGAATTATGTCCTTATAATGGTTTCCATATTTTTTTTCTTCTATCGTATTAAAAAAAAGAGTTCTCATCGCATGGAATATGCGGTTATCTCCCTTACACCCTAAATAATGCGGATCCCTACAATGTCATTAGGAAATGATAACTAAAACAAATCATTCGGTGAACATGGTTATATTAGGGTGGCCCAAAAAAATCGTTTGCTACGTTTTTAAAAACGAATTAAAATTATAAACACGGTTTGTTTTTGAATGGCATTTTTGCCGATAATTTTTGGGAGAATAAGTGCTTAATTGGAGTCGTACCTAATAGGCCGAAATGTACATACAGAGATTGATTTTTCTCAATTTGTTTAGCCAAACATTTAATAGGTATTCCCGCCTAATTCATTATTAATTAATTAATTTTCAAAATTAGGTACGACTCCAATTAAGCACTTATTCTCCCAAGAATTAAAATCTATTATTTAAGGTCAAACTTTTGGTTAAATAACCATTTTACTGACCCAACAACACCAACATTTTGACAGTATTAGTGCAATGTGTTAATGCACTTGTGATAAGTTAGGTAAAACTGAAATACTTGAAATGAATTCAAGTCTTACTTAACTAATATTTGAGTACACAAATTGCTAAAATAAAAGTTGTCTATTGTTACATTTGTCTATAATCCACGAGATTCCTTTTAATGCTTAATGAACTGTAAAGAATTAACCATCAAAATATTTAGAGGGAAATGAACTTGGTAAAACAAAACATTAATGTAGGGAGTAGCAAAAAAAATCGGATACTACGAGTTTTAAAAGCGAATTAAGAATAATTAAATCTATTATCTAAGGTTAAACTTTGTCTAAATCAATAAGTAGTAGCATAATAACCATCATTAAAAAAAGAAAAATGTAATTACATATGCAGTTTATTTTTAAAAGATTTAAAGGGATTTGTTTTGGTCAATTTCGACGCGATCAGCCATTCTGTCTCTTTTTCAATGGTGTTAGGCGCTTGTTTACAATTTTAATGTAACATTCGCGATTGCAAAATTTTTTACTAAAAATCAGGTAATTATCCGATTTTAATGAAATTTTCAGTATTGATTTATCGATTAATGAATTTTATAATGCATCAGTTATTTTATTCAAAACTTTAATTTAGTATTTTTGCTATGAAAAATTAATATATAAAATTCATTTAAAATGTGAAAAGCCTGATGTTAATTTTAAAATGTTATATTTTTAGATTCTAGAAATAAATATCTACTTAATGCAAACCTTATTTTTTTTAGATGAAAGTAATAAGTTTTGAACCCCCCCCCCGCCCGCCTTTTTAAGCAGAAAAAATATCAATGCATAATTTTTTTCTTTTATAAGATAATAGCCAATTAAATAATTATTGAAATGAGTAAAAAAGAAATCTAAAAAAAATTAATTATTTATTATTTTTACATTTTATTTTTCGATTTTCTCATAGAAAAGCCACCGAAAAAAAAGTTTTTTTTTTTTTTTTTGTTTCTATTCATAACTTCGGTTTTATCTCGTTATTTATACTGTAATTAGTACAGCGAATGACCAACTCGAAAAAATGTTACGCCCCCCCCCCCACACACACATAAGGGGGAGGCAAAATTGTTGCATATGAAATTAACATATTTTCTCATTGATTTGATTTCTCCGTCTTTAGGTAAATATTATTTAGTGATTTTTTAAAATTATAATAAGATTTTTGGACAGAATGATCATAATCCTACAAAACGATAATATTATTTACATGATTTTTAAAATTATAATAAGATTTTTGGATGGAATGATCATAACCCTACAAAACGATAATATTATTTACATGAGATTTTTGGATGGAATGATCATAACCCTACAAAACGATAATATTATTTACATGATTTTTAAAATTATAATAAGATTTTTGGATGGAATGATCATAACCCTACAAAACGATAATATTAGTTACATGATTTTTAAAATTACAATAAGATTTTTGGATGGAATGATCATAACCCTACAAAACGATAATATTAGTTACATGATTTTTAAAATTACAATAAGATTTTTGGATGGAATGATCATAATCCTACAAAACGATATTAAATTTACTGAAATTGAACAATCCAAAGAAAAGTTATTGGCTTTAAGATTTCCCTCCAACCCAATCAAGATTTTCTTTGTTTTCATTTAGGTACATTGGGAATGCCTTTACTGCTGGTAAAATTATATTTTTAGTACCATCGTAATTAAAGCTTCAATAAAACACCAATGAATTTTAAATTTAGGAGAGGGATGCAATACCATCCTAGCTCATAATCTAATCGGGCGAGTTGTTCAATAGCAAAACACATTGTTCACTTTTTAGAAAAAAAAAAAAATACTACGTCAAAAATTACTTACAGTTAAAAGAAAAGTCTGTTCTTTCACAGGATATCAGTTTCTTTCTTCTCTTCGTTACCAATACAATATCTTTAATATAAATTATGAAGGATTTGGATTTCAATAGTCTTCATTTAATGCATACAACAAGAACGTGTGCGCCAATTTCGTTTCTTTGTTCGTTCTGTTTTAACGGGCGGTGTCCTGATTGACTTGTCCCCTAATGACTGATATACCTACATAGGGTTCGGAGTCACCACATTCCTTTTCAACATTTTCAATAAGGAATGTCACAATAATCAGCAACACAGAGACTAAATCGTATAAATGGCTATATTAATGTGACTAACACTTTTGATAGACAAATAGCATAAGAATGTTAAACAATTTGTTTATCGAAATTTAGCTACAGAATAAGTTATTAATATTAGGTATGTTCAAAAATATTATTGTGAGGTAATATTTTTTCTTTAAATTTCTTAATTTTAAAACAATTACCAAAAATCAGGGAATAGTCAGGTTTTATTTCTTGAAAATTTTTCCATTCGAAAGAAAAAACATTAAACAAACTCCGGATGATTTTTTTAATTTTTTATCAGCTTCCGAAAATAATGAAAATTATGATTGAAAAACAATGTTTTCATTTTTACACTGTTAAATTAACTGAAATTTAACGTAGCTAAAAACAAGTTACGATAAAAAAAATGACGTGGAAAAAAAATGTTGTACTTTTTTTTCTATAAAGATAAGAGGCTGAATAACTATATCAATGAAATTGTATAACGTACCGAACTATAGTTTTTTTAGGAAAAAATAATGAAATCGGAAATAGAAAGTGCAAAAAAAATGTCATAATATTAATATTTGAAAACTTTTTTTGCTTATGTAATTGGTATGTACTATATTATATTAAATTGTCATAAAAAAATTTTTCTAAGAAATTAATTTTTACGAGATTTTCAATCTTTTGTGTGATTAAATATTTTTATTTTCTGCGTGAAATAAATTAATTTTTTTTTTCTGCGGAAAAATCGAATTTTTCACATATATTTAAAAATATGATTTTTAGAATTCAGATGAACTAAAAGTTGGTCCGATCCGAGCTCGATTAATATTTTTAAAAGAATTTGTAATTTTTATTGTTGAATAGTAATGTATGGTTCTTAGAATATACGGAAGAGCAAAACCGACATATTTGTTTTACAAAGAGATGAGACGAGACGCTGTTTTACAAAGAGACGAGACGAGTAACAACCGAAGTTTGTTTTTCTTTGTTCAAAAAAGTTAAATAAAATCTTTTTTTACGCTATTAGAATAAAAAAGTAAGTTTACATGATTATTTTTTCAGTTTTTCTCTTAGAAAAAACGGATAATTTGATCTTTGAATGAACTATTTTTCTTTGGAACAACCCTGTACGATCTTTTTTTTAACGAGATTTTTGATAAACAAAGTTCGGAAATATCTATTTCCGTTTTATTCAAGATGGCCTAAACTGAATGGTGGTACCTAGCACAAAAAGGGTTCCTAAAGGTCATATAGTCCGAAAATTCTCCAATCCCTAATTTTTACATTTCTAGAAAGATCAAATCCTGAAGACAACATAAGAAATAAGAAATAGATTTAAAAAGATTGGTTCATATTTTAATATTGTAGGTATTGACAATTTTGAGTTTACAGACTTATTTTACAAAATAAATTTAAACCCCTGATTAAATACCAAAAATTAGGGAATTAATCGATTTTATGGAAATTTTCACAGTTGACTTATCCATGAATGAATACTATAATGCATTAGTTATTTTGTTTATAAACTTTCTGATTTTTTTTCAGGTCACTTAATTTTGACCACCTCCCCCTTATTTTCAAACTGCCTTTTAAACTAAAATTTATTTATTTTACTAATTAGATATCATTTATTCTTTTCTTCATTCTTTAAAACTTTTCCTAAAACTGAAACTCATGCAGGGCCAGTGCAGAAAAATGTGTGGTCCAGTCAGCATTCACCTTCAAAGGTGCCTCATACACCGGTCAATAAACCCAGTTCTCACCCGAATTATACTCTGTCAAATTTCACCAAGATCCATGAGAATTAATATGATAAAATATGACAACTGGCAGATTATATATATATATATATATATATATATATATATATATATATATATATATATATAAGCACAAAGCACTGCCCTGTCTATAACTTGTTTGATGAGGCCTAATAGGCTGAAATGTACGTACAGAGATTGACTCTTTCTCTCGATTTGTGTACGCCTTACATTTAAACAGTTATGCACGCCTAATTCATTTAATTATAACTAATTAATTTTCAAATTAGGTATGACTTCAATTAAGCACATAATCTCCCCAAAATATATATATATTGCAAACATCTGAAAAATGAATTCGTAGTAATTACGATTCATTTTGTGTATTTTTCCTAAAACGGGATTATTTTCGCTATTCACCGGGCACTTCCTGTAAGTTTTTTCTGTTCCCGCTAAATTCAATTCTCTTTCTACCTTCTCTCGGCACCCAATAGACGTATTGCTGACTTCTCCCCTCTCAGAAGTTTATTACAGGCACCCGCTTTTTACCTCTTTCCTATAACTACACCCAAAGGTTATTTGTGTTTCCTGTCTGGAGGGGTTAACTTGCACGCAATTAGACTGTCTCAACCAACCGGTAATAGGGTTAAACGGTCACCGTTAGGAGGCGTGACAGTAAAAAGCGGCCTTGAAGTTCTTCTGAAGCTGGGACGCTCCAGAAATCCAGACAACCCTGTCAGACGCCACTGCGAGTGACAACTTTGACACCAGAGGGTTATTCCCCCAACAGAATTTTCTTCACCACTTGGACGAGAACTATCAGGACTACGGACAGGGTCTACACAGTCCATGATAGTAAAAAGCGGCCTAGAAATTCTTCTGAAGCTGGGACTCTCCAAAAACCCAGACAACTCTGTCAAACGCCACTGAAAGTGACCTCTTTGACACTTGAAATTATCAGGGACTACGGACAGGGTCCATACAGTCCATGATAGCAAAATCAGGCCTGGAAGCACTTGGTTAGCAGTTGCACTCTCTAGGAACCCACACAACCCCAGAGCTGTCTTCAGCACCGGAGAGAGGAGGCGACACGCATTAGCGTAACGGGGACTCCGGGAATTCCAAACAACCCATGTCAAACGCCACTGGAAGTGACCCCTTTGACACCTGCAGGCTATTCCCCCAAAGGAGATTTCCCCCGCTTCAGCCGTGGAAAAAGAGCAGGCAAGGACTACGGACAAGCCCCACACAGTCATTCAGGGTCCAGCGTGCCTAAGAGGCACGGGAAAAAATAACGGTCGAATGGAACCACACTAATCCATTTCCCACTTAAGATGACTGACAACAGGTCCATTCGGACCACTTCCCACCAATCCCACTGCGGGGATACTTTGAACGCAGCTGCCACCGAAGCTCGAGCAAAGGCTATGGCAGCCAAAGCTCGTCTGGCCTACATCGATGAGGAACTCCGGATAAAAATGCAACTGGAGAAGTTGCGTCTGGAAAAGGAGGTTGCAGTCGCCATCGCCGAAGCTGAGGGCCACCACCAACAGATACAGGAGGGCACCTAGGCACAGTCCGGCAACTAGCGATGGACCAACAGTTCCCGGACTCAATATCCCCACAAGGGACCTGACAACCCCACCTCCTGCAACCAAAGCTGCACCCACAAGTCAGCTTTGGAATCGAACAAGGCCGGAGCTTCAAACTCCTGAAGAGAAGTCCCGGACATTGCACGGCGGGGAGACGAACCTAAAAGCCTCCCTAGCCGTCTTCAACAGAATGCTAGCCGCCAGTCTTGGTGTCCCCATCACAGGTGAGGTATCACCTAGTACTGGCGAACCTAATTCCTTTTCTCCACCCTCTACTGGCCAGATGCCACCTCCAGACCACCAGTTCAATCAACAGGCTAATCTAAATTCCTCATCCCACAACTGGTCTCAGGCGCCTGCAGATCCTGAATTCAGCAGAACTACCGACCAGCACAATGAACCTACTTTGCTACATCCTGACCCCGGTCAACTGACAAACACAGTCTCCCAACCTAAAGCAAGCAGTTATTTCAGTTTCCAAGATGCTTCCGAGCCATCTCTTCAGAAACCCACAAGGTCAGCCAAAGAAATTCCTAGCCAATTTCTAATCGGCGCTCCCGCACTAGAACTCAGACCCTTAACACAGGGTCACATAGAGTCTACAGCTCTGTTAGCTCCAGATTCTCTGCCCTTATCTACACAGGGCCATCCAGATCAAGCAGCCTTGTCAGCACCAGGCCATACAGAACTTATGGTCATGCCAGACGCAGGACCCTTGTCAACACAGGGTCACTCAGAATCTACAGCTCCAGATTCTCTGCCCTTGTCTACACAGGACCATCCAGATCCTGCACCCTTGTCAACACCAAAACACACGCTCGCAACAGCACCTGACCCAGCGCCCTTGTCTACACAGGGTCACCCAGATCCGGCGCCCTCGTCAGCCCCAGGTCACATACCTGTATCTGCACCAGGACTCATCCCCTCTACATCTGGTTTGCTCCAACAGCAAGCACGGACAGGCTCACGTCACCAAACAACCCCTACATCTAAGGCAACTCCTGCATTCACGCAAAAAAGCAGTTCAAATAGTAATTCAGATTTTAGCCCTGATGAAAGGTCAAATAAAACCCCACCAATGAAAACTGCCCCTCTAAAGGAAACCTCTCAACCTACGACAAGGCACTCTTCGAGTAGTGATTCTTCAGGCAGTTCTGAAGAATATATACCTGAACCAATAAATGCTGGTTCCAGATATGCCACAGGAAATGGCGGGCCATCCAGCGGTCGCAGTGACCCCAGTTCAATCAATGCCACCAAAACTCCAAGAACTTATTCAACCTCAACTTCCTTGAGGATTCACATTTCCCTAGTGGTATCGAGTCGTCAGAGAAACGGCTGGAGTGACCCAGCCATAAATAACGAAAAGACTATGGCGTTACCGCCACCTCTTCCTCCCGAGCTAAAATGCATCTAACATCTTAGTTTGACACTTGGTGCATCTGCGATGACCACCACCCTTACAGCGGACTTTCTTTCTCATCATTGGACTCTTGTTGCACTAACCCAGGCCGATCTAGGCCTACTCACCCCTACTTAGTCTGTCTCTCCCCCTTTCTGTCCCTACGTACCCCTTCTGTCACCCTTTGTTAGGTTTTGATATCAATATCAAGACGGGGAGTGTTTTGGCTAGTAATTTAAACAGATATGCACGCCTAATTCATTTAATTATAACTAATTAATTTTCAAATTAGGTATGACTTCAATTAAGCACATAATCTCCCCAAAAATATATATATTGCAAACATCTGAAAAATGAAGTGATTTTGAGAAAAACACATATTGTTTTGGCTAGTTATTACGATTCTGCGATAAGAGTTACATCCCTTACATCATTTTGTGTATTTTTCCTAAAACGGGATTATTTTCGCTATTCACCGGGCACTTCCTGTAAGTTTTTTCTGTTCCCGCTAAATTCAATTCTCTTTCTACCTTCTCTCGGCACCCAATAGACGTGTTGCTGACTTCTCCCCTCAGAAGTTTATTACAGGCATCCGCTTTTTGCCTCTTTCCTGTTGAATAAATACATTATAACTACACCCAAAGGTTATTTGTGTTTCCTGGCTGGAGTGGTTAACTTGCACACAATTAGACTGTCTCAACCAACCGGTAATAGGGTTAGATGGTCACCGTTAGGAGGCGCGACACATATAGTTGGGCAAACTGCAAATTCTAAAAATGACATATCTCTTTCCTACACGTCATGCACCTCCATCATATAATCTTATAGAACTTAACAAGACAACAATAACCTGAATATTTATAAAGTTAATTTCCTAAAAGTTTACTTACCTATTTCATCTATTCAACTTAAAATCTAATTTTATAGAGCTGAACAAGACAACAATAAAATGAAATGTCATCATAATCACTATGTTACTTAAAGTTCTATGTTTTAATCAAGTTCGCTTAATCATTAAAATAAGGAACTAATTATATCAAACACCAGCACCTTACAAAAGAAATACTGAATCACCACAATGTTAATGCAATATGAAGCTACATTTGAAAAAGAAGTATCTTTCTCTTGTAGAATTGACATGGTACTTTTATGCATCATCAGTCTTATCTTTAGAAGTTGAAGAAAAGTATGTTTACAATTCCCAATATCAAACACCAGCACCTTACAAAAGAAATACTGAATCACCACAAACAATGTGAATGCAATATGAAGCTACATTTGAAAAAGAAGTATCTTCCTCTTGTAGAATGGAAATGGTACTTTTTATGCATCATCAGTCTTATATTCAGAAGTTGAAGAAAAGTATGTTTACAATTCCCAATATCAAACACCAGCACCTTACAAAAGAAATACTGAATCACCACAAACAATGTGAATGCAATATGAAGCTACATTTGAAAAAGAAGTATCTTCCTCTTGTAGAATGGAAATGGTACTTTTTATGCATCATCAGTCTTATCTTTAGAAGTTGAAGAAAAATATGTTTACAATTCCAATATCAAACACCAGCACCTTAAAAGAAATACTGAATCACCACAAACAATGTGAATGCAATATGAAGCTACATTTGAAAAAGAAGTATCTTCCTCTTGTAGAATGGAAATGATACTTTTTATGCATCATCAGTCTTATCTTTAGAAGTTGAAGAAAAGTATGTTTACAATTCCCAATATCAAACACCAGCACCTTACAAAAGAAATACTGAATCACCACAAACAATGTGAATGCAATATGAAGCTACATTTGAAAAAGAAGTATCTTCCTCTTGTAGAATGGAAATGGTACTTTTTATGCATCATCAGTCTTATCTTTAGAAGTTGAAGAAAAGTATGTTTACAATTCCAATATCAAACACCAGCATCTTACAAAAGAAATACTGAATCACCACAAACAATGTGAATGCAATATGAAGCTACATTTGAAAAAGAAGTATCTTCCTCTTGTAGAATGGAAATGGTACTTTTTATGCATCATCAGTCTTATCTTTAGAAGTTGAAGAAAAGTATGTTTACAATTCCAATATCAAACACCAGCACCTTACAAAAGAAATACTGAATCACCACAAACAATGTGAATGCAATATGAAGCTACATTTGAAAAAGAAGTATCTTCCTCTTGTAGAATGGAAATGGTACTTTTTATGCATCATCAGTCTTATCTTTAGAAGTTGAAGAAAAATATGTTTACAATTCCAATATCAAACACCAGCACCTTACAAAAGAAATACTGAATCACCACAAACAATGTGAATGCAATATGAAGCTACATTTGAAAAGAAGTATCTTCCTCTTGTAGAATGGAAATGGTACTTTTTATGCATCATCAGTCTTATCTTTAGAAGTTGAAGAAAAGTATGTTTACAATTCCCAATATCAAACACCAGCACCTTACAAAAGAAATACTGAATCACCACAAACAATGTGAATGCAATATGAAGCTACATTTGAAAAAGAAGTATCTTCCTCTTGTAGAATGGAAATGGTACTTTTTATGCATCATCAGTCTTATCTTTAGAAGTTGAAGAAAAGTATGTTTACAATTCCAATATCAACACCAGCATCTTACAAAAGAAATACTGAATCACCACAAACAATGTGAATGCAATATGAAGCTACATTTGAAAAAGAAGTATCTTCCTCTTGTAGAATGGAAATGGTACTTTTTATGCATCATCAGTCTTATCTTTAGAAGTTGAAGAAAAGTATGTTTACAATTCCCAATATCAAACACCAGCACCTTACAAAAGAAATACTGAATCACCACAAACAATGTGAATGCAATATGAAGCTACATTTGAAAAAGAAGTATCTTCCTCTTGTAGAATGGAAATGGTACTTTTTATGCATCATCAGTCTTATCTTTAGAAGTTGAAGAAAAGTATGTTTACAATTCCAATATCAAACACCAGCATCTTACAAAAGAAATACTGAATCACCACAAACAATGTGAATGCAATATGAAGCTACATTTGAAAAAGAAGTATCTTCCTCTTGTAGAATGGAAATGGTACTTTTTATGCATCATCAGTCTTATCTTTAGAAGTTGAAGAAAAGTATGTTTACAATTCCAATATCAAACACCAGCACCTTACAAAAGAAATACTGAATCACCACAAACAATGTGAATGCAATATGAAGCTACATTTGAAAAAGAAGTATCTTCCTCTTGTAGAATGGAAATGGTACTTTTTATGCATCATCAGTCTTATCTTTAGAAGTTGAAGAAAATATGTTTACAATTCCAATATCAAACACCAGCACCTTACAAAAGAAATACTGAATCACCACAAACAATGTGAATGCAATATGAAGCTACATTTGAAAAGAAGTATCTTCCTCTTGTAGAATGGAAATGGTACTTTTTATGCATCATCAGTCTTATCTTTAGAAGTTGAAGAAAAATATGTTTACAATTCCCAATATCAAACACCAGCATCTTACAAAAAAAATACTGAATCACACAAAACAATGTGAATGCAATATGAAGCTACATTTGAAAAAGAAGTATCTTCCTCTTGTAGAATGGAAATGGTACTTTTTATGCATCATCAGTCTTATCTTTAGAAGTTGAAGAAAAGTATGTTTACAATTCCCAATATCAAACACCAGCACCTTACAAAAGAAATACTGAATCACCACAAACAATGTGAATGCAATATGAAGCTACATTTGAAAAAGAAGTATCTTCCTCTTGTAGAATGGAAATGGTACTTTTTATGCATCATCAGTCTTATCTTTAGAAGTTGAAGAAAAGTATGTTTACAATTCCCAATATCAAACACCAGCACCTTACAAAAGAAATACTGAATCACCACAAACAATGTGAATGCAATATGAAGCTACATTTGAAAAAGAAGTATCTTCCTCTTGTAGAATGGAAATGGTACTTTTTATGCATCATCAGTCTTATCTTTAGAAGTTGAAGAAAAGTATGTTTACAATTCCCAATATCAAACACCAGCACCTTACAAAAGAAATACTGAATCACCACAAACAATGTGAATGCAATATGAAGCTACATTTGAAAAAGAAGTATCTTCCTCTTGTAGAATGGAAATGGTACTTTTTATGCATCATCAGTCTTATCTTTAGAAGTTGAAGAAAAATATGTTTACAATTCCCAATATCAAACACCAGCACCTTACAAAAAAAATACTGAATCACCACAAACAATGTGAATGCAATATGAAGCTACATTTGAAAAAGAAGTATCTTCCTCTTGTAGAATGGAAATGGTACTTTTTATGCATCATCAGTCTTATCTTTAGAAGTTGAAGAAAAGTATGTTTACAATTCCCAATATCAAACACCAGCACCTTACAAAAGAAATACTGAATCACCACAAACAATGTGAATGCAATATGAAGCTACATTTGAAAAAGAAGTATCTTCCTCTTGTAGAATGGAAATGGTACTTTTTATGCATCATCAGTCTTATCTTTAGAAGTTGAAGAAAAGTATGTTTACAATTCCAATATCAAACACCAGCACCTTACAAAAGAAATACTGAATCACCACAAACAATGTGAATGCAATATGAAGCTACATTTGAAAAAGAAGTATCTTCCTCTTGTAGAATGGAAATGGTACTTTTTATGCATCATCAGTCTTATCTTTAGAAGTTGAAGAAAAATATGTTTACAATTCCCAATATCAAACACCAGCACCTTACAAAAGAAATACTGAATCACCACAAACAATGTGAATGCAATATGAAGCTACATTTGAAAAAGAAGTATCTTCCTCTTGTAGAATGGAAATGGTACTTTTTATGCATCATCAGTCTTATCTTTAGAAGTTGAAGAAAAGTATGTTTACAATTCCCAATATCAAACACCAGCACCTTACAAAAGAAATACTGAATCACCACAAACAATGTGAATGCAATATGAAGCTACATTTGAAAAAGAAGTATCTTCCTCTTGTAGAATGGAAATGGTACTTTTTATGCATCATCAGTCTTATCTTTAGAAGTTGAAGAAAAGTATGTTTACAATTCCCAATATCAAACACCAGCACCTTACAAAAGAAATACTGAATCACCACAAACAATGTGAATGCAATATGAAGCTACATTTGAAAAAGAAGTATCTTCCTCTTGTAGAATGGAAATGGTACTTTTTATGCATCATCAGTCTTATCTTTAGAAGTTGAAGAAAAGTATGTTTACAATTCCCAATATCAAACACCAGCACCTTACAAAAGAAATACTGAATCACCACAAACAATGTGAATGCAATATGAAGCTACATTTGAAAAAGAAGTATCTTCCTCTTGTAGAATGGAAATGGTACTTTTTATGCATCATCAGTCTTATCTTTAGAAGTTGAAGAAAAGTATGTTTACAATTCCCAATATCAAACACCAGCACCTTACAAAAGAAATACTGAATCACCACAAACAATGTGAATGC
This sequence comes from Doryteuthis pealeii, assembly GCA_023376005.1. Taxonomy (NCBI): domain Eukaryota; kingdom Metazoa; phylum Mollusca; class Cephalopoda; order Myopsida; family Loliginidae; genus Doryteuthis; species Doryteuthis pealeii. The sequence continues at coordinate 56,062,656 of CM042177.1, forward strand.
AATATGAAGCTACATTTGAAAAAGAAGTATCTTCCTCTTGTAGAATGGAAATGTACTTTTTATGCATCATCAGTCTTATCTTTAGAAGTTGAAGAAAAGTATGTTTACAATTCCCAATATCAAACACCAGCACCTTAAAAGAAATACTGAATCACCACAAACAATGTGAATGCAATATGAAGCTACATTTGAAAAAGAAGTATCTTCCTCTTGTAGAATGGAAATGGTACTTTTTATGCATCATCAGTCTTATCTTTAGAAGTTGAAGAAAAGTATGTTTACAATTCCCAATATCAAACACCAGCACCTTACAAAAGAAATACTGAATCACCACAAACAATGTGAATGCAATATGAAGCTACATTTGAAAAAGAAGTATCTTCCTCTTGTAGAATGGAAATGGTACTTTTATGCATCATCAGTCTTATCTTTAGAAGTTGAAGAAAAGTATGTTTACAATTCCCAATATCAAACACCAGCACCTTACAAAAGAAATACTGAATCACCACAAACAATGTGAATGCAATATGAAGCTACATTTGAAAAAGAAGTATCTTCCTCTTGTAGAATGGAAATGGTACTTTTTATGCATCATCAGTCTTATCTTTAGAAGTTGAAGAAAAGTATGTTTACAATTCCCAATATCAAACACCAGCACCTTACAAAAGAAATACTGAATCACCACAAACAATGTGAATGCAATATGAAGCTACATTTGAAAAAGAAGTATCTTCCTCTTGTAGAATGGAAATGGTACTTTTTATGCATCATCAGTCTTATCTTTAGAAGTTGAAGAAAAGTATGTTTACAATTCCCAATATCAAACACCAGCACCTTACAAAAGAAATACTGAATCACCACAAACAATGTGAATGCAATATGAAGCTACATTTGAAAAAGAAGTATCTTCCTCTTGTAGAATGGAAATGGTACTTTTTATGCATCATCAGTCTTATCTTTAGAAGTTGAAGAAAAATATGTTTACAATTCCCAATATCAAACACCAGCACCTTACAAAAGAAATACTGAATCACCACAAACAATGTGAATGCAATATGAAGCTACATTTGAAAAAGAAGTATCTTCCTCTTGTAGAATGGAAATGGTACTTTTTATGCATCATCAGTCTTATCTTTAGAAGTTGAAGAAAAGTATGTTTACAATTCCAATATCAAACACCAGCACCTTAAAAGAAATACTGAATCACCACAAACAATGTGAATGCAATATGAAGCTACATTTGAAAAAGAAGTATCTTCCTCTTGTAGAATGGAAATGGTACTTTTTATGCATCATCAGTCTTATCTTTAGAAGTTGAAGAAAAGTATGTTTACAATTCCCAATATCAAACACCAGCACCTTACAAAAGAAATACTGAATCACCACAAACAATGTGAATGCAATATGAAGCTACATTTGAAAAGAAGTATCTTCCTCTTGTAGAATGGGAAATGGTATTTTTAATCTCTCCTCGGCATCACAGGTCCTTATCTTTAGAAGTTGAAGAAAAGTATGTTTACAATTCCCAATATCAAAACACCAGCATCTTACAAAAGAAATACTGAATCACCACAAACAATGTGAATGCAATATGAAGCTACATTTGAAAAAGAAGTATCTTCCTCTTGTAGAATGGAAATGTACTTTTTATGCATCATCAGTCTTATCTTTAGAAGTTGAAGAAAAGTATGTTTACAATTCCCAATATCAACCAGCACTCTTACAAAAGAAATACTGAATCACCACAAACAATGTGAATGCAATATGAAGCTACATTTGAAAAGAAGTATTCCTCTTGTAGAATGGAAATGTACTTTTTATGCATCATCAGTCTTATCTTTAGAAGTTGAAAGAAAAGTATGTTTACAATTCCCAATATCAAACACCAGCACCTTACAAAAGAAATACTGAATCACCCAAACAATGTGAATGCAATATGAAGCTACATTTGAAAAAGAAGTATCTTCCTCTTGTAGAATGGAAATGTACTTTTTATGCATCATCAGTCTTATCTTTAGAAGTTGAAGAAAAGTATGTTTACAATTCCCAATATCAAACACCAGCACTTACAAAAATACTGAATCACCACAAACAATGTGAATGCAATATGAAGCTACATTTGAAAAAGAAGTATCTTCCTCTTGTAGAATGGAAATGTACTTTTTATGCATCATCAGTCTTATCTTTAGAAGTTGAAGAAAAGTATGTTTACAATTCCAATATCAAACACCAGCACTTACAAAAAGAAATACTGAATCACCAAACAATGTGAATGCAATATGAAGCTACATTTGAAAAAGAAGTACTTCCTCTTGTAGAATGGAAATGGTACTTTTTATGCATCATCAGTCTTATCTTTAGAAGTTGAAGAAAAGTATGTTTACAATTCCCAATATCAAACACCCAGCATCTTACAAAAGAAATACTGAATCACCACAAACAATGTGAATGCAATATGAAGCTACATTTGAAAAAGAAGTATCTTCCTCTGTAGAAGATGAAAATGTAATTTTTANAAAATAAAGTTGTTGTGAAAACTTATACTATTGTTAGATAAGATAAGTTTGCATTAGATAGTTATTTATTTCTAGAATCTAACATATAACATTTTAAACTAACATCAAAAATATTTCCTCAAAAATTTTTTTAAACATCTGCCATGAAATATGGCTCAGATTTTAGTACATGCAGTATTTAATAGTTTTTGAGACTGTAACGTAGGTGTAAAGTTCAACATGCTTTAAATACAAATAACTCCGAACAAAGGTTAATAGACAAACATTCTAATACAACAGCACATGGCATAAACAGTAGAAATTACACGTTCATAATTAAGGAAAACAGAGTTACACAAACATAAGTACAAATTCATAGAAAGTACAAAAGTATAACATACAAAGAAGTACTGACTGAGACAAGCGATAGTCCATGTGCTGTTAAAGGGACTTACAGTAATGTAAGGGGGGGCGAGCCCCACAGAGGTTTAGATAGAATCTACTACCCCATGTGGTCGTAGTTCTTGAATACCTATAAAAAGCGAAGGTTCTGAAAACCGGCGCTTAATTACTGGTGCCCCTAGCCGGCCCGGCAATCAAGACTAGAAAAGGGCATAGACAACTCACCAGGTGCAATACAAACAAACGCTACAAGACCAGCAGGGTATTCTGTTTCTTAAAAGATTATGTAATAACAGAAAAAAAAAAACTAGCATAAATTTTTGGATTGAAAAACAAGTGTCAAATCTAACTCTAACAAAATTTTGGATGCTGAGTTTAATGTTTTTCGATTGTTTACCTCATTAAATATAAATATTTAAAACATTCCATAGAATAAGCACAAATTTGTTAGATGCTGTATTTCTATGGTTTTTATGGAAAACTGATGTGATTTAGAAAAACACTTACTATGCATAAATTGACATTGCTTATATTGTAGATAAGATATTACTTACCAAGGATATTTGACTGGTCTACTAGTTTTCAAAGGTTACCATCCAGTGGAGAAACTGCCCACAATCTTATATACAAACACATGAAACTCCATTTTATTTGGATTACATAGATCAATGGCCTCTTGCTTGCCTTTCTATGCAATCGATTCAGTTTGTATGTGTGTATTTTTGAAAAGCCACATAGATCATCAGCGTAGTCTGTCATCTTTAGATAGCTTTATGAGGATATTTGATGGTTTCTCTCTCTTTCTGATGGATGAAGTCATTTTATATTTTATGAGATTCTAAGATGTTCAATACATACAATCTAGGCATACTATAAATATTATATAATCTGTGCTGTCTGATAATAGAGCTTGTATCTTGAACTTAGTAATTGAAGATGTTAATTATAGAAATTGCAGAAAAACTTAAAACAAATTTGAACGCGGCGTGGGTGTTTCAGATTAAACTGCCGCCAAACATTTTACAGCAGTGATGGTATGTAGAATTTACGGATATCAAACTTAAAAATTTAATTTTAGCTTTTCATCATGTGTTACATTTTATCGAGCAATATCAATTGGAACTTCCTATTTAAATGTATTAGAAACATTAATTATATTATCATATAGTTAATATTATTCTGCTTTTTTTTAGCTTTTCCAATGATGTGTACATTTTTTGAACAAAATCCAATGATACTCCCTAGTTTAAAATGTATTAAAAATTAAATTATATTATATTATAAGTAATTATGCTTTTTTTTTTGTTGTTTTTTTTTAGCTTTTCCAGTCATGATGTACATTTCGAGCAAAATCATTTGAAAACTCCTTAGTTTAAAATGTTTAAAATTAATGATATATATTCATAGTATATTATTTCGTTTTTTTTTTTGTTTTTTTTAGCTTTTCCAGTCATGTGACATTTTTTCGAGCAAAATCCAATTCGGGAACTCCCTAGTTTAAAATGTATGAAAAAATTAATTATATTATATGTATAGTAATATTCTTCTTCTTTTTTTTTTTTCTTTTTTTTTAGCTTTTCCAGTCATGTGTTACTTTCGAGCAAATCAATGGGAACTCCTTAGTTTAAAAGTTATTTAAAAAATTAATTATATTATATTATTTAGTAATATTTTCTGAGTTTTTTTTTGTTGCTTTTTTTTAGCTTTTCCAGTTCATGTGTTATTATTAATGCTTTTTAAACAGGCTGAATAAAAGTTTAGATATTAATACTATAATATTACTATTTATTTTACCCGAATGGTTGCAGAATGAGAACTGAATAAAGGGTTAGGTTTGAAGTTCTGTGATGGCTCCTGATTTACAACAAGAAAGTTCCCGGAGTTGAAAGAAGGTTTCCCGAGTCCGACAAGAAATACCTGAGAAGGCTGACAATTAACAATGAAAGAGGGACATTAGTCCGAATACTGCAGATAATACTAGTTTTATTGATATTGTGGAGTTTTCATAAAATACCCAGTAGAATTGCAACAAGCACGAGTTTGTATTTAGTTACCTGTCGCCGTAATGTTTTTACCAATTCTACAGTAATTCGGAACTAATTTGATTATTCTTCACCTTCATGAAGGAAGAATTGATCAGGGCACGCTTGTTAGAACTAAGGATGAAATGTAGAATCTGTATGAATAAATAATTTAAAGAATGATAATAACCATATTTAAAGAAAATTGTTTAAACATTTTATTGTGCACATGCAATAAACAGTTATTATTTAACAAGAGTTAAAAACAAGAATCTCATCCATCAAAAAACGGTTATTTTTTTATCCATGTGAGTTTGCATATTGCACTGCCAAACATGACTTACTTTGAAAAAGAAAGACACACAATTATACCAATTATGTAACTTCTCTCGCTGTGTCACACGTGCTTACCCCAATTTGGATTTCGTGAAAACGGAAGTGCCACATCAACACTTCACAAGAATGTGGCGTTTCTACTCCTGTGTGTGTTTGCATATTGTCTTCCAATCGTGATTTGGAAAATGAAGCAACCACACATTTCACAAAGAATAGTGGCTTCTCTCCATGTGTTGTCTCGCTATGCATCACTAAGCATTTTCTGAAAAAGAGTCACCACAATTCACAAAAATGTGGACTTCTACTCGGCTGATTTGTTGCAATATGCTCCATCAAACTGATTTCGGTGAAAGGAATGAGCCACACTTCACAAAATATGTTCTCTCAGTGTGTGTTCGCATATGCGCAGCAAATTGATTTCTGAAAAGGATTCCACACACTTCACAAAAAATAGGCCTTCTCTCCTGGTTGTGTTTTGCATATGCTCCCCTAACTAGATTCATTCATTGGAAAATGGATACCACATAATTCACAAGAATAGGGCCTTCGTCCCCCGTTGTGTGTCTTGCATATGTTGGCAACAAATATGACTTCTCGGGAAAAGGAAAGAAATAATATCTCACAGAATTAGGCTTCACTCCAGTGTGTGTTTGTATATGGCCTACCCAAATCTTGATTTTTGTAAAAGGAAGCACCACCACGCTTCACAAAGAATTATGGCTTCTTCTCCTCTGTTTGTTCGCAATGCCTCTGCAAACTGATTTTTGTTAGTGAAGGAAGAGTCACAACACTTCACCAAGGATATGAATTCTCTCTTCTGGATGTTTGTATATGCCTCCCAATACTGATTTTCCTAAAATGGAAGAGTCACACTTTCACAAGAGATTTGGTTTCTTTCCTGGCAGTGTTTCGAATGTGTCCCAAAGTTGATTTTTGTGAATATTCACAGATAGCTCTCTCTATGTGTATTTGCTATTTACATTCAGCATCTTTTTTCTGGAAAAGAAACAAGTCCGTACTTTCAGAATACCCGTTTCTTGTAATTGTTCCTTGCACTTGCTTCAAATATTAATTTTTCAGATAATCTTCAACTCACCAAGGAAAATATTGTATTCAGATTACCATGGATCATTACATTCTGAGTCAAAATCTGTAATCAATAAAACAAGTGAAAACTATAAAGTAAGAAAAAAGTAATAAACAAAAATGCAGTTTATTATAACATCATGTGTATTCTTACATAGTCAACGTATGAATACTTATATTCACATATGTAAAAAAACGAATAGGTAATTTATGAGGAAGTGTGTCCCGGTCTCCTGCTCAGAAATTGCTATCCGGTGACTATTAAAATAACGTCCTAGCTATGTCGTCTCAGATTTTCTTTTTATTCATGTTTGTTTAATGGTCTTGTTTAGTTTTAATTAAACAAAGGAATTACTGACAAAATCTATCTATATTATTTTGTTACTATCTTTCCGTCTATTCCAAACTATATATCCCCTTCATATCTAAACAAGAATTAGACAATTTCTATAATGAACAATAATTACGACAAATTAACGATAAAATAACAACAGAATTACGACAAAATTTCTATCACATGAACAAGATTAGCGACAAATTACGATAAAATAAGAATTACGCAAAAAAGAGAAAGCCCCCCCCCTCTAATACATTTAACGCCAAGTTGGCTTGTTTTCTTTTCAAGTAACACCGACATAGTGGGGACGTTATTTAATAGATCACGGGTAGCAATCTGAGACAGGAGACCGGGATGCACTTCTCTGAATTACAAAACGAATTTCTGAGAATTACTTATAATGGATTTTTGTAAGAGAACATAATTAACTATTTATTCATTAGCAGTTTACAATATGAGAAGTATTTATGGAAACTTTTTGAATTTCATTAAATAGGACAATAAAAAAAAATCTTGCATAAAATAATAGAAAGGAAAAAAGATTGAAACAAATTAGAAAAAAACTATTCACTCTACATTTTATAGAACTGAGAAAATGTTGGAAAGTTATTTACTGTAAACAAAAATATAATATATGTGTACTTTAGATTTGTTTTTTTGAAAATTATCCTCATTATTAAATATTTAAAAAGAAAAAAAGACTTGAAGCAGATAAGAAAAAAGTACTTCACATTTTATAGAACTGCAAGAAATGTTGGAAAGTCTTATCTGTAACAAAATTGTTATATATGTGTATTAGATTTTGTTTTTGAAAATATCTTCTCATTATTAAATATTAACTCCTGATTGAATTTTAAAAATCAACTCATTTCCTTCCCTACTTTTTTTCATATTCCGTTTTGAGGAAATAAAAATACTGTAACATCTTTTGTTTTAACAGCTATTTTTTCTTTTTCTCTTTTCCCAAATACAAACAAATTTCTTTTCTTATATAATTGAATCACAAAAGATTATCAATTAAGGTGTAATCTGTATATATATGTTATAACAAAACAAGTAAAACGTTTGATATCATCTTAGTATCCCGTTCTGACACCGTGTATATCTTAGATATCCGTAAAGCGTATGGTTTGCAAGGAAGAATAAGGACAGATTAATTTTTGATAAAAAAATCGTTTATTGAAATAACGAGTGTGAAATTGTTGTTTGTCGCCGTTTAGCATAACGGTTAGTAGTTCTCGGGTGGGCGAGGGGTCGGGTCGAGGTGTGGGTATCGTACTGATACGTCGGAATCTCTCTTGGCCTGGTGCAGCGTAGAGGTGGTAGAAGGTTGAGTTTGATACCGGTCACTTGGTAGGGACCAAGTCAGGGAATATACTCAGTCGGAATAGTGATGGTCAGGAAGGAAGTAGTGGCGAGGGAGTATGAGTCGTCAACTTCAGGTACGTTGTTAAGTGGATACGTCAACTTTGGTGCGGGAATGAAGTCAGGAATACTCAGCGAGTTGTAGCGGGTAGCGCTGTAGTGGTCAGGGGGTAAGGGAGTGCCTGGCTACGTTGAGGTTGAAGTAAGGCTGAAGTGTCCGGGTGGGCGAGGGCGTGCGTGGTGGTGGGTGACGTAGCAGTTCTTGATCCTCTACGTCTTGGTGATATTTCGGTTCCAGGCCGTGCCGTCCAACGCCCGATTCTCAAATACCCGAGCTTATATTAGCTGGTAGATGGGCTCCAGAAAGCTTTTGGGGTTTTTATCGGGAAGATTTCATGGTTTGAAAATCGGATTTCCTTACAATATTATTTATTTGTATTTTGGAATTTCCTCTTTCAGCGTAAAACTCAATCCGAGCCTATGGGCGGCAGAACTGGTCGAATTGGTCACTTCGTGAGGGGTTACATTTGAGTTTTCACATCCGTTTTTGCACTCGACCTTTGAGTTTTGATGTTTATTGTAGCCGAGGTGTATTTTGTGAGTAAGCATTCGTGAATTAAGAGAATCTTCGCTCTGATATAACCAAAGCTCACCCAAGATATCAATTTGATCCAATGTGTATGTATGGTTATGTAGTTTGGTTGTGACTGTGGATTTCACTGCATTATGAAAGTCCTGTGTAACGCGTTTGCATTTCTGACTTCGCGCTTATTGCCTAACCGGGAGTCGTTTCCTGTTTTTTGTTGCTTGTTCAGACATGTCATGCTGACCGGGAGATGTGTGGGTTTTGCCCAGTGCGATTGCTCGTCCTGTGCGGTGGTTCCTTGATGCTGTTGGTCGCACGTTGATCTGCGGAGAGCTAGTACGTTGGGGACAGGTGTTTGGTCGAGGTGTGAGGCGTCGAATGTTGGCTCGGGAACCCAGTCCGGTTTCACCCTTTATCGTTTCTCACTTGAATCACCATGTCGGTTATGTTTTTAACATCAAAGGGTGCCTATCAGTTTAGTGAGACGAAATTGAGCGATGGTAGATTGAGGACGGTGTAATAGCACCATATCGCCGACCCGTATTGGCGTCCTTTGAATACCAGCTGTTTCAGTCCTGGTTTTGATTGTGGTCGACTTCGTTGGTTTGCCAGGGCTGACACGTCGACTGGACTGTTCAAATAGAGCATTGGTCTGCATGCCATATGCCGTGGGGCTTTGGTTTGATTGAGCTCGTTGTGGTAAGCGGTTTGGTCACGATGTTGGTTGTCGCGGCTGATCCATAGTGAGGTTGACGCGGCGGTTGGCGCTGTTAATTTGTCGCGTTCCATGGATGAGATGACGGATTACGAGTCTATCCGTCCATTCAACAATTCGATCTCGCAGCATGTAGAGAGCATTCTTCATTTGTACGGTGCTGTCGTTCGATGTTACCCGAACTCTGCGGGCCGCCAGGGGCAGTGCAGTTCCTTGTGTGATCGACATCAGCTCGCAAACGTCATTAATATCTCTTCCTGTGAAGTCGGGTCCCGCGATCGGAGGATACAATTCGTGGTATTCCCGGTGGCGGAGGAAAAACTGTATAGTCCCGGCCAGCGTCGACTGGCCCGGTCTCTCGCGCAAGGTACGGACCTGAGATGCGACTGAAACTTGTTCAGTATGGTTAGATAGTAACGGTTTTCCTTCGCAGATGCATTGTCACGAAGTCGGACGTGATTATGTGCGAGGGCTTTTTTCCACGTTGCAATGGCCGGCGGCCAGTATCGGCGTTTGCCTAGTTTCCCTCCGTCTTGGCGCAGGACTTCACCAAGATCACGACGTTTCGATGATCGCGGTCCTTGATTCACATAGCTGGCTAAGATGCGGCGCGCATACGGGTGACCCAGAGTTGGTTGATACAGTCGTGGGCCTGATACAGGAATTTGGTTGCGCAAGACTGTATGGTACAACCAGCCTATGGGGAATGTTTACTGTCCTAAACATCAAGGACCGCGCTACCTGGCTCAGGGTAGATTTATGCAAGTGTCTTTGGTATCGGGGTGTCACTATGGTCGTCGGGATCCATGCGAAATCCTTGCTTAGATCGTTTGTTTTTGGATGGCTCTAATGATTGAAGTAGTAATTTATCTGTTATTGTTCAGCTGCTATGTTGAGGAGATCGCAATTCTTCTCGGTTGGATGGTGGACGTAGAGTGGTATGCGAAAAATGCCGTCCGCTCGATGCGTTGTGGCATTTGCGTGCCTTGTGATGTGTGGGTCTTTGGCAGATGAGTTGTAAGCCACTGATTCGCCCAGACACCATGACGGGATGTAATATTGGAGATCGGATCCCTTTATTTGAATGCTTTCCCGCCGGCGTAGAGCGGCCGTATTTTAACCTTTTTTTGTCCATGCTTCTGCTGAGATGTCGCCCAGACACATTCGATTCTCCCAACGAATTCCAGATCACGGAATTTGTAGCAGAATCTCTTCTTGCCAACGACGTATCTTGGCATTGTGAGGAGAATCGAATGTGTGGCGGACATGTCAGCAGAAAGCCGGACAAAAAGGGGTTAAAATGACGGCCGACTCTACCGCCGAGCGCGGGAAAGACATTCAAAATAAAGGGACCGATCTCCATATTTTACATCCCGTCATGGTGCTGGGGCGTATATCAGTGGCTTACAACTCATCGCAAGACCCACACATACACAAGGCACCAAAGCCAACAAACGCATCGCGACGCATTTTTCGCATTACCACTCTACGTCCACACATCCCAACGAGGAGGAATTGCGATTACTCTTCAACATGCAGCGGAAAATTAACAGACATAAATTACTCTCAGAAATTCATTAGAGCCTCAAACAAACGATTAAGAAGGGATTCGCATGGATCCCGACGACATCGGACACCCCTGTACCAAAGACACTTTGCCAATAAATTATCCTAGAGCCAGGATAGCGCGGCTCTTGATGGTTGAGACAGTTAACATTCCCCAAGGTCTTGGTTGATACCATACAGTCTTCGCAACAAATTCCTGTATTCAGGCCCACGACTTATCAACCACTCTGGGGTCACCCGCTGTGCGCGGCCCACTTTAGCGCTATTGGTGGGAATTCAAGGAGACGCGACATCGAAACGTACGTCGGATTCTTGTGAAGTCTGCAGTCCAAACGAAGGGAAACTAGGCAAACGCCGATACTGGCCTGCCGGCCATTGCAAAACGTGGAAAAAAGCCCTTCGACATAATCTACGTCGGACTTCGGTGACAATGCCCATCTCGAAGGGAAAACGTTACCATCCATAACCATACGGACAGTTTCAGTCGTCATCGCATGGCCGTACCTTGCGCGAGAGACCCGCGGCATCGACGCTGCTCGGCGGACTATACAGTTTTTTCCTCCACGCACCGGAAATACACGAATTGTATCGCCTCCGATTCGCGGGACCCACTTCACAGGAGAATATATAAGACGTTTTGCGAGCTTGATTGTCGATCACACAGGAACTGCACTGCCCTGGCGGACCGCAGAGTTCGGGTAACATCGAACGACAGCAACCGTACATGCAAGAAATGCTCTCTTCACTGCTATGCGAAGAATCGGAATTGTGAATGACGGTTCATACTCGAATCCGTCATCTCATCATGAACGCGACAATTAACAGCGCAACCGGCGCTGGTCAACGCTCACTATTGTGATACCGGCCGACAACCCAAACATCGCAGGTTTACCCAAAACCGCTACACACGAGCTCACAAACAAAGCCCACGGATTTTGGCATGCAGTATCAATGCTCTATTGAGACAAGTCATCGACGTGATCACCCTGGCAAACAACGAAGTCGACCACAAATCAAAATACCAGACTGACCAGCTGGTATTCAAGGACCCAATACGGGTCGGCGATATGGTGCTATATACACCGTCCTCAATCTACCATCGTCATTCGATCTCACTTAAAACTGGTAGGACCATTATGAAGTCATGTTATTTAAAACAAAACACATAGGTGATTTCAAGGAGAAACGAAAAGGGGGTGAAAACCGACTGGGTTCACGACGGCCAACATTCGACGCCTCACACCTCGACCACAAACCCTGTCCACAACGTACTAGCTCTCCGCCAGATCACGTGCACCAACAGCATCAGGAACCACCCACGCACGAGCAAATCCACTGTGCAGAAACCCACACAATCTTCCCGCGTCCAGATTGGACATGTCTTGAAACAACAACAAAACAACAGGAAACGGACATCCGGTTAGCGCAAAGCGAAGTCAGATGCCAAACGCGATTACAAGGACTTTTTTTCATATGCAGTAATCACAGTCAACACACCAACCTTACATAACCATACATACACAATTGTATTGAATCAAATTGATATCTTGGGGAGCTTTTGTATAATCAGAGCGAAGATATCTCTTATGATTTCCATTGCATACTCACAAAATACACTCTGCTACCAGTAAAACTCAAAACTCAAGTACGGAGACCAACAAACGGATGTGAACTCATCGGTACCCTCTCACGAAAGTGACCAATTCGACGCAGTTCAGGGCATAGGCTCGGGATTGAAGTTTACGGCTTGAGAGAATTCCCAAAATAAACAAAAAAATAATTTGTAAGGGAATCCGGGATTTTCAACCAATGAAAAATCTTCCCCGCTAAAACCCCAAAGCTTTCTGGAGCCCATCTACCAGCATATAAAGCTCGGGTATTGAGAATCGCAGTTGTGACGGAGCGGCCTGGAACTGAGAATATCACCAGACGAGAGGATCAAGGAAACTGCTACGCACCCACCACCCACGCACGCCTCGCCCACCCGGACACTCAAGCCTTACTTCAAACCTTTCAACGTAGCCAGGCGACATTCCTTACCCCCTGACCACTACAGCGCTACCACGCCTACAACTCGCGAATATTCCTGACTTTATTTCCCGCACAAGTGACCGTAATCACTTACAACAGATTCCTAGTTGACGAACTCAATCCCCGGCCATATTTCCCTTCCCTGACCATCACTATTCCACTGAGATCATTTCCTGAACTTGGTCCCTCCCAGTACTGACCGTATCAACTTCAAACCTTCTACCACCTACGCCTTGCACCAGGCCAAGAGAGATCCGAACGTATCATACGATACCCCACACCTTCACCGACCCCTCGGCCAACTCCAGAGATACTACGTTATCTACGGCGACCACAAACAATTGTTTCACACTCGCTTATTTCAATAACGATTTTTTTATCAAATTATCTTGTCCATTATTTATCCTTGCAAACCAATACGCTTTTACGGAGTATCTAAGATATAACACTCGGTGTCAGAACGGGGGCATAACTAAGATATATCCAAAACTTTTACTTGTTTTATAACATTTATTACAGATACACTTAATGATAAATCTTTTTTGTATCATATATCAAGAAAAAAAAGAAATTTGTTGTAATTTGTGAGCAGAAAAGAACTTGCATTAAAACAAAGATGTTACAGTATTTCATTTCTCAAAACGGGATATTGAAAAGTAGGGGAAGGAAATGGTTGATTTTTTAAATTACAATCAGGAGTTAATATTTAATAATGAGAGATATTTTTTCAAATAACAAATCTAAATACACATATATATTTACAATTTTTGTCTTACAGATAGTAACTTTTTCCAACATTTCTTCGTTCTATAAATTTGTAGATACTTTTTCTTATTCTGCTTCAGTCTTTTTTTCTTAATATTTAATAATGGGATATTTTTCAAAAACAAATTCTAAATACACATATATTATAGATTTTTTTTACGGTTAAATTTTACTTTCCAACATTTTCTTCAGTTTCTTATAAATGTAGCATGAATTATTCGTTTTTTTCTTATTTGTTTCCAATCTTTTTTCTTTCTATTTTTTATGCAGATTTTTTTTTTATTGTCTATTTTAATGAAAAATTCAAAATGTTTCCACTAATAATCTTCTCATATGTAAACCTGCTAATGAATAAAATAAGTTATTTATTGTTCTCTTACAAAATTCCATTAAAGTAATTCTCAGAATTGTTTGGTAATTCATTGAGGAGTGCATTCCCGTCTCCGTCTCAGAAAATTGCTACCCGGTGACTATTAAAATAACGTCCCAGCTTATGTCGGTGTTTACTTGAAAGAAAAACAACACTTAGGGGCGTTAAATGTATTTTAGAGGTGGGGGGGCTTCTCTTTTTTTGACGTAATTCTTTATTTATCGTAATTTGTCCCTAATTTCTTGTTCATTTATAGAAATTGTCGTAATTCTTGTTAGTTTATCGTATTTGTCGTACTTATTGTTCATTTATTAGGAAATTGTCCTAATTTCTTGTATTAGATATAGAGGTATATAGTTGGAATAGACTGAGTAGATAAAACAAATAATATTACATAGATAGGATTTTTGCTCACATTCTTGTTTAATAAACTAAAAAACAGACATATAAACAACACATGAATAAAAGAAAATCTGAGACGGGACATACGCTAGGGACGTTATTTTATAGTCACCGGGTAGCAATTTCTGAGGCAGGGAGATCGGGAGGCCACTTCCTCATAAATTACCAGTTTCGTTTTTTTTACAATGTGAATATAAATATTCAATACAGTTGACTATGTAAAGAATGACATGATGTTATATAATCTGCAATTTGTTTATTACGTTTTTTCTTGTTACCTTTATAGTTTTCACTTGTTTTATTGATTACAGATTTTTGACTCAGATGTAATGATCCATGAATCTGAAATACATCATTTTCTTGTGTGGTTGAATTATCTGAAAATTCAATTTGAAGCAAGCAAGGAAACCATTACAAGAAAGGGGTATTCTTGAGAAGTACGGACTTGTTTCTTTCACAGGAAAAAGATTGCTGATGTAATATGCCAAATACACATAGAAGAGATGCTACTGTGAAATATTCACAAAAATCAACTTTGAGACACATTCGTGAACACATGCCAGGAAAGAAACCAAATCTTGGAATGTGTGACTCTTCACTTTTAGGAAAATTCAGATTTGAGGAGGCTATACACAACATCCAGAAAGAGAGAAATTCATATCTCGTGGTGAAGTTGTGTGACTCTTCCTTCACACAAAAATACAAGTTCTGCAGATGGCATATCGGAACACACAGAGGAGAGAAGCCAATTTCTTGTGAAGCGTGTGGTGCTTTCCTTTTCACAAAAATCGATTTGGGTAGGCATTATACAAACACACACTGGAGGAAGCCATAATTCTTGTGAGATATGTATTTCATCCTTTTCCGAAAATCATTTGTTGCAACTATGCAGACACACACGGGGGACGAGGCCCATATCTTGTGAATCTTGTGGCTCTTCCTTTTTCAAAAAATCAGATTTGGGGAAGATATGCAAAGCACACACGGCAGAGAAGCCCCATTCTTGTGAAGTGTGTGGAACTTCGCTTTTCAGGAGTAATCAAATTTGGTGCTGACATATTCGAACACACACTGGAGAGAAGCCATTATATTTGTGAAACGTGTTGGCTCTTCCTTTTTCACGGAAACATCAGATTTGGGAGGCATATGCGAACACACACTGGAGAGAAGCCACATTGTTGTTGAAGTGTGTGGAATTCTTTTCAGAAAAACCTGCTTTAGTGCTGCATATTCGGACACACACTGGAGAGAGAACCATATGTCTTGTGAAGTGTGTGGTTGCATTCATTTCTCTGGAAGATCAGATTTTCGGGAGACATATGCGAACACACCAGGAGGAGAATGCCATATTTCTTGTTGAAGTTTGTGCACTCCTTTTCACGAAATCCCAATTTGGGTAAACACGTGTAACACATGCAGGAGAAGAAGCTTACATAATTGATAAATTGTGTGTCTTTCTTTCAAGTAAGTCATTGTTTTGGCAGTGCATATGATACATTGGATAAAAAAATAACCTTTTTTTGGATGAGATCTCTTGGTTTTAACGTCTTGTTAAATTACTTGTTTTTTGCATGTGCACAAAATAAAATGTTTAAACAATTCTTTTTAAATTTGGTTATATTTATACATTCTTTAATTATTTATTCATACAGATTCATACATTTCATCCTTCTAGTTCTACAAGCGTGCCCTGATCATCTTCCTTGTTCATGAAGTGGAAGAATAATCAAAATTAAGTTCACAATTACTGTAGAATTTGGATAAAACACGGCGACAGGTAACTAAATACAAACTCGTTCCTTGCTGGCAATCTATGGGTATATTAGAAACTCCACATATCATAAAAACTAGTATTATCTGCGTTATCTTCGGACTAATGTTTTCCCCCATCTTTATTTGTTATTTGTCCAGCCTCTCCTCAGGTATTTCTTGTCGGACTCGGAACCTTCTTTCAAACTCTGGAATCTCTTGGTTGTAATCAGGAGCCATCACAAACTTTCAAACCTAACCCTTCTATCTCAGTTCTTCATTCTGCTAAAACCCATTCTGGGTAAATAAATAGCATAATATTATGTATATCTAAACTTTATTCAAGGCCTGTTAAAGCAGTTTAAAAATTAAACACATGGACTGGAAAAGTAAAAACAAAGCAACAAAAAAAACCCAGAAAATATTACTATAATATAATTATATTAATTTTTAATTTCACTTTTTTAAACTAGGGAGTTTTCCAATTGATTTTGCTCGGAAAAATGTACACCATGATGAAAGCTTAAAAAAAAAGAAAAAAAAAAAGAAGAAGGGAATATGTACTATAATAATATAATTAATTTTTTCAATACATTTTCAAACTGGGAGTGTCCAATTGTTTGTCTCGAAAATGTACACATTGACTTGAAAAGCTAAAAAAAACAAAAAAAAACAGAAATATATTACTAATATAAATATAATATAATTTTTAAATACATTTTAAACTAGGAGTTCCAAATGATTTTGCTCGAAACAATGTACACATTGACTGGAAAAGCCTTAAAAAAAAAAAACAACAAAAAAAAACAATAATATTACTATAATATATATAATTATTTTTAATACATTTAAACTAGGGAGATTTCATATTGATTTTGTTATTCAAAACAATTAACTTCATTGGAAAAGCTAAAAAAAAGGCAGAATAATATTACTATAATATAATTACAATTAATTTTTAATACATTTTAAACTAGGGAAGTTTCCAAATCTGTATGCCGAAAAATGTACACATGACTGAAAAAGCTAAAAATTATTTTTTAAGTTTTGATATGCCTAAAATTCTACATTACCAAATTCACTGCTGGTAAAATGTTTTGCGCAGTTTAACTTGAACACCCACGCCCGTTCAAGATTTTTTTTAATTTTTCTGCAATTTTTACTTATGAATAACATCTATCAATTACCAAGTTTCAGATACAAGCTTCCTATATCAGACCAGACAGAATTATATATATTTATTTAATATGCTAGATTATGGTATTCTGAACATCATTATGATTCTCATAAAATAAAATGACTTCACATCAGAAGAGAAAGAACCAATCATATTCCTGCATAAACATCAAGATACAGACTACGCTTGATGATTATAGTGCTTTTCAAAAATACACACATACAACTGAATCATTGCATACAGAAAGGCAGCAAGAGGCCATTGCATTCTATTGTGAATTCCAAATAAATGAGAGTTCATGTGTTTTAAATAAGATGGGCAGTTATCTCCACTGGATGTTAAGCCTTTTGAAATAGTAGACCAGATCAAATACCTTGGGTAGTAATATCTTATCATACCAAAAAAGCACATGGTCATTTATGCATAGTAAATGTTTTTCTAAAATCACATCAGTTTTCCTCAAACCATAGAATACAGCATTAACAAAATTTGATGCTTATTCTATGGAATGTTTTAAATATTCTATAATTTAATGAGAAACAACGAAAACATTAATCAGCATTCAAATTTTGTTAGAGTTAGATTTGACACTTGTTTTTTTCAATCCAAAAATTATGTAGGTTTTTTTTTTTCGTATTACATAATCCTTTAAGAACAGAATACCTTGCTTGGTCTTGTAGCGTTTGTTTGTATTTCACCTGGTGGAGTTTGTCTGCCCCTTTATTCCATTATGCCGTTTAGGGACACCAGTATTAAAATGCGCCGGTTTCAAACCTTCGCTCTACTTTATAGTTTTCAGAACTCACGAGGCCACATGGGGTAGTTCATCTAAACCCTCTTAGTGGGCTCCGCCCTCCCTTTACATTACTGTAAGTCTTTACAGCATGGACTATCGCTCTGTTCTGTCAGTACTCTTTTATGTTAATACTTTGATCTTTTCATGAATGTGTATCTTATTGTTGTAACTCTGTTTTCCTTATTTCATGACGTGTTATTCTACTGTTATTACCATGTGCTGTTGTATTAAATGTTTGTTCTATAACCTTTGCTCGGAGTTATTTGTATTCATAATCTTTTAGAAAACGTTTACACCTACTTGCTTGAGTCTCAAAAAATATTAAAAATACTGCATGTTAACAAATTGAGCCAATTTCACTGGGAATGTTTAAAATTTTTGATGGAAATATTTTGATGTTACGCTTTAAAATGTTATATTTTTAGATTCTAGAAATAAATATCTATCTAATGCAAACCTTATCTTAGTCTAACAAAGTATAAGTTTTCAACACAACTTTATTGGAAATTTACCCCCCCCACTTTTTTTAGCAGAAAAATATTGATGTATAATTTTTCTTTTATAAGATAATAGCCAATTAAATAATTATGCAAATGAGTAAAAAGAAATCTCCAAAAAATGTATTTATTTATTTTTTTTACAATTATTTCCGATTTTTGGTACTTATTTTCTCATAGAATTTTCTCTTTTTTTTATTCCAGACTTTCGGTCTTTTATCTTTTTTTTATTTCTACTGTAATTAGTATCAAACGCTGATCAAACTCGCCAATATTTTACGCCCCTGTAGGATATATCTTCCCGTTGAGTTGTCTGCCCATTTAGTTTTGCTGTACCCGCTAGGGGATATAGTATTAAGCCCGGGTTCAAACCCTCTCTGCCTCTTTTTTCCTGTTCCTGATACTACGAGACACATGGGTTAGTTAAGGTCACCCCGTCTCGTTGGGGGTTCGCCCCCCCTACATTACTGTAAGTCATTCACAGCATGGACTATCCCTAGTCTCATGTGTGTGCTTTTATATGTTATCTCTTACCTATGTAATGTGTATCTATCTTTTTTACCTATGTACTTTGTATCTCGTCATATCCATGCTGTACTATATTAAATGTTTTGTCTGTCAACCTTCGTTGGAGTCGTGTATCCAATATGTATAACTTTGAACCTTTCTTACACCCCCAAATAAAGGGGGGGGGTCAAAATTAAGTGACCTGAAAAAATGAGAAAGCTTTGAAATAAATAAGATAAATAATGCATTATAAAGTTCATTGATTGATAAATAAACACTGAAAATTTTATTAAATCCGATAATTCCCCGATCTTTGGATAAATTTTTCTTAGTGGAAGGGGGGGGGGTTTAAATCATTTTGTCAAAACGGATTAATACTTTTGATAAAATATGAAATCTGAGGAAACATAATTCATTTATAAAATTTTTAATAATTCATTTATAGATTTTTTAAATTAAAGGACAGCATTAATTGATTTTATAGAGATTTAAAGTTTTCGTTGTCATTCAGTTTACCTAAAACTGCAAAAGTGGACTGTATTAATTTTTTTATTATTACTCTGAAATAAAGTTGAGTTATAAAACAAAATAAATCTTTTTAATTGAAATTAATAAGTTGAGTATAAAACAAAATAAATCTTTTTAATTGAATTAATAAGTTGAGTATAAAACAAAATAAATCTTTTTAATTGAATTAATAAGTTGAGTAATAAACAAATGAAATCTTTTTAATTGAAATTAATAAGTTGAGTAATAAAGAAAAGAAATCTTTTTAATTAATTAATAGTGGTATAAAGAAAATCTTTTTAATTGAAATTAATAAGTTGAGTAATAAAGTAAAAAATCTTTTTAATTGAATTAATATTGAGTGATAAAACAAAAGAATCTTTTTAATTAAAATTAATAAGTGAGTAATAAAACAAAAAGAATCTTTTAATTGAAATTAATAAGTTGAGTAATTAAACAAAATAAATCTTTTTAATTGAAATTAATAAGTGAGTAATAAAACAAAATAAATCTTTTTAATTGAAATTAATAAGTTGAGTAATAAAGCAAAAGAAATCTTTTTAATTGAAATTCATAAGTTGAGTAATAAAGTAAAAGAAATCTTTTTAATTGAAATTAATAAGTTGAGTATAAAGTAAAAAAATCTTTTAAATGAAATTATAAGTTGAGTGATAAACAAAAGAAATCTTTTAATTAAAATTATAGTTGAGTAATAACAAAATAAATCTTTTTAATTGAAATTTATAAGTTGAGTAATAAAACAAAAAATCTTTTTAATTGAAATTAATAAGTTGAGTAATAAAACAAAATAAATCTTTTTAATTAGAAATTAATAAGTTGAGTAATAAAACAAAAAAATCTTTTTAATTAAAATTAATAAGTTGAGTAATAAAACAAAATAAATCTTTTTAATTGAATTTAATAAGTTGAGTAATAAAACAAAATAAATCTTTTTAATTGAAATTAGTATAAAAATAAATCTTTTTAATTTGAGAATTAATAAGTTGGAGTAATAAAAAAAATAAATCTTTTTAATTGAATAATAATAGTTGAGTAATAAAACAAAAATAAATCTTTTTAATTAAAATTAATAAGTGAGTGAATAAAACAAATAAATATTTTATTGAAATGTATAAGTTGAGTAATACAAAACAAAATAAATCTTTTAATTGAAATTATAAGATTTGAGTAAATAAAAACAAAATAAATCTGTTTACTCTGAATTCAAAGTTGGTTGAGAAGGATGTTTTAATTGAAATTACATAAGTTGATTGATAAAACAAAAGAAACTTTTATTAATTAAAGTTGAGTAATAAACAAATAACACTTTTTAATTGATTAATAGTTGAAGTAATAAACAAAATAATCTTATTGAAATAATTAAGTAGAGATTATAAAGCAAATATAAATTTTTATTGAAATTAATAAGTTGAGTAATAAACAAAATACATCTTTTAATTGAAATTAATAAGTTTGGTATTAAAGTAAAAAAATCTTTTTATGAAATTATAAGTTGAGTGATTAAAACAATAATCTTTTTAATGGAATAATAATTGAGTAATAAGTTAAAAAAATCTTTTATTGAAATTAATAAGTTGAGTAATAAAGTAAAAAAATCTTTTTTAATTGAAATTAAAAGTGAGTGATAAAACAAACAAAATATCTTTTTAATTAAATTAATAAGTTGAGTAATAAAACAAAGAAATCTTTTCAATTGAAATATTAATTGAAGTAAGTATAAAAAAAGAAATCTTTTTAATTGAATTAATAACGTTGGAGTAAGTATAAACCAAATAAATCGTTTTAATTGAAATTAATAAGTCAGGTATAAAACCAAAAAACTTTTTAATTGAAATTAATAAGTTAAGTATAAACAAAATAAATTTCTTTTTTAATCTGAAATTAATAAGTTGAGTATAAAGTAAATAAATCTTTTTAATTGAATTAATAAGTTGAGTAATAAGTAAAAAAATCTTTTAATTGAAATTAATAAGTTGAGTGATAAAACAAAGAAATCTTTTTAATTAAAATTAATAAGTTGAGTAATAAAACAAAATAAATCTTTTAATTGAAATTAATAAGTTGAGTAATAAAACAAAATAAATCTTTTTAATTGAAATTAATAAGTTGAGTAAAAAACAAAAAAATCTTTTTAATTGAAATTAATAAGTTGAGTATAAAACAAAATAAATCTTTTTAATTGAAATTAATAAGTTGAGTAATAAAACAAAATAAATCTTTTTAATTAATTAAATAATTGAGTAATAAAACAAAAGAAATCTTTTTAATTGAAATTAATAAGTTGAGTAATAAAACAAAATAAATCTTTTTAATTAAATTAATAAGTTGAGTAATAAAACAAAATAAATCTTTTTAATTGAAATTAATAAGTTGAGTAAAAAACAAAAAAATCTTTTTAATTAAATAATAGTTGAGTATAAATCAAAAATTTTTTATTGAAATTAATAAGTTGAGTAATATAAACAATAAATCTTTTTAATTGAAATTAATAAGTTGAGTAATAAAACAAAATAAATCTTTTTAATTGAAATTAATAAGTTGAGTAATAAACAAAAAAATCTTTTTAATTGAAATTAATAAGTTGAGTAATAAAACAAAAAATCTTTTTAATTGAAATTAATAAGTTGAGTAATTAAAAAAATAAATCTTTTTTAATGAATTAATAAGTTGAGTAATAAAAACAAATAAATCTTTTAATTGAAATTAATGAGTTGAGTAATTAAAGCAAAATAAATCTTTTTAATTGAAATTAATAAGTTGAGTAATAAACAAAATAAATCTTTTTAATTGAAATTAATAAGTTGAGTAATAAAACAAAAATAAATCTTTTTAATTGAAATTAATAAGTTGAGTAATAAAACAAATAAATCTTTTAATTGAAATTAATAAGTTGAGTAATAAACAAAATAAATCTTTTTAATTGAAATTAATGAGTTGAAGAATAAAGAAATAAATCTTTTAATTGAAATTAATAAGTTGAGTAATAAAACAAATAAATCTTTTTAATTGAAATTAATAAGTTGAGTAATAAAGTAAAAAAATCTTTTTAATTGAAATTAATAAGTTGAGTGATAAAACAAAAGAAATCTTTTTAATTAAAATTAATAAGTTGATAATAAAACAAAATCTTTTTAATTGAAATTAATAGTTGAGTAATAAAAACAAAATAAATCTTTTTATTGAAATTAATAAGTTGGTAGTAATAAAGCAAAATAAATCTTTTTAATTGAAATTAATAAGTTGAGTAATAAAACAAATAAATCTTTTTAATTGAAATTAATAAGTTGAGTAATAAAGTAAAAAAATCTTTTAATTGAAATTAATAAGTTGAGTGATAAAACAAAAATAAATCTTTTTAATTTGAAATTAATCAGTTGAGTAATAAAGTAAAATAAATCTTTTTAATTGAAATTAATAAGTTGAGTAATAAAGTAAAAAAATCTTTTTTAATTGAAATTAATAAGTTGAGTGATAAAACAAAAAGAAATCTTTTTAATTAAATTAATAAGTTGAGTAATAAACAAATAAATCTTTTCATTGAAATTAATAAGTTGAGTAATAAAACAAAAGAAATCTTTTTAATTGAAATTAATAAGTTGAGTAATAAAACAAAATAAATCTTTTTAATTGAAATTAATAAGTTGAGTAATAAAACAAAATAAATCTTTTTAATTGAAATTAATAAGTTAAGTAATAAAACAAAATAATCTTTTTAATTGAAATTAATAAGTGAGTAATAAAGTAAAATAAATCTTTTTAATTGAAATTAATAAGTTGAGTAATAAAGTAAAAATCTTTTTAATTGAAATTAATAAGTTGAGTGATAAAACAAAAGAAATCTTTTTAATTAAAATTAAATAGTTGAGTAATAAAGCAAAATAAACATTTTAATTGAAATTATAAGTTGAGTTAATAAACAAAATAAATCTTTTTAATTGAAATTAATAAGTTGAGTAATAAAACAAAAGAAATTCTTTTAATTGAAATTAATAAGTTGAGTAATAAAGTAAAATAAATCTTTTTAATTGAATTAATAAGTTGAGTAATAAAGTAAAGAAATGTTTTTAATTGAAATTAATAAGTTGAGTAATAAAGTAAAAAAATCTTTTTAATTGAAATTATAAGTTGAGTGATAAAACAAAAGAAATCTTTTTAATTAAAATTAATAGTTGAGTAATAAAACAAATAAATCTTTTTAATTGAAATTAATAAGTTGAGTAATAAAACAAAATAAATCTTTTTAATTGAAATTAATAAGTTGAGTAATAAAGCAAAAATAAATCTTTATTATTGAATTAATAAGTTGAGTAATAAACAAAATAAATCTTTTTAATTGAAATTAATAAGTTTAGTAATAAAGTAAAAAATCTTTTTAATTGAAATTAATAAGTTGAGTGATAAACAAAATAAATTTTTTAATTGAAATTAATAAGTTGAGTAATAAAGTAAAATAAATCTTTTTAATTGAAATTAATAAGTTGAGTAATAAAGTAAAAAATCTTTTAATTGAAATTAATAAGTTGAGTGATAAAACAAAAGAAATCTTTTTAATTAAAATTAATAAGTTGAGTAATAAACAAAATAAATCTTTTCAATGAAATTAATAAGTTGAGTAATAAAACAAAAGAAATCTTTTTAATTGAAATTAATAAGTTGAGTAATAAAACAAAATAAATCTTTTTAATTGAAATTAATAAGTTGAGTAATAAAACAAAATAAATCTTTTTAATGAAATAATAAGTTAAGTAATAAACAAAATAAATCTTTTAATTGAAATTAATAAGTTGAGTAATAAAACAAAATAAATCTTTTTAATTGAAATTATAAGTTGGGTAATAAAACAAAATAAATCTTTTAATTGAAATTAATAAGTTGAGTAATAAAACAAAATAATCAATTCTTTTTAATTAAAATAATAAGTGAGTAATAAACAAAATAAATCTTTTTAATTGAATATTAAGTTGAGTAATAAAACAAAATAAATCTTTTTAATTGAAATTAATAAGTTGAGTAATAAAACAAAATAAATCTTTTTAATTGAAATTCATAAGTTGAGTATAAAGTAAAAATCTTAAATCGTTTTAATTGAAATTAATAAGTTGAGTGATAAAACAAAAGAGAATCTTTTTAATTAAATTAATAAGTTTGAGTAATAAAACAAAATAAATCTTTTTTAATTGAAATTAAAAGTTGAGTAATAAAACAAAATAAATCTTTTTAATGATTAATAAGTTGAAGTAATAAAGCAAATAAATCTTTTTATATGAAATTAATAAGTTGAGTAATAAAACAAAATAAATTCTTTTTAATTGAATTAATAAGTTGAGTAATAAAGTAAAAAAATCTTTTTAATTGAAATTAATAAGTTGAGTGATAAAACAAAATAAATCTTTTAATTGAAATTAATAAGTTGAGTAATAAAGTAAAATAGAATCTTTTAATTGAAATTAATAAGTTGAGTAATAAAGTTAAAAAAATCTTTTTAATGAAATTAATAAGTTGATGTATAAAACAAAAGAAATCTTTTTAATTAAAATTAATAAGTTGAGTAATAAAACAAAAGAATCTTTCAATTGAAATTAATAAGTTGAGTAAAAACAAAAGAATCTTTTTAATTGAAATTAATAAGTTGAGTAATAAAACAAAATAAATCTTTTTAATTGAAAATTAATAAGTTGAGTAATAAAACAAAATAAATCTTTTTTATGAAATTAATAAGTTAAGTAATAAAACAAATAAAATCTTTTTAATTGAAATTAATAGATGAGTAATAAAAGTAAAATAAATCTTTTTAATTGAAATTAATTAAGTTGAGTAATAAAGTAAAAAATCTTTTTTATGAAATTAATAATGAGTGATAAAACAAAAGAAATCTTTTTAATTAAAATTAATTAAGTTGAGTAATAAAGCAAAATAAATCTTTTTAATTGAAATTAATAAGTTGAGTAATAAAACAAAATAAATCTTTTTAATTGAAATTAATAAGGTATGGTAATAAAACAAAAGAATCTTTTTAATTGAATTAATAAGTTGAGTAATAAAGTAAAATAAATCTTTTTAATTGAAATTAATAAGTTGAGTAATAAAGTAAAAGAAATGTTTTTAATTGAAATTATATAGTTGAGTAATAAAGTAAAAAAATCTTTTTTAATTGAAATTAATAAGTTTGAGTGATAAAACAAAAGAATCTTTTAATTAAAATTATAAGTTGAGTAATAAAAAAATAAATCTTTTTAATTGAAATTAATTAAGTTGAGTAATAAACAAAATAAATTCTTTTAATTGAAATTAATAAGTTGAGTAATAAAGCAAAAATAATCTTTTAATTGAATTAATAAGTTGAGTAATTAAAACAAAATAAATCTTTTTTAATTGAAATTATAAGTTGAAGTAATAAAGTAAAAAAATCTTTTTATATTGTGAAATAATAAGTTTGGAGTTGATAAAACAAAATAATCTTTTTAATTGAAAATTAATAAGTTGAGTAATAAAGTAAAATAAACTTTTTAATTGAAATTAATAAGTTGAGTAATAAAGTAAAAAAATCTTTTATTGAAATTAATAAGTTGAGTGATAAAAAAAAGAAATCTTTTTAATTAATTAATAAGTTGAGTAATAAAACAAAATAAATCTTTTCAATTGAAATTAATAAGTTGAGTAATAAAACAAAAGACATCTTTTTAATTGAATTAATAAGTTTGAGTAATAAAACAAAATAAATCTTTTTAATTGAAATTATATAGTTGAAGTAATAAACAAAATAAATCTTTTTAATTGAATTAATAAGTTAAGTAATAAAACACAAAAATCTTTTTAATTGAAATTAATAAGTTGAGTAATAAAGTAAATAAATCTTTTAATTGAAATTAATAAGTTGAGTAATAAAGTAAAAAATCTTTTTAATTGAAATTAATAAGTTGAGTGATAAACAAAAGATCTTTTTAATTAAAATTAATAAGTTGAGTAATAAAGCAAAATAAAATCTTTTTAATTGAAATTAATAAGTTGAGTAATAAAACAAATAAATCTTTTTAATTTGAAATTAATAAGTTGAGTAATAAAACAAAGAAATCTTTTAATTGAAATTAATAAGTTGGAGTAATAAAGTAAAATAAATCTTTTTAATTGAAATTAATAAGTTGAGTAATAAAGTAAAGAAATGTTTTTAATTGAATTAAAGTTGAGTAATAAAGTAAAAAAATCTTTTTAATTGAAATTAATAAGTTGAGTTGATAAAACAAAAGAATCTTTTTAATTGAAATTAATAAGTTGAGTAATAAAACAAAATAAATCTTTTTTAATTGAAATTAAAAGTTTGAGTAATAAAACAAATAATCTTTTTAATTGAAATTAATAAGTTGAGTAATAACAAAAAAAATCTTTTTATTGAAATTAATAAGTTGAGTAATAAAACAAATAAATCTTTTTAATTGAAATTAATAAGTTGAGTAATAAAACAAAAATAAATCTCTTTAATTGAAATTAATAAGTGAGTAATAAACAAAAGAAAATCTTTTTATTGAAATTAATAAGTTGAAGTTATAAAACAAAATAAATCTTTTAATTAAAATTAATAAGTTGAGTAATAAAACAAATAAAATCTTTTTAATTGAAATTAATAAGTTGAGTAATAAAACAAAATAAATCTTTTTAATTAAAATTAATAAGTTGAGTAATAAATCAAAATAAATCTTTTTAATGAAATTAATAAGTTGAGTAATAAAACAAAATAAATTCTTTTTAATTAAAATTAATAAGTTGAGTAATAAAACAAATAAATCTTTTTAATTGAAATTAATAAGTTGAGTAATAAAACAAATAAATCTTTTTATAGAAATTAATAAGTTGAGTAATAAAACAAAATAAATCTTTTTAATTGAAATTAATAAGTTGAGTAATAAAACAAAATAAATCTTTTAATTGAAATTAATAGTTGAGTAATAAAACAAAATAGAATCTTTTTATATTGAAATTAATGAGTTGAGTAACTAAGCAAAATAAATCTTTTCTTAATTGAAATTAATAAGTTGAGTAATAAAACCAAATAAATCTTTTTATGAAATTAATAAGTTGATAATAAAACAAAATAAATCTTTTTAATTGAAATCTAATTAAGTTGAGTAATAAAACAAAATAAATCTTTTTAATTGATTAAAAGTGAGTAATAAAACAAAATAATCTTTAATTGAAATTAATGAGTGAGTAATAAAGCAAAATAAATCTTTTTAATTGAAATTAATAAGTTGAGTATAAAACAAATAAATCTTTTTATATTGAAATTAATAAGTTGAGTAATAAAGTAAAAAATCTTTTTATTTGAAATTAATTAGTTGATGTAAAACAAAAGAAATCTTTTTAATTAAAATTAATAATTGAGTAATAAAACAAAATAAATCTTTTTAATTAAATTTAATAGTTGAAGTAATAAAACAAAATAAATCTTTTTAATTGAAATTAATAAGTTGAGTAATACAGCAAAATAAATCTTTTTAATTGAAATTAATAAGTTGAGTAATAAACAAAATAAATCTTTTTAATTGAAATTAATAAGTTGAGTAATAAGTAAAAAAATCTTTTTAATTGAAATTAATAAGTTGAGTGTAAAACAAAATTAATCTTTTTAATTGAAATTAATCAGTTGAGTAATAAAGTAAAATAAACTTTTAATTGAAATTATAAGTTGAGTAATAAAGTAAAAAATCTTTTTAATTGAAATTAATAAGTTGAGTGATAAACAAAAGAAATCTTTTTAATTAAAATTAATAAGTTGAGTAATAAAACAAAATAAATCTTTTCAATTGAAATTAATAAGTTGAGTAATAACAAAAGAAATCTTTTTAATTGAAATTAATAAGTTGAAGTAATAAAAAAAATAAATCTTTTTAATTGAAATTTAATAAGTTGAGTAATAAACAAAATAAATCTTTTTAATTGAAATTAATAAGTTAGTAAAAACAAAATAAATCTTTTTAATTGAAATTAATAAGTTGAGTAATAAATAAAAATAAATCTTTTTAATTGAATTAATAAGTTGAGTAATAAAGTAAAAATAAAATCTTTTTAATTTGAAATTAATAAGTTGAGTATAAACAAAAGAAATCTTTTTAATTAAATTAATAAGTTGAGAGTAAAAACAAAATAAATCTTTTTAATTGAAATTAATAAGTGAGTAATTAAACAAAATAAATCTTTTTAATTGAAATTAATAAGTTGAGTAATAAACAAAAGAAATCTTTTTAATTGAAATTAATAAGTTGAGTAATAAAGTAAAATAAATCTTTTAATTGAAATTAATAAGTTGAGTAATAAGTAAAAAAATGTTTTTAATTGAATAATAAGTTGAGTAATAAATAAAAAATCTTTTTAATTGAAATTAATAAGTTGAGTGATAAACAAAAGAAATCTTTTAATTGAAATTAATAAGTTGAGTAATAAAACAAAATAAATCTTTTTATTGAATTTAATAAGTTGAGTAATAACAAAATAAATCTTTTAATTTGAATTAATAAGTTGAGTAATAAAACAAAATAAATCTTTTTAATTGAAATTAATAAGTTGAGTAATAAAACAAAATAAATCTTTTTAATTTAAATTAATAAGTTGAGTATAAAACAAAATAAATCTTTTTTAATTGAAATTAAATAAGTTGAGTAATAAACAAAAAAATCTTTTATATTGAAATTAATAAGTGAGTATAAAACAAATAAATCTTTTTAATTAAAATTATAAGGTTGAGTAATAAAACAAAATAAATCTTTTAATTGAAATTAATAAGTTGAAGTAATAAAACAAAATAAATCTTTTTAATTAAATTTAATAAGTTGAGTAATAAAATCAAAATAAATCTTTTTATTGAAATTAATAAGTTGAGTAATAAAACAAAATAAATCTTTTTAATTAAAATTAATAAGTTGAGTAATAAAACAAAAATAAATCTTTTTAATTGAAATTAATAAGTTGAGTAATAAAACAAAATAAATTTTTAATTGAAATTAATAAGTTGAGTAATAAACAAGATAATCTTTTTAATTGAAAGATTAATAAGTTGAGTAATAAAACAAATAAATCTTTTTAATTGAAATTAATAAGTTGAGTAAAACAAAATAAATCTTTTTAATTGAATTAATGAGTTGAGTAATAAAGCAAAATAATCTTTTTATTGAAATTAATAGTTGAAGTAATAAAACAAAATAAATCTTTTTAATTGAAATTAATAAGTTGAGTAATAAAACAAAATAAATCTTTTTAATTGAAATTCTAATAAGTTGAGTAATAAACAAAATAAATCTTTTTAATTGAAATTAATAAGTTGAAGTAATAAAACAAAATAAATCTTTTTAATTTGAAATTATGAGTTGAGTAATAAAAGCAAAATAAATCTTTTTAATTGAAATTAATAGTGAGTAATAAACAAAATAAATCTTTTTAATTGAAATTAATAAGTGAGTAATAAAGATAAAAAAATCTTTTTAATTGAAATAAAAGTTGAGTGATAAACAAAGAAATCTCTTTTAATTAAAATTAATCAGCTTGAGTAATAAAACAAAATAAATCTTTTTAATTGAAATTAATAGTTGAGTAATAAAACAAATATAATCTTTTTATTGAATTAATAAGTTGAGTAATAAAGTAAAAAATCTTTTTAATTGAAATTAATAAGTTGAGTAATAAAGTAAAAAAATCTTTTTAATTGAAATTAATAAGTTGAGTGATAAAACAAAAGAAATCTTTTTAATTAAAATTAATAAGTTGAGTAATATAAAGCAAAATAATCTTTTTAATTGAAATTAATAAGTTGAGTAATAAAACAAAATAAATCTTTTTAATTGAAATTAATAAGTTGAGTAATAAACAAAAGAAATCTTTTTAATTGAAATTAATAAGTTGAGTAATAAATAAATAAATCTTTTTAATGAAATTAATAAGTTGAGTAATAAAGTAAAAGAAATGTTTTTAATTGAAATTAATAAGTTGAGTGATAAAGTAAAAAAATCTTTTTAATTGAAATTAATAAGTTGAGTGATAAAACAAAGAAATCTTTTTAATTAAATTAATAAGTTGAGGAATAAAACAAAAATAAATCTTTTTTAATTGAAATTAATAAGTTGAGTATAAAACAAAATAAATCTTTTTAATGAAATTATATAAGTTGAGTAATAAAGCAAAATAAATCTTTTTAATTGAAATTAATAAGTTGAGTAATAAAACAAAATAAATCTTTTAATTGAAATTAATAGATTGAGTAATAAAGTAAAATCTTTTTAATTGAAATTAATAAGTGAGTGATAAAACAAAATAAATCTTTTTAATTGAAATTTAATAAGTTGAGTAATAAAGTTAAAATAAATCTTTTTAATTGAAATTAATAAGTTGAGTAATAAAGTAAAAAAATCTTTTTAATTGAAATAATAAGTGAGTGATAAAACAAAAGAAATCTTTTTAATAAAATTAATAAGTTGAGTAATAAAACAAAATAAATCTTTTCAATTGAAATTAATAAGTTGAGTAATAAAACAAAAAATCTTTTTAATTGAAAATTAATAAGTTGAGTAATAAA
The DNA here is from genome assembly GCA_023376005.1 of Doryteuthis pealeii. Classification (NCBI taxonomy): domain Eukaryota; kingdom Metazoa; phylum Mollusca; class Cephalopoda; order Myopsida; family Loliginidae; genus Doryteuthis; species Doryteuthis pealeii. The sequence continues at coordinate 56,093,944 of CM042177.1, forward strand.
ACAAAATAAATCTTTTTATTGAAATTAATAAGTTGAGTAATAAAACAAAATAAATCTTTTTAATTGAAATTATAAGTTAAGTAATAAAACAATAAATCTTTTTAATTGAAATTAATAAGTTGAGTAATAAAGTAAAATAAATCTTTTTAATTGAAATTAATAAGTTGAGTAATAAAGTTAAAAAAATCTTTTAATTGAAATTAATAGTGAGTGATAAAACAAAAGAAATCTTTTTTAATTATAAATTAATAAGCTTGAGTATAAAAGCAAAATAAATCTTTTATTGAAATTAATAAGTTGAGTAATAAAACAAATAAATCTTTTTAATTGAAATTAATAAGTTGAGTAATAAAACAAAAGAAAATCTTTTTAATTGAAATTAATAAGTTGGAGTAATAAAGTAAAATAAATCTTTTTAATGAAATTAATAAGTTGAGTAATAAAGTAAAAGAAATTTTTAATTGAAATTAATAAGTTGAGTAATAAAGAAAAAAATCTTTTTAATTGAAATTAATAAGTTGAGTATATAAAACAAAAAGAAATCTTTTTAATTGAGATTAATAAGATTGAGTAATAAAACAAATAAATCTTTTTAATTGAAATAATAAGTTGAGTAATAAACAAATAAATCTTTTTAATTGAAAATTAATAAGTTGCAGTAATAAAACAAATAAATCTTTTTTAATTGAAATTAATAGTTGAGATAAAACAAAATAAAATCTTTTTAATTGAAATTAATAAGTTGAGTAATAAAAACAAATAAATTTTTAATTGAAATTAATAAGTTGAGTAATTAAACAAAAGAAATCTTTTTAATTGAAATTAATAAGTTGAGTAATAAAACAAATAAAATCTTTTAATTGAAATAATAAGTTGGAGTAATAAAACAAATTAAATTTTTTTTTTTAATTGAAATTATAAGGTGAGTAATAAAACAAATAAATCTTTTAATTGAAATTAATAAGTTGAGTAATAAACAAAATAAATCTTTTTAATTGAAATTAATAAGTTGAGTAATAAACAAAAGAAATCTTTTTAATTGAATTAATGAGTTGAGTAATAAAGCAAAATAAATCTTTTTAATTGAAATTTACATAGTTAAGAGAGAGATGTAATAAACACAAATTAAATCTTTTTTAATTGAAATTAATAAGTTGAGTAATAAAGTAAAAAAATCTTTTTAATTGAAATTAATAAGTTGAGTAATAAAACAAAATAAATCTTTTTAATTGAAATTAATAAGTTAAGTAATAAAAAAAATAAATCTTTTTAATTGAAATTAATAAGTTGAGTAATAAAAAAAAATCTTTTTAATTGAAATTAATAAGTTGAGTGATAAAACAAAAGAAATCTTTTTAATTAAAAATTAATAAGTTGAGTAATAAAACAAAATAAATCTTTTTAATTGAAATTAATAAGTTGAGTAATAAAGTAAAAGAGAATTCTTTTTAATTAAAATTAATAAGTTGAGTAATAAAGTAAAAGAGAATTCTTTTTAATTGAAATTAATAAGTTGAGTAATAAAACACACAATCCCCATTAAAATAAACTAGCAAAATAAGACAGCTAGAGTTTTATAGATATAGTGATTATTATATGTTAGATAATATGCTAATTACAATTAAATAATGATTATTTGATAATGATTGATGTTATATATAAATAACAAAGAGAATTGTTACTCCAATGGAGAAATAGTTTCAGTTACATGCAGACACATAATCCCGATTATATTAAACTTGCAAAATAAATGAGCCTCATAGGCACAAGTATTTATGTTTTAAAATAATAAGATATTTTTCAAGGCAAAAATTCATAACAATTTCTCAAAATTTAAAGAATGGATATTTTTCATAAAAAATGTTTCCACTAAGTCATAGTTTCATGTATCTGCTAAGCAATTAATGAATAAAAGTTTTTTTTATATAAAATCCTGTATAATCTTAGAAAATCCTTTTTTTTTTTACATTTGTGATTACTGAATACATCTGAGCATATTGAGATATAAACAGAATTTCTTTCTTTTCTTTCATTTGAGTTATTGTTTAACTTAGGATTTATTGATTACAGATTTTTAAGCTGAATGAAATAATTCCCTGAATTTGGATACAGTATTTTCTTGGTGACCTGGATTTTCAAAAAAAATTCAAATTTGAAGTGATGTAAGCAAAAAAATAATGGAGAAAAGTATATTCTTGAAAAGTATGGGGTTGTTTTTTTCATACACAGATAAACATTTTCATGGAAATTTTTTTTTTTTTTTTTAGAATTCTGTGAAAAATCAATTTATAATCTGATTTTCACGAAAATTTCCAGAAATGTTTACCATTGGATGTAAATACATTTGAAATAGTTTTTTTCTAAAATATATTGGGGGAAATATTTTTTTACGAGGTCTATTCCCCTGCCCCTATTTTATTTTATGAGATAAAAAAAAATGACGCATCAGAAATTTTTTTTTCTTTTTGTCTTTTATAGACAAGAGTCTGAACAACTATATCAATGAAATTGTATGAATGTACGAGGTGTAGTTTTTTGAGGAAAAATTAATGAAATCGGAAATAAAAAGTGCAAAAAAATGTCATAATATTAATATTTGAAAACTTTTTTTTGCTTTTGTAATTGGTATGTACTATATTCTATTAAATTGTCAAAAAAAAATTTTTTTTAAAGAAATTTTCAATCTTTTGTGTGATTAAATATTTTCATTTTCTGCATGAAATAATTTTTTTTTTTTTTCCTGCTTCAAAAAATCGAATTTTTCACGGATATTTAAAAATATGAATTTTATCATTCAGGTGAACTAAACATTGGTCCGATACGAGCTCGATTAATATTTTTAAAAGAATTTGTAATTTTTGTTGTTGAATAGTAATGTATGATCGTTAGAATATACGGAAGAGCATAGCTGACATATTTGTTTTTCAAAGAGACGAGACGCTTCTAAGTAACCAAAGTTTGTTCCTGTTAGGCTGACAGTGTTAGCGTGAAAAAAAATTATTTTATTTAACTTTTTTCAATAATTAAAATAAAAAGTAAGTATAATAGATTATTTTATCAGTTTTTCTCTTAGAAAAAATATTCAAATTTTCATTTCATTTTCAATTTTAAAAATTAATACCAAAACCGAAGACTTTTTTTTAACGTCAATTTCACTGAAATGTTAAGATTAGATTTTTTCAAGTTTTTATTCATTTTAATAGTAAATTCTTATATTAAAGTTTTTAAAGATTTAGTTGATTTTAATAGTAAATTTTGGCTAAACTTGCAAAGTGTTCAGAAAATTCAAACATATTACAGGGTGACCCAGAAAAAAACAGAACCCAAATTATTTATTTAGTTTCCCATTAAACTAACCCTAAACCCCAACCCCAACCCTAATCCCCAACCCCAACCACCAACCCTAAACCCTAACCCTAAACCCCCTAGTTAAAATTAACAGTTTTATTACAAAATTTGTGGGTTCTGTTTTTTCTGGGTCACCCTAATTTTCCACCAGATTTGCACCTTTAGCCTAGATTTTAATATTAAAGTTTTTCAAGTTTTTATTCATTTCATTTCTTTTTCGATTTTAATTTTGTAAGGGCACATATTCTACTGACATTATTTTAAAAAAATTTAATTTCACTTTGAAATTTTAAAAGTAAATTCTAAGATTAAATTTTAATAATAATTTATTTCTTTGTTTTAGAGGACTTGATATTTGTTTAGATATAAAATTTTGAAAAAAAAAAAAAGAAATGAAAAATTTTCTAAAACTTTTAATCTTCAGAATTATTAATCAATAAAAGATTTGATAAATCTACTTTTGAAGATGAATTTTAAAAATCTTTTCTCAATATATGAAATGCCAATATTTTTTGGATATTTTTGATTACTGTTATTAGATTATTGGATTAATTGATCTATAATAGGCATTAGCATTTTTGTCGTCTACTAGGAATTTTAAAAGCGAATTAAAAATAATTAAATCTATCATTTAAGGTCAAACTTTGTCTAAATCGATAAGTAGTAACATAATAACCATCATTAAAAAAAGAAAAATATCGTTACATATGCAGTTTATTTTTAAAAGATTTAAAACCATTTGTTTTGGTCAATTTCGACGCGATCCGCCATTCAGCTTCTTTTTCGATGGTTCTCTAGGGGGGGGGGTTAAAGTCATTTGGTCAAAAACGCATTTTAGGCTCAGTTGGCCAGTCCCTAGTTAGTAACCTAACATAGCCTAAGGTTACAATTGAAATACTTTTAAATAGGTTTAAATTCTAGAGTCAAAACTGCGCACACCTGACTGTGGACGTCCTTATTATTATTATTAATGAGATCTTATTGTTTACAAACCTAGCAAGGTGAAGGTCGCCATTATAGTAGTAGAAGCCATTTTGTGTTGCAGACTTTTTTGTCAACCGGAAGTGTTGATGACGCCATTTTAACAGCATTAATGATTCCTTTCTTAACGATTACGACAACTAATAAAAGCACAAAAAGCGAAATATATTAAATTGGCGACAGACAAGAAGAAATAAACTGATATCCAGTGAAAGAAAATAATCTTCTTCTTCTTCTCACTGTAAGTAATTTTTGAAGTAGTAATTTTCTTTCTTGTTGTAGAGAGAGCCACGTTTTTGTTTTGTTACCTGTCTGAACAGCTTGTTATAGATATCTAGTTAAATGTAACAATTTATTCGCTCATTTTCATTTTAAAAACGAATTAAAATTAATTAAACCGATTTTTTAAGGTCAAATTTTTGTTCTATTCGAAATGTAATAACATAATGAAGTAATAGAAGCAAAATAATATTACATATATAATTAATTTTTAATACATTTTAAACAATTTTGCTAAAAAATGGCTAAGAGAACAAGATTTATGCATCGCTAATTTTAAAAGTTACTTCTTAGAAATCAATAACAAGAAACATTAAATACACTTTGTACAGAAAAATTACTAACTTTTTAGTTATTAATTCAAAAGAAAACATTTTTTGTTTCGTTCGAAACACGCAGAAAACTAAAAAAAATCTTTTTTTTTTTAAGTTTAAAAATGTCGTTTACTAAAGACAGTGAAAAAATTTTTCCCCTAAATACCTCCATTAAAAAAATAACAAGTTTTAATTCCAACATCATTTTCAAATTTTTTTTTTATAAAGGCTGTATTATATTATGTCATTTTTAGCTGAATATTTTTAGCTAAATATTTTCTTCAATCAAATAAATACGATTTTGCTAATCACTAAACAAAAGTATTTTACTGTTGAGGTTGAGTAGTCGGGTTGCATAATGGAAACAAAGTGAGGAGATGGACACACATGAGGTAAATTCAATGAAGATTTATTAAGAACTGATTATTTTTACAGAAAGTTGAAACAAGCGGGAACAAACCTTGGGCGGAAGTGGGCGGAGTCTGAGCTCCTGCTGATGTCACATCAAATATATTTATTAATAGAAATATGAACTTATAAAAAATCTTAACATTTACATTTCATAAATTTTTTAAAATCCCTTTAAAAAAAAAGTAGACAACAGGAAGTTCTAATATAAGATTCCTTAGAAAATGATCTAACAATTTAGAAAAAAAAAAAAAGATACATATTTTTTTTCTTATTTACGAGACTTAAGTTTCAATGTTTAACTCTTAACATCCTGTTAAGAATTTTAAGTCCAGGGCCCCATTCCTATAAAGATTTATCAAAAAATGGCTAAAAATGTCCTTTTCATTTAAAGTTACCTGTTATTTCTTTTAGATCAAAGATTTCTAAATATGTTTAATATTACATTTAAACAAAGTCTATCATTTGGGATAGATTAGGAAAATGAATGTAACTTCTGGCCAGGTGGAATGAGGCGGTATAGGATGTTAAGAGTTTTAAGATGGACTATTATAAAAGTTTTTTTTTTTTACATATGGTCTATCATATCTTTCCAAAAATATAAAATTTATTTCCATACAGAAAAAAAAAACCCCAATATATTTGTACACTGGATCAATGAACGAAACAAAAACTACAAAAAAAAATTATTTGTCTTTTCAATTTAGTAAACATTTATTTACAATAAAAACTTGTCTTTTATCATTTCATATACCGAAAGTTTGATGAAAATTGTATAGTTTATTTTAGATGATTTTTAGAAGAATTTCCTCTGATCCGTCTTAGTAGAATCCACGAGGATTTGAGCATACCTATAACTAGCCACATGCAGAGACTGGGGTGTAAGGATGATAACCACTTAGGAAAATTCTCCTTTTTTTTTTTTTTTTGACGATAGTTGAACAAAGATATGGAGACACATTTTTATTTACAGTGATATACTTTATCTCGTATGTTTGAAATACGCAGATGTGAACTTCAGGTATTTCAAAGTAAAAGATAAACATTGTTGAATAATGAATTTTAAAAGTATTGCGTCAATTATGATAAAAAATAAAGATTAGTTTTTAGTTTAAGAAAGAAGCGCTAAGTGTTAAAAAAAACAAACACGTAAAATCTTTTTTTTTGTTTTTGTTTTTTTATTTTTTTACCTTACCGTGATTTATTTAGAAATTAAGAAATATCTTTTTTACCACCTTTTCACAAGTTTAATTTTAATTTGTCATAAAATATAATTTATATTTTATGACAAATTAAAATTAAAAGAACGACTTGTCAAAATGTGGTAAAAAAGATATTTTTTAATTTCTAAATAAATCACATAAATCACAATTTGTCATAAAATATAAATTATATGTTATGACAAATTAAAATTAAAAGAACGACTTGTCAAAATGTGGTAAAAAAGATATTTCTTAATTTCTAAATAAATCACATAAATCACAATTTGTCATAAAATATAAATTATATGTTATGACAAATTAAAATTAAAAGAACGACTTGTCAAAAGGTGGTAAAAAAGATATTTCTTAATTTCTAAATAAATCACATAAATCACAATTTGTCATAAAATATAAATTATATTTTATGACAAATTAAAATTAAAAGAACGACTTGTCAAAAGGTGGTAAAAAAGATATTTCTTAATTTCTAAATAAATCACATAAATCACAATTTGTCATAAAATATAAATTATATGTTATGACAAATTAAAATTAAAAGAACGACTTGTCAAAAGGTGGTAAAAAAGATATTTCTTAATTTCTAAATAAATCACATAAATCACAATTTGTCATAAAATATAAATTATATGTTATGACAAATTAAAATTAAAAGAACGACTTGTCAAAAGGTGGTAAAAAAGATATTTCTTAATTTCTAAATAAATCACATAAATCACAATTTGTCATAAAATATAAATTATATGTTATGACAAATTAAAATTAAAAGAACGACTTGTCAAAAGGTGGTAAAAAAGATATTTCTTAATTTCTAAATAAATCACATAAATCACAATTTGTCATAAAATATAAATTATATGTTATGACAAATTAAAATTAAAAGAACGACTTGTCAAAAGGTGGTAAAAAAGATATTTCTTAATTTCTAAATAAATCACATAAATCACAATTTGTCATAAAATATAAATTATATGTTATGACAAATTAAAATTAAAAGAACGACTTGTCAAAAGGTGGTAAAAAAGATATTTCTTAATTTCTAAATAAATCACATAAATCACAATTTGTCATAAAATATAAATTATATTTTATGACAAATTAAAATTAAAAGAACGACTTGTCAAAAGGTGGTAAAAAAGATATTTCTTAATTTCTAAATAAATCACATAAATCACAATTTGTCATAAAATATAAATTATATGTTATGACAAATTAAAATTAAAAGAACGACTTGTCAAAAGGTGGTAAAAAAGATATTTCTTAATTTCTAAATAAATCACATAAATCACAATTTGTCATAAAATATAAATTATGTTATGACAAATTAAAATTAAAGTAACAACTTGTCAAAAGGTGGTAAAAAAGATATTTCTTAATTTCTAAATAAATCACTGTCATCATATTTAGCGGAAAAGCATCACTCAGAACTGGTCATGTTATGTTATAAATTTGTCCCAAACAAAAAAAAATCTAATTTAAAACTTCTTTTAAGTAAATTTTACAATGAAATTAAATTATTCGCTATGCAAACTTAAATTTAAAAAGGTAGTTAATATTTGCTATATAAATTTGACACTTTTTAAAAATTTAGCACTTTTTACCACTTAACACTTTTTCGCAAGTTCTTTTAATTTTAATTTATCATAAAAATATAAATTTTAACCAAAAATAAATTTAATTTGCCAAGGAGAAACCTTCTCTTAAAAATGTAAAAAAAAAACCCAAAAAAACAATAAATATCTAGCCACATGAAGGGAAAATGCAAATTTAAACAAGTGAATTACAAAATAAACAATATTAGGAAACTTAAAAATGTAAAAAAAAAACAATAAATATCCAGCCACATGAAGGGAAAATGCAAATTTAAACAAGTGAATTACTGAATAAACAATATTAGGAAACTTAACAATGTAAAAAAAAACAATAAATATCTAGCCACATGAAGGGAAAATGCAAATTTAAACAAGTGAATTACAAAATAAACAATATTAGGAAACTTAAAAATGTAAAAAAAAACAATAAATATCTAGCCACATGAAGGGAAAATGCAAATTTAAACAAGTGAATTACTGAATAAACAATATTAGGAAACTTAAAAATGTAAAAAAAAAACAATAAATATCTAGCCACATGAAGGGAAAATGCAAATTTAAACAAGTGAATTACTGAATAAACAATATTAGGAAACTTAAAAATGTAAAAAAAAAACAATAAATATCCAGCCACATGAAGGGAAAATGCAAATTTAAACAAGTGACTTGAAAACAAGTTAAATTCCATCATCGTTTGTCACCAAAAGAAAAAAATACCAAAAGTCAAGGAATTAACCGAATTTAATAAAATTTTCAGTGTTGATATATTAATGAATAAAATATATTATGCATTATTTATTTCATATAAAACCTTTTGCATTTTTCAGGTAAGTTAATCACGTACCTTTCAGAATCTGTTTTACGCCTCAAAGATACGTGACAGACTTGAAAAACTGTAAAAAGTTCTTAGATAAAATAACTGGTCCATTATCTTTTATTCATTAAATATATAAACACTGAAAATTTCATTAAATTTGATTAATTCCCTGAGTTTTGGTATTTTTTTTTCTTTCTGCAGGGTGAAAAAACGATGGTTAAATTTAGATCCGTTGAGTTCGATTTAACCCGAAAATGTTTTAACTTAAAAAAGAATTTGGCCCAAATTAAAATTGTAAATTGTTATTTATTTAGTATTCCAAATAAAAATTATGGTTTTAGCACCGGAAAAAAATTCAGACACTGACCAATTACAGAATAAACGATATTAGGAAACTTTTACTATAAACTTATCTTAATTAAAAAATTTCAATATCGAATAATTTCATAAACAAAAAGAGAATTCATTTGCCAATAATTTCTGTTAACGCAAATGAAAATTTCACGTGTCTAACAAAACTTTAAATGTTATTTGTTTGTGGTTGTTTGTTTTTTTTGTTTTTTTGTTTTTAATATAACTACAAAAATGTTTACTAGTTATTGTTAATATAACAATATTTACGATAAAAATATTCGTGTAAAATATATTTTTAAGAACATTCAGTTTAATTTCAGTGTTCAATAATTTAAATTTTTTTGTTTTAATTAGATTAGGTATTAATTTCAAGTTTATTTTTTTTGAAAGGAATGTAAAAAAAAAAATAATAAATAAATTAAAGAACAATGTACTTTTTGAAATAAAGTCTTCCTTTAATGAATGAATTATAATAACTTGTGAAATGCGTTGAATTCATTCAAAAATCACATTGTAAAGACCATGGTCAGAAAGGGGGATAATTTGCCTCTTTTAGGCTTCCATACTTTAAATTGACGATTTGTAAAAAATCGTTTTAATTCTTTTAAAATATGTGACAAGGTTTGGCAAGGTTTTTAACTTAGATTTTTTCAAAGGTAAAATTCTGGGCTATCTTTGGTTAAAATTTCTAGGTAGTCCATAATAATCCTCAACATACACAATTGACCTTAAAATTTTTAAGGTAGTGAAAAACTCAGTTTAACTTAGAATATTTTTTTTGCATCAATTTAAAGACAAATATATTTTTTAATACTATGGAGAAAAAAAAGCTTGCTACATTATTTATTTTTTGAGTTTTAAGAAAATGAACTTTAAATTTTGAAATCCCTTTTTTAGGTTATTGAATATATATTTTTTATTTTTCTATATATTCTTCAGGATATGATCTTTCAAGAAATGTAAAAATTAGGGACCGGGATTTTTTTTCTTCAAATTCTCAAAGGTCAACCCCACCCCCCATTCTGAATTGATAAAAAAAAGTATTTTTTCAAGTTTCTTCCATAAAATAAACTAATCCTTATAAAATTAAGTCGTGGGAAAATAATTTGGTGAAAATTTCATTAAAATTGGACAATTCCCTGATTTTTTGTTAATTGTTTTAAAATTAAGAGATTAAAAAAAAAAATTAACTCCGTTTGCATTTTTTACACATGGCTACCTATAACCTAGGGACTGTCAAAATGTTGCCTCATTTTTATTTTAAAAACGAATTAGAATTATTAAATCGATTATTTAAGGTGAAATTTTTGTCTAAGTTGAAAGCATCATTAAAAAAAATAATACTATCACACTTGTAATTTATTTTAAATACATTTCAAACTATTATTTTTGGTCAATTTTTCTCAAATATATCATAAACAGGTCCACTGTTTTTATGTATATCCGGGGAAAAAAAATATATATTTAGGATGTAAATAGAACATGGAGTTAAATTCCTGAATGAAACAAAAATAATACTTCTATCTACAAAAAACAATGGATTAGTGTCCTTTTTTTATTTTTTAGTTGAACTACATAGTTTGGGTGGGTTGGTATGTAGGATGAGCTGTTGCCCAAGCAGCAAATCCCCCTTCTCCACACAGCCATTGTGTTACAATGTGAGAAGCCAATACAGTTTGGCAGTGGTAGTGTCGCAGGAGTTGCTGGGTAACATTGGAGTTCAGTATCACACCACCTTAGGGACCCCAGCTCCAGATTTGTTTTCAGCGTTTACTCCCCTGTATTTTCATAACTATAGATTTTTCTTCTTTTATTAATTTCAGATTTTTACCCCTGAAGAAATAATTTCCTGAATTTGAACACTAAAGAGTCAAATTTGAAGCAACGTCAGTGAACATATACAGGCAAAAGCATACACGTGAGAAGTAAAGAGTAGATGGAAATTATATTAGTGGAGTATATGTAAACGAGCAAAAGAAATCATATTTTTGTGAAATCACTGATCCTTTCTTTTCTGAAGTCCATCTTTTGAAAATTATGCAAACACATAAAGGAGATAAACCATATTCTTGTGAAGTGTGTGGTTCATCCTTTTCACAAAAATCACATTTGCTGAGTCATATGCGAACACATACAGGAGAGAAGCCACATTCTTGTGAAGTGTGTGGTTCATCCTTTTCACAAAAATCAGTTTTGAAGACACATATGCAAACACATACAGGAGTGAAGCCACATTTTTGTGAAGTCTGTGGTTCCTCTTTTTCACTAAAATCATATTTAGTGAGTCATATGCGAACACATACAGGAGAGAAGCCACATTCTTGTGAAATGTGTGGTTCATCCTTTTCACAAAAATCACATTTGAAGACACATATGCAAACACATACAGGAGTGAAACCACATTCTTGTGAAGTGTGTGATTCATCGTTTTCACGAAAATCACATTTGCTGATTCATATGCGAACACATACAGGAGAGAAGCCACATTCTTGTGAAGTCTGTGGTTCATCCTTTTCACAAAAATCAGTTTTGAACAGACATATGCAAACACATACAGGAGAGAAGCCACATTCTTGTGAAGTCTGTGGTTCCTCTTTTTCACTAAAATCAGATTTAAAGAGTCATATGCGAACACATACAGGAGAGAAGCCACATTCTTGTGAAATGTGTGGTTCATCCTTTTCACAAAAATCACATTTGAAGACACATATGCAAACACATACAGGAGTGAAGCCACATTCTTGTGAAGTCTGTGGTTCCTCTTTTTCACTAAAATCATATTTAGTGAGTCATATGCTAACACATACAGGAGAGAAGCCACATTCTTGTGAAGTGTGTGGTTCATCCTTTTCACAAAAATCAGTTTTGAACAGACATATGCAAACACATACAGGAGTGAAGCCACATTCTTGTGAAGTCTGTGGTTCCTCTTTTTCACGAAAATCAGATTTAAAGAGTCATATGCGAACACATACAGGAGAGAAGCCACATTCTTGTGAAGTGTGTGGTTCATCCTTTTCACAAAAATCAGTTTTGAACAGACATATGCAAACACATACAGGAGTGAAGCCACATTCTTGTGAAGTCTGTGGTTCCTCTTTTTCACAAAAATCAGATTTAAAGAGTCATATGCGAACACATACAGGAGAGAAGCCACATTCTTGTGAAATGTGTGGTTCATCCTTTTCACAAATATCCCATTTGAAGACACATATGCAAACACATACAGTAGTGAAACCACATTTTTGTGAAGTGTGTGATTCATCGTTTTCACGAAAATCATATTTAGTGAGTCATATGCTAACACATACAGGAGAGAAGCCACATTCTTGTGAAGTGTGTGGTTCATCCTTTTCACATTACACAACTTTAAAGACACATATGCGAACACATACAGGAGAGAAGCCACATTCTTGTGAAGTGTGTGGTTCATCCTTTTCACATTACACAACTTTAAAGATACATATGCGAATACATACAGGAGAGAATCCACATTCATGTGAAGTGTGTGGTTCATCCTTTTCACAAAAATCACATTTGAAGACACATATGCACACACATACAGGAGTGAAGCCACATTCTTGTGAAGTGTGTGGTTCATCCTTTACACGAAAATCATCTTTAGTGAGTCATATGCACACACATACAGGAGAGAAGCCACATTCTTGTGAAGTGTGTGGTTCCTCTTTTTCACAAAAATCTGCTTTGAAGAGTCATATGCTAACACATACAGGAGAGAAGCCACATTCTTGTGAAGTGTGTGGTTCATCCTTTTCACATTATATAACTTTAAAGATACATATGCGAACACATACAGGAGAGAAACCACATTCATGTGAAGTGTGTGATTCATTCTTTACAAGGCGATCACATTTGGTTTGTCATATGCGAACACATACAGGAGAGAGGCCACATTCTTGTGAAGTGTGTGGTTCATCCTTTTCACAAAAATCACATTTGAAGACACATATGCAAACACATACAGGAGTGAAGCCACATTCTTGTGAAGTCTGTGGTACATCCTTTACACTAAAATCAGCTTTGAAGAGACATATGCAAACAGTCATATGCAAACACATACAGGAGTGAAGCCACATTCTTGTGAAGTCTGTGGTACATCCTTTACACTAAAATCAGCTTTGAAGAGACATATGCAAACAGTCACATGCAAATACATACAGGAGTGAAGCCACATTCTTGTGAAGTGTGTGGTTCATCCTTTTCACAAAAATCAGTTTTGAAGAGACATATGTAAAAACATACAGGAGTGAAACCACATTCTTATGAAGTGTGTTATTTATCCTTTACATATTAATCAAATTTGGTTAATCATATATAGGGGGACCAATTTTCTGTGATCACGAAATCGTGGAATTGTTAATCTGAAACGGCATCTGCAATTTTTAATGAAATTTTCAATAATAAATAAATTAATTTTTTGGTTTTCAAATTTTTGTTTTAATTCTTTCAAAACTTGACCTAGTTATTTCCTTTAAAATTGATTTTACAAATATGAGTTATTTAAGATCCGAAGAAGAATGAAGGGCAAAAGTTTTTACCTTAAAACAGAAAAGTGGATCGTAGATTTTCTGATGAAATTGATTAGTCTTATATTTTTCTAAGAAACTGTAATGTAAGAGGTGAAAGTCGGTCAGTCCTCTAAAGTGGAGATGGGAAGGTAGACACAGGGTTCCCACACGTCCTGGAAAACCTGGAAAATGAAATGTATATTTTCCAGTACTGGAAAACCTTGAAAAAGGGATGGGTTTTCTCCTGGAAAATTTCAATTATCTGAGACAAAATTAATGTTATTGTTACCGTTAACAAATATAACTTGTAAAATAACAAGGACACTTTTTTATGTTTTGTTTTTGCTCAATGAACCTACCCAACATTTCCCAAACTGGTCATAAATATTCATTAAACAGTAAAAATGCTTCTGATTGGCTATTTTGAAGTTTCGCTTTCATCATGTATCAATATTTTGATTTATTTTTATATGACACTGAACAAGACAAGAATTTGTCATCAGACTAAAGATAATAAGGTATTCGTTAAAGAAAGGTTAAAAAATAAATTACGTTTTACAAAACTGTCTCTCTACCTCGTAAAATTTAGAACATTTAAAAATAATTTTCTATACTTGTATAGAATAGCACACATGCAAAATTTTGACTGAAAATGAACAATTAAAAAAAAATACATTTAAGAATTAAATAAAATTAATGTTCATTCAAAAAAAGTTTGTTAAAGATTTTTGGAAACACTGGAGAGTAAAAAAAATTCCTAAGACAAAAGTTGATAACCATTTTAGTCTCAGTTTGTCGGATGTGGGGATTGGGATCGTGTTACTGTCTTTAGTCATGTTAACGGGGTGGGGTAGGGGAACACATCCTCCTAGCAAGTGTTCAAGAAAAGCGGTGCTTGAACAAAATTTTCAGGGACATCAAATGTCAATTTCAACTCAGTTAAAGTAAGTGTTCTTTTTACGGTGAAAAAGAACAAATTCCTCATATATTCCTACCATAAATTAAACTGAATCCTCATTTTATGTCTGTTTTTGCAATAAATGTTTTTGTTTTTTTGCACCCGTTATTTTACAATACTAAATATATTTTATTTATTTATTTTAATATTCACTTCAATGTGTATATTCTGAAAGTTTTTATTTTGTGAGAATGGTTAGTTTTAAACTGGGGTTCATTTTACACTTCAACTTTTTACTCGTAAATTCCTACCATAAAATGCCCAAGCCTAATTTTATGGTAGGAATTTACGAGTAAAAAATTGAAGATTACCTATTGCTGTTGTTATTTCTTTTCTTTTTGGCTTTGGTACTCTAAAATAAAAACGTCAGATTTTAATCATCGTCGACGAAAAAACAAAATTACGGACATAAAAGGAGGATCCAATTTATGCCTAAATTCTAAAACGAGCCTTTAAAATTAACCTTTAATTGCAAAAACACGGACATAAAATGAGGGTTCAGTTTATTTTAAAGGAATATACGAGGAAATTGTTCTTTTTTTACCCCCAACCACTCCTGGAAATATTGGTCAGGTACTATTCACAAAGTTCCATCCCGGTCTCCTGCGGTGATAGGTCAAAAAACAAACCCACCTATGAAGCAGTGCCTGATGTATATGAAAAAATAATTTGTTGATTGATGGCGTTTTTATTGACAAATTATTTTTTTAGCATTTTGAAGGTGTTAAAAGTAAGCCATATTTTTGAAAATATTTTTTTTAAAACAAAACAAAAAAACGGCGCTTTTACCCAAAAAGTTAATGCGATATTTTATCACCCCCAGTCTTTTTTCAACAAGTAAATGTAAATATCTTAATCTTTTTAAAAATATAGCTTACTTTTAACGTCTTCAAACTAAAAAAGAAAAAAATATTCATAAAAACGCCTTCTATTGACAAATTATTTTTTCACATACAGCAGGCACCACTTCAGCTAGGGGCTTCATTCATAGGTGGGTTTGTTTTTTCATCTATCATCGCCTAGCATTTTTTTAAGGCAGGAGGCTGGGACAGAACGGAACTCTGCAAATAGTACCATTGGTTATTTTAATGTTTTGTCATCCCGGATTCCTGCCCTAATTTACGCTGTTTTTAATTGCCAGCATAAGATATAATTCTAGCCAAGTATAGATATTTTCTGAGTCGTGTTTTTCACATTTTATCGGCCAATTAATGGAGATATTCTACAATTACACCCCACCCCTCAGCTTTATATTGGCACATCAATTTTGATATTTTATAACCAGCTCTTAGCCCTGTCGGCTGAGTCTTTAGAATACACTGACTGCAATTGGGCCACCTGTTGGCCATAGTGTGACGACCTGTGATACTTAAGGGTGAAATCTTTGTGGATGAGCAGTCCATGACATGCAACACTCTGCTTAGACTAAGGATACCTATTTTTTGTCTACTTTTCATTTTAAAAATTAATTAGAATTAAATTGATTATTTATGGTAACATTTTTGTCTCAGTTGAAAAGTAGTAACATAATGAGCATCAAGTACAAAAAGCACAATATTACACATGTAATTTATTTTTAATACATTTAAAACTATTTTTTTCGGTCAATTTTTATCAAATATGACTTAGTATGGCTGTGAAATCCGTGGTTACTAAATGAATTTAACACTTGATTGAAAAAAAAATTACCAAAAATCCGGGAATTATCTGATTTCAATGAAATTTTCAGTATTGATTTATCAATGAATGGATTTTATAATGCATCAGTTATTTTATTTTAAAACTTTTAAATTTAATTAAGTATTTCTGCTCTGATAAATTAATATATAAAATTCATTTAAGATATGAGTATCATGATGTTAAGTTTAAAATGTCATATTATTATATTCTAAAAACATTTTTTAATAACTACTTTACTTTAGTATCAATCTCTAATAATTTTTTGTCACAAACTCAATTGAAAAATAGCACGCCCCCTTTTAAACAGAACAAATATTGGCGTATACTTTTTTCTTTTATAAGATAAATAATTAAAAAAAAATTAAATAATTATCGAAATGAGTAAAAAAAAAATTTTTTAAATATCAAAAAAAAAAAAAAATTTATTTTTTATTTTCATTTTATTTTTTGAATTTCGGTACTTATTTTCTACCTGAAGATCATCCTTTTTTTTTCTTCTATTCACACCTTCCATCTTTTGTCTTTTTATTCATGCAGAAATTAGTATCAATCATATATAACCCCATTGATATTTTGCACCCAAAAAATAAGGGTAAGGGTCAAAGTTAAGTGACCTGAAAAAAATCAGAAAGTTTTGAAATAAAATAACTAAGATTCATTTATTGATAAATCAACACTGAAAATTTCATTAAAATTGGATAATTCCCTGATTTTTAGTAATTTTTTTAAAACGGGGGGGGGGGGTATATTTGTATTGTAAAAACATGGACTTTTTGACAAATTGGGTATACCTAGCTTAGACCATTACTTAGTTTAGACGGGCAGTCAGAGAGAGCCCCTCCGATCAAACCTTATAATATGTGCAAGGTCCCAGGAATGACATCTGATGGTGAGGTTCCAGTTCTGGAGGTCTGGGGAAAGTGGAGCACCCCTTCATCACCATTGCTTCCTGATCCACTCTTTACCGGAGTGGTAGTACCTGTTATAGTCCCATCTATGGGTTGAATAGAAAAATGTATATATTAAAAAAATTGATTATCCATTAAGAATTGATTTATTTCAAAAGTTTGTCAGCATTAAATGACCCACTGAGGTTGATATGCTGTAAAACAAAACAAACCAAACAAAATCAAACAACCCGTTCTGTTTAAAACATTTTGTTTTTATGAATTTGTACAAAACACAATCCCCTCCTCCATCTGCCTAATATGACAACATAAATAAACATGAACTATATTTTTGAGATGAGGTTTGATAGGAATAATTTTGATTTTTCGGATTGTTGTCCTCATCTTTATTGTATGTATATACATATAATGTTTCAGCTGTTATATCCTTCAGTCTTCCTCAGGTGTTCCCTTTGTATCCCAGTATAGTAATGATCCAACCTGGGAAATTATTTTTAACAGTTTGACAGTTGATCAAATAGGCGTTGAAGAACCTTTAAAGATCTCATTCAAAAACAATGACCATTGTTTTTGCATGCCTATCATTCTGACATGTGTCACGGGAAGAATCATGATCATTTAGAAAAAGTTTATTGGCATTTCCTGTGCAACTTAAGGCATAAAATTTGCCATCGGTCTTTTTT
The DNA here is from genome assembly GCA_023376005.1 of Doryteuthis pealeii. Taxonomy (NCBI): domain Eukaryota; kingdom Metazoa; phylum Mollusca; class Cephalopoda; order Myopsida; family Loliginidae; genus Doryteuthis; species Doryteuthis pealeii. Next base: position 56,112,015 of record CM042177.1, read on the forward strand.
GATATTTTTATTTTCAAAGTAATTAACTTTAAAAACAATTTGATTTAATCTTTTTAATAATTGGTTCCCATATTGTGTTCATCTCTATACTTGGTCTACTCAATAGATCACTACAGTTAAATATATGCTTCTTTGAGATGTTTTCTTTTCCAATGTGCTTCACTATCTATTATTTTAACTTTGAAATATAACTTTAATATATTGGGAAATATCTCCATATATTTGTTGATAAAAAGTGAGAAATATAGTATGGTAAATATTTGAAATTTAAGTTTATTGAAATTTGTACAAATTCAATAAAAAAATTATTCTAAACATGGAGGGAGAGGGGTAAAATATCTAAATTGATTTGCCAATAAAAAAAACAGCAATGGTGATCATGGCTAAGCAAAAACCGTTTATAGTACATTTTGTCCATAAAATCTGTTTGTACTTTAATGAATTTATAACTTTAAATTGCACACTGACTTTATGGACACCCTCTATAATTAATTGATAGTGTAGGCATCATCTAAAATAAACTCAAGATACTTCATTAACCCAGCATCATAAAAAAGTAAGAATAAAACTGGCTTAATGTGTCAATATTAGATATAATAATAAATTATAAAATTGCCACGAAAATTTTAAAAATATCCTGGAAACGTCCTGGAAAATGGTTTCCTAAAATGAGTGGGAAACCTGTAAAAGTTGGTCTAATATACATTTTTTTTAAAAATTAATTTTTTTTACATATGGTCTATCATATCTTTCCCAAAATATAAAATTTATTTCCCTACAGAAAAAAAAATACCAAGATATTTGTACAGGGGATCAATGCACGAAACAAAAACTGCAAAAAAAATTATTAGTCTTTTCTAGGCACTGGCAAAAAAAATCTGATACTACAAGTTTTAAAAGCGAATTAAAAATAGTTAAATCTATTATTTAAGGTCAAACTTTGTCTATAATGACCATTATTAAAAAAAAGAAAAATATCATTACATATGCAGTTTATTTTTAATACATTTAATGGGATTTGTTTTGGTCAATTTCGATGCAATCCGCCATTCTGTCTCTTTTTCAAGGGTTTTAAGCGCTTGTTTACAATTTTGATATAACATTCACTAGTGCAAAAAAATTACCAAAAATTAGGTAATTATCCAATTTTGAAAACGAATTTTTTTAGTATAGATTTATCAATTAATGAATTTTATAATGCATCAGTTATTTTATTTCAAAACTTTAATTTAGTATTTTTGCTATGAAAAATTCATATATAAAATTCATTTAAAATATGAAAAGCCTGATGTTAAGTTCAAAATGTTATATTTTTAGATTCTAGAAATAAATATCTATTTAAGGCAAACCTTATTTTAGTCAATCAAAGTATACGTTTTGAAGAAAAACTCTATTGAAAATGTAGGCCCCCACCTTTTTAAGCAGAAAAAATATTGATGTATAATTTTTTCTTTAATGAGATAATAGCCAATTAAATAATTATCGAAATGAGTAAAAAAGAAATCTCCAAAAAATTAATTATTCATTATTTTTTAACATTTTATTTTCCAATTTTCGGTACTTATTTTTCTTATAAAATATTCCACTTAAAATTTTTTTTTCTATTTACAACATTGATCTTTTATTTTTTTTATTTCTAGTGTAATTAGTATCAATCAAGGACCAACTCGCCAATATTTTACACTCCCAAATTTAGGGGATGGGGTCAAAATTAAGTGATCTGAAAAAAATGAGAAAGTTTTGAAATAAAATAAATAATGTATTATAAAGATTATTCATTGATAAATAAACACTGAAAATTTCATTAAAATACAATAATTCCCTGATTTTTGGTAAATTATTTTCGAGGGGGGGGGGCTAAAGTCATTTTTTCAAAAACGCATTTTAGACTCCTTTTGACAGTGCCTAGTCTTTTAAATGTAGTAAACATTTATTTACAATAAAAGTTTGTCTTTTATTATTTCATATACCAAAGGTTTTATGAAAATTGGATAGTTTATTTTAGATGATTTTTAGAAGACTTTCCTGTGAACTCCCTTAGTAGAATCCATGAGAAATTGAGCATACCTATAACCTAGGGACTATCAAAATGTTGCCTCATTTTTATTTTGATTATTTTTAGAAGACTTTCCTGTGATCTCCCTTAGTAGAATCCATGAGAAATTGAGCATACCTATAACCTAGGGACTATCAAAATGTTGCCTCATTTTTATTTTTGATTATTTTTAGAAGAATTTCCTGTGATCTCCCTTAGTAGAATCCATGAGAAATTGAGCATACCTATAACCTAGGGACTATCAAAATGTTGCCTCATTTTTATTTTTATTATTTTTAGAAAATTTCCTGTGATCTCCCTTAGTAGAATCCATGAGAAATTGAGCATACCTATAACATAGGGACTGTCAAAATGTTGCCTCATTTTTATTTTAGATGATTTTTAGAAGACTTTCCTGTGATCTCCCTTAATAGAATCCATGAGAAATTGAGCATACCTATAACATAGGGACTGTCAAAATGTTGCCTCATTTTTATTTTAGATGATTTTTAGAAGACTTTCCTGTGATCTCCCTTAGTAGAATCCATGAGAAATTGAGCATACCTATAACATAGGGACTGTCAAAATGTTGCCTCATTTTTTTTAGATGATTTTTAGAAGAATTTCCTGTGATCTCCCTTAGTAGAATCCATGAGAAATTGAGCATACCTATAACCTAGGGACTGTCAAAATGTTGCCTCATTTTTATTTTAGATGATTTTTAGAAGAATTTCCTGTGATCTCCTTAGTAGAATCCATGAGAAATTGAGCATACCTATAACCTAGGACTGTCAAAATGTTGCCTCATTTTTATTTTAGATGATTTTTAGAAGAATTTCCTGTGATCTCCCTTAGTAGAATCCATGAGAAATTGAGCATACCTATAACCTAGGGACTGTCAAAATGTTGCCTCATTTTTATTTTAGATGATTTTTAGAAGACTTTCCTGTGATCTCCCTTAGTAGAATCCATGAGAAATTGAGCATACCTATAACCTAGGGACTGTCAAAATGTTGCCTCATTTTTATTTTAGATGATTTTTAGAAGACTTTCCTGTGATCTCCCTTAGTAGAATCCATGAGAAATTGAGCATACCTATAACCTAGGGACTATCAAAATGTTGCCTCATTTTTATTTTTTATTATTTTTAGAAGACTTTCCTGTGATCTCCCTTAGTAGAATCCATGAGAAATTGAGCATACCTATAACCTAGGGACTGTCAAAATGTTGCCTCATTTTTATTTTAGATGATTTTTAGAAGAATTTCCTGTGATCTCCCTTAGTAGAATCCATGAGAAATTGAGCATACCTATAACATAGGGACTGTCAAAATGTTGCCTCATTTTTATTTTAAAAATGAATTAAAATTAATAAAATCAATTACTTAAGGTGAAATTTTTGTCTAAGTTGAAAGCATCATTAAAAAAATAATAATAATATTACACTTGTAATTTATTTTGAATACATTTCAAACTATTATTTTTGGTCAATTTTTCTCAAATATATCATAAACAGGTCCATTGTTTTTATGTCTATCCGGAGTAAAAAAAAAACATATTTAGGATTTAAATAGAACATGGAGTTAAATTCCTGAATGAAACAAAAATAATACTTCTGTCTACGAAAGACAATGGAGTAGTGTCCTTTTTTTATTTTTTAGTTGAACTACTTAGCCTGGATGGTTGTTATGTAGGATGAAGCTGTTGCCCAAGTAGCAAATCCCCCTTCTCCACACTGCCACTGTGTTCCAAAGGAAATGTGAGAAGCCAATACAGTTTGGCAGTGGTAGTGTCACAGGAGTTGCTGGGTAACATTGGAGTTCAGTATCACACCACCTTAGGGACTCCAGCTCCAGATTTGTTTTCAGCGTTTACTCCCCTATTTAGCATACTTAAAAGAAGTTTTGATTTAAGAATTATTTTTTGAAAGATCAAAACTGTAATGGATTCAACTTCAGAACATCTTATACTATTAATTTATCAAAAGTGATATTTTAATTAATTTAGAATGAGTGTACAATAAAGGCAGTCATTTTATTTTCTCTTGCTTTGATGACTATTGTGACAATGGGATATTTTGTATAAAAAAATGTTGAAAAGGAAAATCCAAAAATTAAAAAAAAACAAAACAAACGTAAAAGAAAAGAAAAAGCTCTAAAATCTATCATTAATATATTGAAAATATTTATTTATATTCAATGAGTAGGTAATTTTTGGTAGATACCTTAAAAGAATAGAATTTAATAAATGAATTCTCATCAGAAAACACAAAATTCCTTAAACAAAACATGTTATATAATTTATTTTCCCAAAATAGAATATTGAAAAAATGTAATAGAATTTGGCTAGTTGAAATGTGTTGGTCTTCACTATCTTAACATTAATTTATTGAAAAAAATGTAATACAATTAACTAGGCTTAATCCAGCACCCTAAATTGGCAGAATGTTAGGTTCCATGCAGGAATCAAAAAATGTTTAATTCCTTAGTATCCATATTCAGGGCCACCATGCAAATAACTAAGCCTTTATCTTTTTTTATCTTATTAACTTGATAAAATATAGATGAATAATTTTTTATATTTTTCAATATTTCTTCTTTGTAACAACACAACAATTTTGATGGCATTAACTTTCATACATTTTTTAAAATTTTTTATTCAAGAGTAAATTTATGACATTTTAAAAGAAATTCAATCAATGCAGTTATTTATTTAAAATGTTTTCACTAAGTAATCTTTTTTAATATCTGGGTGCCTAAAGGTAATATGGTCCAGATTTTTCATTAACTGTATTTTCATTACTGCTCTTTCAGTTTATAGATTTTTCTTCTTTTATTGATTTCAGATTTTTACCCCTGAAGAAATAATTTCCTGAATTTGAACACTATATAAAAACACAAATTTGAAGCAATGGCAAAGGCATACAACTGAGAAGCAAAGAGTAGGTTCGTTACATGGAAATTATATTAGTGGAGTATATGTAAATAAGCAAAAGAAATCATATTTTTGTGAAATCACTGATCCTTTCTTTTCTGAAGTCCATCTTTTGAAAATTATGCAAACACACAAAGGAGATAAACCACATTCTTGTGAAGTGTGTGGTTCATCCTTTTCACAAAAATCACATTTGCTGAGTCATATGCGAACACATACAGGAGAGAAGCCACATTCTTGTGAAGTGTGTGGTTCATCCTTTTCACAAAAATCAGTTTTGAACAGACATATGCAAACACATACAGGAGTGAAGCCACATTCTTGTGAAGTCTGTGGTTCCTCTTTTTCACAAAAATCAGATTTAAAGAGTCATATGCGAACACATACAGGAGAGAAGCCACATTCTTGTGAAGTCTGTGGTTCCTCTTTTTCACAAAAATCACATTTGCTGAGTCATATGCGAACACATACAGGAGAGAAGCCACATTCTTGTGAAGTGTGTGGTTCCTCTTTTTCACAAAAATCACATTTGCCGAGTCATATGCGAACACATACAGGAGAGAAGCCACATTCTTGTGAAATGTGTGGTTCATCCTTTTCAGATAAATCAAAGTTGAACAGACATATGCAAAACATACAGGAGAGAAGCCACATTTTTGTGAAGTCTGTGGTTCCACTTTTTCACAAAAATCAGATTTAAGGAGTCATATGCGAACACATACAGGAGAGAAGCCACATTCTTGTGAAGTGTGTGGTTCATCCTTTTCACAAAAATCACATTTGCTGAGACATATGCGAACACATACAGGAGAGAAGCCACATTCTTGTGAAATGTGTGGTTCATCCTTTTCACAAAAATCAATTTTGAAGAGACATATGCAAACACATACAGGAGAGAAGCCACATTCTTGTGAAATGTGTGGTACATCCTTTACACTAAAATCAGCTTTGAAGAGACATATGCAAACAGTCATATGCAAACACATACAGGAGTGAAGCCACATTCTTGTGAAGTGTGTGCTTCATTCCTTTTCACAAAAATCACATTTGCTGAGACATATGCAAACACATGCGGAGAGAAGCCACATTCTTGTGAAGTCTGTGGTTCATCCTTTTCAAAAAATCATATTTAGTGAGTCATATGCGAACACACACAAGAGAGAAACCACATTCTTGTGAAGTGTGTGGTTCATCCTTTTCACATTACACAACTTTAAAGACACATATGCGAACACATACAGGAGAGAACCCACATTCATGTGAAATTTGTAGTTCATCCTTTACACAAAGATTACATTTGAAGAGACATATGCACACACATACAGGAGTGAAACCACATTCTTGTGAAGTGTGTGATTCATCCTTTACATGTAAATCAGATTTGGTTCATCATATGCAAAAACATACAGGAGAGAAGCCACATTCTTGTGAAGTGTCATATGAAAACACATACTGGAGTGAAGCCACATTCTTGTGAAGTGTGTGGTTCATCCTTTACACGAAAATCACATTAGATTATTTATATGCAAACACATACAGGAGAAAAGCCACATTCTTCTGAAGTGTGTGGTTCATCCTTTTCACAAAAATCAGTTTTGAAGAGACATATGCAAAAACATTCAGGAGTGGGACCACATTCTTGTGAAGTGTGTGATTCATCCTTTACATATAAATCAAATTTGGTTGATCATATGTGGGGGGACCAATTTTTCATGATCATGGAATCATGGGCGGAATCGTTAAACTGAAATGGAATCTGAGATTTTAAATGGAATTTTCAATAATAAATAAATTGATTTTTGGATTTTTAAATTTTTGTTTCCATTGTTAATTTGCTATTTCTTCCAAAAATGCTATTCCAATATTCTAACCATTCACAGAATAGGAAGAGAAATCAAAAAGTTTTTTCATTTATTCTTATGCAATGTTAGGTCAATTCTAAAATGCATTTGTTTTATGATCCAAAACAGTGAAAAGTTTCCATTGTTAATTTTTCCATTGAACATTTTCCCTTCAGATAATTCTATTTAATCAAAATGAATATGAGTCCATGGTTTCTGTGAGAATTCCCAGGGTTGCAATGGAAGCATGGTAGGTATTTTGCAGTTCAAATAACACTCCCAACAGTTTTGAACACAAAGGTCAATGTCTTTATCAATTCAGGCCAACACCGTTAATTTTGAGATAGTGCTTTCCTCCTACCCATTCTCCTGGTTATTTTCAAAAAAATATCTAGCTAAAAATAATGACATAACATATTTCGGTTTTTTTTTTTTTTTAAATTGAAAATAATGTTTGATTTACAAATTGTCGTCATTTTTATTAATGGGGGGCGCTAAGGGATATAAAAAAAAATCTGGTTTTCGGGTATTATTGTTATTTTTTGCTTCAGCGATAATAGGTTCAAATCCGTGACGCTAGTATAATTATACTTTGTAGAACTCAAACAAACAGTGTTTGAAGAAATTTATTATTTTATTTGTTTGAAAACATATTACGTATAATCCTCCATACAAAAAATAGTGCACACGTCAAGATATGATAATTTTGTCAACAAAGATTAAGAAATGGCGCTATTGGTAGAATTATCAGAATTATTTTCTATGCCTATCAAAATATTTGTTTATGAATTTTTCTACATAAACTTTCCAATTGTAGTGCTTGAAGTTGCTGTATTCATAGGATGTACAGCCAACCATTTGAAGTATGCATCCACAATGTTCAGGAACATTTTCCCTTCAGATAATTCTACTTAATCAAAATGAATTGTTGTCCGTTTTCATCTTAAAGGTGGACACTAACAACAATATTTCTTTCTTGGTCGTCTGAAGAATAAGAAAAAGGAACAGCGACCGTTTTCGCCAAATGAAATGAAGAAACTTTGTGTCTGCTTTTCTAGGGATATTGCTGGCATCTGCAAGCTAAAAAGTCACCCTTCTTGTTGAGGTTGGATATTCTCCAGAGTGTTGCATAATGGAAATAATGCGTGAAATAACAGAATTTACAATAGGTAAAAAGATGAGATGAGGAGATGGGCACACAAGGTAAAATAGAGATTTTGTTGAGGTTGGATATTCATCAGAGTGTTGCATAATGGAAATAATGCGTGAAATAACAGAATTTACAATAGGTAAAAATAAGGTGAGGAGATGGGCACACAAGGTAAAATAGAGATTTTGTTGAGGTTGGATATTCTTCAGAGTGTTGCATAATGGAAATAAAGCGTGAAATAACAGAATTTACAATAGGTAAAAGATGAGGTGAGGAGATGGGCACACAAGGTAAAATAGAGATTTTGTTGAGGTTGGATATTCATCAGAGTGTTGCATAATGGAAATAAAGCGTGAAATAACAGAATTTACAATAGGTAAAAATAAGGTGAGGAGATGGGCACACAAGGTAAAATAGAGATTTTGTTGATGTTGGATATTCAGCAGAGTGTTGCATAATGGAAATAATGCGTGAAAAACAGAATTGACAATAGGTAAAAAATAAGGTGAGGAGATGGGCACACAAGGTAAAATAGAGATTTTGTTGATGTTGGATATTCAGCAGAGTGTTGCATAATGGAAATAATGCGTGAAATAACAGAATTGACAATAGGTAAAAATAAGGTGAGGAGATGGGCACACAAGGTAAAATAGAGATTTTGTTGATGTTGGATTCAGCAGAGTGTTGCATAATGGAAATAATGCGTGAAATAACAGAATTGACAATAGGTAAAAAATAAGGTGAGGAGATGGGCACACAAGGTAAAATAGAGATTTTGTTGAGGTTGGATATTCATCAGAGTGTTGCATAATGGAAATAAAGCGTGAAATAACAGAATTGACAATAGGTAAAAAATAAGGTGAGGAGATGGGCACACAAGGTAAAATAGAGATTTTGTTGAGGTTGGATATTCATCAGAGTGTTGCATAATGGAAATAAAGCGTGAAATAACAGAATTGACAATAGGTAAAAATAAGGTGAGGAGATGGGCACAAGGTAAAATAGAGATTTTGTTGAGGTTGGATATTCATCAGAGTGTTGCATAATGGAAATAAAGCGTGAAATAACAGAATTTGACAATAGGTAAAAAATAAGGTGAGGAGATGGGCACACATTCATCAGAGCATAATGGGCAATAGGTAAAAATAAGGTATGGGCAACAAGGTAAAATAGATAATGTCAGGAGACGTTAACACACGAGGTAAATTCAACAATGATTTATTACGAACTGATTAATTTTTACAAGGGTTAAAACAAGCGGGAACAAACCTTGGGCGGAGTCTGAGCTCCTGCTGATGTCACATCAAATATATTTATTAATAGAAATATGAACTTATAAAAAATCTTAACACTTCTCAATTAGGGTTTTCTGGAACCGGCCAAAGTCAGTATTGTAGCTGTTAGGAACTTGTCTGTCAGCGCTATAAATGGACAATCTGCTGGTTGCTTGCCAGAATCAAAAAGGCATCCTCATGCTTCACTTCCCCGAACCAAAGAGCAAGATTTTAGGAAACACGTAACCAATCACAGCTTCCGGAGCTAGCCCTTTTTTTCATTCGCGTAGAAAGATACGAAACAAAAGACACGGAAAGGCGGATAAAAAATAGGCATTTAAATGTGATACAAAAAATTTCCAACATCTCCCATCAAAAAAAAAAAAAAAGTGGTAAGTAGCAAATAAGATACTTGACTTTCATTCACTACAGGAGAAAAAACTACAAACCTGGAATTAAATAGCAGGAAACTATAGCTAAACATACTTTAATATAACAAAAATTCACTATTATCTTCAGACCCTATCAGTCTGAGGTCAGGTCCAGAGGTAACCAGTTTTACCAATGGTACTGTAATGGTTAATAAAATGGCAGTTGCCGATTATTTTAAAAAGGGGGAGGAAAAATCCAAAAATGCAGTAACGGAAACCAACAGACGCTGAATTCAAAAATCGAGTGCCAAAATGAAGAAGCGGGAATTTTCAGCAGTTCTGAGGATGACAAGCAAGAGTCGTCACGCAACAAGTCAGCTCCATTATCAGAAAATTAAAGAAGATAAAATATGAACTATTAATACCACAATATAAAAGAAAGGACTTTGCCCGGTATGCTGTTCTACATTTCTGTAACTCTATTTAATACAGATTGTTTATTTTAATACGACTCCGTTATTATTCCATTGTGTTGAGTTTTGTTTAAAGTTAGTAAGTTGTGTACAACCTATATATAATATATATATAACTCACAACTTGCTACAGTACAAACAAACACAAAAAAATTTAAGGTAATTTTTCAGAAATGTTATCTGGAAATTAAATTCATTAATTTGGAAATTAAATTGTAACAGAAATATTACAATCTCGCAAAAATATTTGTTTTGAGCCAATTCAAAATGGCGCAAAATCACACATAATTTTTTGTTTCTTCTTAGCCTTTCTACCGGGAATGTGTTATACAGAGATAAATCTGGCAAACTATTGTTCTCTTCTCTGTTTCTCTTCTTTTATGGGGTGAAATTGTTTTGGAAATTGGAGTTTTTCCTTCTCCTAGACTGGCTGCTTTACAAGGCTAAATATCCCAGTCTACCCTACTTTTTCACTCATGTGAACAGTTTCCCTTGTTCATTTTTTATGATGATAGCCATTAAGCCACGCACACTTTCTTATGTCATGCACAGTTCAATTCGTGTACAACCAAAAATGCTTATTAATATATCTTTACAAACAAATTGTGTGTGCATGTGTTTGCGACTTTACACTTGTTTATATGTGTGTATAGGTATTTACCAACCCCCTCCGCACGAGTAGGATGTGACACAAGGTCAATTTCTTATTCTACATTTTTAGGCGTTCCTGACATTGCCAGATCATTGAGCCGTCAAGATAGATAGATAGATAGATTAGTTAGTCGGCTGGTTGGTAGGTTGGTTGGTTTTACGGCATGTCAATTCTTGTTGGGTTAATTAATGCCAAATTCACAAATAACCCAGTATAAAGAGGCAGCTTCAAACTGCTTCTTTTCTCTTTGCAATAAATTGAAATAAAATAAGTGGCCTTTAATATTTATCTTCTCCCAACACGAAAAGAAACTGTTTCAAACCTTTCTCCTGCTTCGGGAGAAAAGCAATATAATACTCATAGAAATACAAAAGAAAACTAATATATTTCAAATATGCCAAGCAAATTCACTAGGTCATATTCACAGTGTCTTAGGAGAAAAGACTTACATGCTTTCCATAAATTGTTCAACAAAATACGGTAAATTTACATAAACTATCTGCTCAGTATAGTTTCTCCACGGAGCTAACCTTAAAAAAAGGCAAGAGATAAAAATGTCTTAATTCACCATTTGGGTAACAATCATTCTACATTCAGGTTTGTTATGAGAGCAATAAAATTGAGAGAGTAATAAAAGTGCTAGGGTTTGACATGACCAACCAATTGGTCAGAGGAGGCCTTTTCAAGTGCCTATCTAGCTCAATACTAGCACATGTATTAAAAAGGATTGGAGGTTGTTATGAGAGCAATAAGATTGAGAGAGTAATAAAAGTGCTAGGGTTTGACATGACCAACCAATTGGTCAGAGGAGGCCTTTTCAAGTGCCTATCTAGCTCAATACTAGCACATGTATGATAAAAAGGATTGGAGGTTTGTTATGAGAGCAATAAGATTGAGAGGGTAATAAAAGTGCTAGGGTTTGACATGACCAACCAATTGGTCAGAGGAGGCCTTTTCAAGTGCCTATCTAGCTCAATACTAGCACATGTATGATAAAAAGGATTGGAGGTTTGTTATGAGAGCAATAAGATTGAGAGAGTAATAAAAGTGCTAGGGTTTGACATGACCAACCAATTGGTCAGAGGAGGCCTTTTCAAGTGCCTATCTAGCTCAATACTAGCACATGTATGATAAAAAGGATTGGAGGTTTGTTATGAGAGCAATAAGATTGAGAGAGTAATAAAAGTGCTAGGGTTTGACATGACCAACCAATTGGTCAGAGGAGGCCTTTTCAAGTGCCTATCTAGCTCAATACTAGCACATGTATGATAAAAAGGATTGGAGGTTTGTTATGAGAGCAATAAGATTGAGAGAGTAATAAAAGTGCTAGGGTTTGACATGACCAACCAATTGGTCAGAGGAGGCCTTTTCAAGTGCCTATCTAGCTCAATACTAGCACATGTATGATAAAAAGGATTGGAGGTTTGTTATGAGAGCAATAAGATGAGAGAGTAATAAAAGTGCTAGGGTTTGACATGACCAACCAATTGGTCAGAGAGGCCTTTTCAAGTGCCTATCTAGCTCAATACTAGCACATGTATGATAAAAAGGATTGGAGGTTTGTTATGAGAGCAATAAAATTGAGAGAGTAATAAAAGTGCTAGGTTTGACATGACCAACCAATTGGTCAGAGGAGGCCTTTTCAAGTGCCTATCTAGCTCAATACTAGCACATGTATGATAAAAAGGATTGGAGGTTTGTTATGAGAGCAATAAAATTGAGAGAGTAATAAAAGTGCTAGGGTTTGACATGACCAACCAATTGGTCAGAGGAGGCCTTTTCAAGTGCCTATCTAGCTCAATACTAGCACATGTATGATAAAAAGGATTGGAGGTTTGTTATGAGAGCAATAAAAATTGAGAGAGTAATAAAAGTGCTAGGGTTTGACATGACCAACCAATTGGTCAGAGGAGGCCTTTTCAAGTGCCTATCTAGCTCAATACTAGCACATGTATGATAAAAAGGATTGGAGGTTTGTTATGAGAGCAATAAATTGAGAGAGTAATAAAAGTGCTAGGGTTTGACATGACCAACCAATTGGTCAGAGGAGGCCTTTTCAAGTGCCTATCTAGCTCAATACTAGCACATGTATGAAAAAGGATTGGAGGTTTGTTATGAGAGCAATAAGATTGAGAGAGTAATAAAAGTGCTAGGTTTGACATGACCAACCAATTGGTCAGAGGAGGCCTTTTCAAGTGCCTATCTAGCTCAATACTAGCACATGTATGATAAAAAGGATTGGAGGTTTGTTATGAGAGCAATAAGATTGAGAGAGTAATAAAAGTGCTAGGGTTTGACATGACCAACCAATTGGTCAGAGGAGGCCTTTTCAAGTGCCTATCTAGCTCAATACTAGCACATGTATGATAAAAAGGATTCGAGGTTTGTTATGAGAGCAATAAGATTGAGAGGGTAATAAAAGGTGCTAGGGTTTGACATGACCAACCAATTGGTCAGGAGGCCTTTTCAAGTGCCTATCTAGCTCAATACTAGCACATGTATGATAAAAAGGATTGGAGGTTTGTTATGAGAGCAATAAGATTGAGAGGGTAATAAAAGTGCTAGGGTTTGACATGACCAACCAATTGGTCAGAGGAGGCCTTTTCAAGTGCCTATCTAGCTCAATACTAGCACATGTATGATAAAAAGGATTGGAGGTTTGTTATGAGAGCAATAAGATTGAGAGAGTAATAAAAGTGCTAGGGTTTGACATGACCAACCAATTGGTCAGAGGAGGCCTTTTCAAGTGCCTATCTAGCTCAATACTAGCACATGTATGATAAAAAGGATTGGAGGTTTGTTATGAGAGCAATAAAATTGAGAGGCTAATAAAAGTGCTAGGGTTTGACATGACCAACCAATTGGTCAGAGGAGGCCTTTTCAAGTGCCTATCTAGCTCAATACTAGCACATGTATGATAAAAAGGATTGGAGGTTTGTTATGAGAGCAATAAAATTGAGAGAGTAATAAAAGTGCTAGGGTTTGACATGACCAACCAATTGGTCAGAGGAGGCCTTTTCAAGTGCCTATCTAGCTCAATACTAGCACATGTATGATAAAAAGGATTGGAGGTTTGTTATGAGAGCAATAAAATTGAGAGGCTAATAAAAGTGCTAGGGTTTGACATGACCAACCAATTGGTCAGAGGAGGCCTTTTCAAGTGCCTATCTAGCTCAATACTAGCACATGTATGATAAAAAGGATTGGAGGTTTGTTATGAGAGCAATAAAATTGAGAGAGTAATAAAAGTGCTAGGGTTTGACATGACCAACCAATTGGTCAGAGGAGGCCTTTTCAAGTGCCTATCTAGCTCAATACTAGCACATGTATGATAAAAAGGATTGGAGGTTTGTTATGAGAGCAATAAGATTGAGAGTAATAAAAGTGCTAGGGTTTGACATGACCAACCAATTGGTCAGAGGAGGCCTTTTCAAGTGCCTATCTAGCTCAATACTAGCACATGTATGATAAAAAGGATTGGAGGTTTGTTATGAGAGCAATAAAATTGAGAGGGTAATAAAAGTGCTAGGGTTTGACATGACCAACCAATTGGTCAGAGGAGGCCTTTTCAAGTGCCTATCAAGTGCTCAATAAGGGCCAAAATGAAGAGTTGCATGTCAAGGACTGCTCAGCCAACAACATCCCATTCTTAAGCCTCATGGGTTGCCATACACAGCCATCAGCTGGGTGAGGTGAGGGTTTTAACTCTGTTAAGGTGCAGTCAGCATATTCTACAATCCCAGCTGACAGGGCCGATTTTCACTGAAGGAAACTTTGAAAAAACACATGCGAACACACACTTGAGACAAACATTTTTCTTGTTAAGTTTGTGGATTTGAAAAGAAACATGCAAACACTTAAGACATAATTTTCCTTGTGAAATGTTTGTTTTAAAACTTTCTCAGAAATGCAGTGTAAAAAATTCATATCTGAACGGGAAATAAATCATGTATGTGGATCGTCATTTTTAAGTAGGATCAATTTAAAATGTGATAAAGATTATTTTCTAAAATTGAAACTTTAAAAAAGCAGATGTGTATATATATAATTCTAGGTAGTTATAATTAGTAAATAGTAAGTCAAGCCACATATATGTATAAATATGTGTGTGTGTTCTAGTGTGGATAATGGGGGTATACATATGTATAGATAGATAGATAGATATGTGCGCATGTATACATACATGTGTGTGTATGCATATATTGTATGTGTAAGTAGGCGTAAGGTATGTGAATGGTCGGTCAAAGAAACCATAAAAAGTAAGATTAGGGTTTAGAATAGATATGAAAAGTGATAAAGGCCAGAAGCAGACAACATGTCTGGTCCTTTGGCACTTAATAGTTGACCAGTTGGTCAGATGGGTCATAAAACATCATGAGGGTGGTCTTTTAGATAAAGAACCCTTTCAAATTCCGCAGGGTTGATAAAATCTCGGAGGATGAGATTTCAACAAGATTTGATAGCGAGAATTGGGATTCTGGGAAATTTGAAAGGAGTTTAGTCAGATCTGGGGAGCCGGAGAGAGCAGATGAGCCTTGGACACTGATGAACTAAAATGTTAGTTGTCCACTAGAAGTCAACTTTAGCAGAGGTCTCCAAAAGGAACGGGGGTGGGTGACCCCTCTCGACAGACATAGGAGCAGATGAATTAGAAGCTGATGGAGTAACTGATGTGAATGAATACGTACTATATGCCTCTCTGACCATTCTAATGTTCACCTGACTGATTTTGTCTTGTTGTTTATTCTCTCTTTCTCCTTGTAACACTTGTTTGTTTGTGCACCCCTTTGGCAGGGGGCCCCTGCAAGATGTTTGAGTACGTGTTTGCAACGTGAACAGGTCCTAGTAGAGAACTAGCAGACGACACGAAATCATGGCCAGAAAGAGTAGTGCAGCAAGGTTGCAGTGAACGCAAGAGAGTTGCAGGAGTGTGCTGGGAGGCCTTGCGGCCCGCCGGTGGTATCACAAAGGTCAATCCTTTTAGTTGGGTTTTAGAATGTGATTTTTAAAATGTGTTTGAATTGTTAATTTGAAATGTAAATTTAATAAAAAATGGTGATGCACAGGTTTTTCAAGATGGATGATTGTCTTCTTTGTTTTCTTGGGTTCAATAATGTAACATGAACTCTGTGAATATGCAGGTCCACACATTTTGCAAGAATAGGTTTTCTCTTAAGTCTTTTTAAAATTACATTTGAAATGTAAATTTAATAAAAATGATGATGTACAGGTTTTTCAAGATGGATGATTGTCTTCTTTGTTTTCTTTAAGTCTTTTTTAAAATTACATTTGATATCTGTAAATGAAGAACTAAAAAACTAAAGAAAACAAAAAACTCATGCTACACACACACACACACACACACACACACACATATATATATATATATATATATATATATATATATATATATATATATATATAATTGAAAACTATTTTTTGTTTATTTTAAATGAGCCCCTCGAAAAAAATCAACATCTCATGAAGCAAAAGTTTTATTTTCTGTTTGTACGTTATATATATATATATATATATATATATATATATATATATATATATATATACCTTATTCATTTTTTTTTTAAATTCAGGTTAAACAGTTTTTTTTAAATTTTATAGGTTGAAAATGGACATCCAATAAGTGACTGGAATTCAACAGGAAACATCTGAAGATAGCCAGATGGCACATAAATTAAAATGTTGTGTATATAACAATAAAGATGAGGACAATAGTCTGAAAAATCCAAATAATACATAATTTGAGTTTTAAGAAAATAATCTTTAAATTTTCAAATAATTGAAAATAATATTTCCATGTGGTCTTCAGGATTTGATCTTTCTAGAAATGTAAAAATTATTGACTGAAATTTTTTATTCAAATGACCAAATTTATTCATTAATAATCTAATTTTTATGTAGGAGGGGGGCTCCTACATAAAAATTAGATTATTAATGAATAAATTAGTGAAAAATTTTTTATTACCTCCCTTTGCGATTTTGTTTATTTTAAATGAGCCCCGTGAAATTTTTTAGAAAAAAAATTAACATGTCTCATGAAGAAAAGTTTTATTTTCTGTTTGTACGTACGCCTTATTTTATTTTAAATTCAGGTTAAACATTTTTTTTTTTTTGTTTTGTTAAATTTTTTTATAGGTTTAAAATGGACATCCGATAAGTGACTGGAATTTTATCAATTAATGTGAAAATACTCTCTGAATAAATTTCATTCATTAAATTTCTAAAAAAATTCAACTTTAGTATTTTTTATTATTATTATTATTTTATTTAGTTTTTCATTCTATGGTGGCCCGCTAGAGAATCAATTCCTTGAAGGGGAATAAATATTTTCCGAGAATTAACCCTTTAATAAAATTTGTTATTTCAAATATTTGTTGATTCTGTGTTGTGTAATTTAATTTGTCAAATCAATATCCTTAAAAAGTGGACATTCCAATTTAGAAAATAAAAAAAATAAAAATATTAACACACTTTTGGGTTACCATACTTTATAAGAAAAGTTTGGTGATATTATCGATATTAAACATTTACGTAAACAAAAACGACTTTAACATCGCTCAAATTACAGTTCTAAGATATTTTTTTCTGTTTTCCCACACAGAATTTTGTATTGGGTAATATACGCAAGGTTTATTGTAAAATTGGTAGCTGTGACCCAAACAAAAATCAGACACAACCTCTGCAGTAGAGGGTGAGTTACTTATTATGAGGGTAACGTAAATTTAGCAAATAAAATTCATATGAAAATAAAAATTGGATTTTTGTCTTTTTTTTTTGTTTTTATCGTTGTTTCTTTTGTGATAAATAGAACAAGTTGAACATTCTCAATAAAAACAGCGGAAATAAGCGGTGTTTAGGGAAAACTGGTTCCGTAACATAATTAACCCAAGAAAAAAAAAAGAAAAAAAGCAACAAAGTCGACTACTAAGTTGTAATTACTATTTATTTATTTTTTTTAGTCAAAAAGTCACAAGTCCAATTGCGACAAAAAATAATTCGTTCTTTTCTTTTAAAGTTTGCAAATCTAAATTTTGTGTAATTACTTACATTTTTCAGCCACAGTGTTTGTCGCAGCAAAAATCATTTATAATGCATTTTTATAGTAAAAATCATTTCCAATGTATTTTTATGGAAAAAAAAAATTTCTAATGTATTTTTATAGTAAAAATCATGTCTAATGCATCTTTATAGTAAAAATCATTTTTAATGCATTTTTATAGTAAAAATCATTTCCCATGAATTTTTATGGAAAAGAAACATTTCTAATGTATTTTTATAGTAAAAATCATTTCCATTGCATTTTTATAGTAAAAAACATTTCCAATGCATCTTTATAGTAAAAATCATTTCCAATGCATTTTTATTTTAAAAAAACAAACCATTTCTAATGTATTTTTATAGTAAAAATAATTTCCAACGCATTTTTATGGAAAAAAATCATTTCTAATGCATCTACATAGTAGAAATCATTTCCAATGCATTTTTACAGTAAAAATAATTTCTAATGCATTTTCACAGTAAAATCATTTTCAATTCATTTTTATAGTAAAAATCATTTCCAATGCATTTTATGGAAGAAAAATCATTTCTAATGTATTTTCATAGTAAAAATCATTTCTAATGTATTTTCATAGTAAAAATAATTTCTAATGCATTTTTACAGTAAAAATCATTTTCAATTCATTTTTATAGTAAAAATCATTTTTCAAATCCAGCTCTGCAAATAAAGTGGTTCAACTATAATTGACTGATCTTCATCAGAGAAATAAATAAAGGAAAATACTGTCTAGATATCTGAATAAATTGGAGTACACTTGAACGACGTGTGAAGGGTTAAGGAGCCATTTTTTATTGTGTTAAGCTGTCTGCCTAGATAAAGGGCAGTAACTCTTAAGGGTTCAAATACAGAAACATCACAAATACTATGAAGCATAAAAATTCCTTCCCTAGGATGGATGAAGAGAAAACAAAATGATTGACAGAAAGGGAAAGATTTTGATAGATGGGTGCAGAGATAGATTATTATATATAATATTATATATATAGATTATTATTATTGCTAATGCATTTTCATAGTAAAACTCATTTTCCAATGCATTTTTATAGTAAAAATCATTTCCAATGCATTTTCATAGTAAAACTCATTTTCCAATGCATTTTTATAGTAAAAATCATTGTCCAATGCATTTTTATAAAAAAATCATTCCAATGCATTTTTATAGTAAAAATCATTGTCCAATGCATTTTATAATAAAATCATTTCAAATGCATTTTCATAGTAAAAATCATTTCCAATGCATTTTTATAATAAAAATCATTTCCAATGCATTTTTATAATAAAATCATTTCCAATGCATTTTCATAGTAAAAATCATTTTCCAATGCATTTTTATAGTAAAAAACATTTCCAATGCATTTTCATAGTAAAAATCATTTCCAATGCATTTCATAGTAAAACTCATTTTCCAATGCATTTTTATAGTAAAAATCATTGTCCAATGCATTTTTATAATAAAATCCAATGCATTTTCATAGTAAAAATCATTTCCAATGCATTTTCATAGTAAAAATCATTTCCAATGCATTTTCATAGTAAAACTCATTTTCCAATGCATTTTTATAGTAAAAATCATTTCCAAAGCATTTTCATAGTAAAAATCATTTCCAATGCATTTTATAGTAAAAATCATTTCCAAAGCATTTTTATAGTAAAAAATCATTTCCAATGCATTTTATAGTAAAAATCATTTCCAATGCATTTTTATAGTAAAAATCATTCCAATGCATTTTTATAGTAAAAATCATTTCCAAAGCATTTTCATAGTAAAATCATTTCCAATGCATTTTTATAGTAAAAATCATTTCCAAAGCATTTTCATAGTAAAACTCATTTCCAATGCATTTTTATAGTAAAAATCATTTCCAAAGCATTTTCATAGTAAAAATCATTTCCAAAGCATTTTCATAGTAAAATCATTTCAATGCATTTTTTATAGTAAAAATCATTTCAAAGCATTTTCATAGTAAAAAATCATTTCCAATGCATTTTTATAGTAAAAATCATTTCCAATGCATTTTTATAGTAAAAATCATTTCCAATGCATTTTTATAGTAAAAATCCTTTCCAATGCCTTTCCAATGCATTTTCATAGTAAAAATCATTTCCAATGCATTTTTATAGTAAAAATCATTGCCCAATGCATTTTCATAGTAAAAATCATTGTCCAATTCATTTTTATAGTAAAAATCATTTTCCAATTCATTTTTATTTTAAAACCATTTCCCAGTGCATTTTTATAGTAAAAATCATTTCCGCTGAATTTTAAGAATTTACAATTTCTCAAATTATGTGCAACAAGTTACTGTGTAGCCGTGAAAAAAGGTTTTAACTATAGTTTATGTGGGATATCACCAATTTCTTGCCTTTTTTACTGTGATGTATTATTTCTTTTATTTAATCTAATGATGTTTGTAATACATAGTCTAGGCATAATATGAAATGGTGGTATTGTATTTACTTGTAGGACTCCAGCTACAGTGTCAAAGAAACCTGTATCATAATCCATTTAATGAACCATCATTTCATGTCTTTTTTTGACAAATCTGCCTTGATATTTGACAAATTGGGAAGTTGTGGTTCTATCAGTCACATTTAATCCTGTGTGTTCTTATGGCCATTCAAGATTCCCTGTCATGAAAAGAAGAACAACAAATTTTATAAGAATATATCTTTTCTCCCGTGTGTGTTTTCATGTTTATTAAGGTTCCTTTTCCGGATAAAGGAAGAACCTTGGACCTCACAAGAATATGGCTTCTCTCCCAAGCAAGAATCACACATTTCACAATAATACGCCTTCTTTCATGTGTGTTGTCAAATGTTGATTCAAGTGACATATCTGTGTAAAGCAAATGCTACACATTTCACAAAAATATGGCTTTTCTCCTGAAAAGTATGAATCCAATATCACCTACGATGTATAAGACGCAGGGAAATTTTTTGAGCGAAAATTTTTGAAAAAAAGTGCAAAATGAAAGAACAAAATTGCAAATAAAGATAAGATAGAAAGAAAAAATAACTATAGAAGAGAGAGAGAGAGAGAGAGAGAGAGAGAGAGAGAAGCTTTGAAAAAGATTCTCCTCATTTCAAATAATTCTTGTAAAATAGCCATGAAGTTTTTTTGGTGTCGATCTGGCATATCCGGTAATGTCATCTTTCAAAGTTGCGCCTCGGTTCTGTGTTTCGGCATGTGACGAATCAAGGATTAGGTTCAGTTCCAACTAACTTTTCTCCTTTGTGTTTTCTCATATGTACCAACAAACTACTTTTCAGTGAAAACTATGAACCACATATGCCAAAAGAATATGGTTTCTCACCAGTGTGAGTTTTCTTATGTTCCAACAAACTAGATTGCTGTGTAAAAGAAGAGCTACATACTTCACAAGAATATGTTTTTTCACCTGTGTGTGTTCTCATATGTGTGAGCCATTGTCCTTTACTTGCAAAGCGAGAATCACAGACTTCACAAGAATATGGCTTTTCTCCCATGTGTCTTTTGAAATGTTGTTTCAAGGATTGTAGCTGTGTAAACGAAGAGCCACACACTTTACAAAAATACGGTTTTTCTCCTGTGTGTGTTCGCATATGATGTCTCAAAGTTGTATTATGTGCAAAGCAAGTGCCACACACTCCACAAGAATATGGCTTTTCTCCTGTGTGTGTTCTTGTATGTATCAACAAAGTAGTTTTCACAGAAAATGAAGAGCCACATACTCTACAAGAATATGGTTTCTCACCTGTGTGTATTTTCTTATGTGTCAACAAACTAGATTGCTGTGTAAAGGATGAGCTACATATATCACAAGAATATGGTTTCTCACCCGTGTGTGTTCTCATATGTGTCAACCATTGTCGTTTACTTGCAAAGCAAGAATCACAAACTTCACACGAATATGGCTTTTCTCCTGTGTGTTTTTGGATATGTTGATTCAAGGTACTCTGCTGTGCAAAAGAAGAACCACACACTTCACAAGAATATGGCTTCTCACCTGTGTGTGTTCGCATATGGATCTTTAAGGTTTCCTGCCTTGAAAAATAAGAGCAACACAATTTACAAAAATGTGACTTTTTTCCCACGTGTGTTCTTACATGCCGTGTCAAGGATCCCTGTTGTGTAAAGGTAGCTGCACACACTTTACAAGAATATGGCTTTTCTCCTGTGTGTTTACTCATATGTTGGTTCAAGTGGGATTTTCGTGTAAAGGAAGATCCACACACTTCACAAGAAAATAGCTTTTCTCCTGTATGTGTTCTCATATGTCCATTCAAGGTTCCCTTCTGTGTAAAAGATGATCCACACACTTTAAAAGAATATGACTTTTCTCCTGTGCATGTGCTCATATGTGCATTTAAGCTTTCCTTCTGTGTAAAAGACGATCCACACACATCACTAGAATATGGTTTTTCTCCTGTGCATGTGCTCATATGTGCATTTAAGCTTTCCTTCTGTGTAAAAGACGATCCACACACTTCACAAGAATATGGCTTTTCTCCTGTGCATGTGCTCATATGTGCATTTAAGCTTTCCTTCTGTGTAAAAGACGATCCACACACTTCACAAGAATATGGCTTTTCTCCTGTGCATGTGCTCATATGTGCATTTAAGGTTCCCTTTTCTGAAAAGCAATAACCAGAATCTTCACAAGAATATGCTTTTTCTTCCATATTTTCTTATATAATAAATCTGACTTTTGTGAAAAGCAAGAATTACACACTTCTCAAAAATAAGACTTTTCTCCTCAGTGTGTACTCATATGTGTATTCAAGTTTTTCTTCTATATAGAGCTGCAATATTGTTTCTGTCCATTTGTGTATTTGCAAATTTTTGGCTGAAATTTTATATTAGATAATGCAGAACATCACAACTTCTACTTCACATTCACTTATGCTGCTTTAAATATGACTTCAGCAAAATTTCAGCAAAACTTATCTATTCTAGGAATTATTTCTTTCAGGTTAGCAATCTGCAATAAACAAACAAAAAAACACAAAACATTAAAATATGATCAAGTAATAAAGAAATTAAATAGATTATATAAAACTCTATTTCAATTGGTTGAGAGGCATTCAATATTTTATTCACAAATCTGAGATATAATCTAAGATATATTTTCTTAGATGAGAATTTATTTCATAAAATCTTCCTTATTTAATAAATTCAAGAAATTAAATAGATTATATAAAACTCTATCTCAATTGGCTGAGAGGCTTTCAAAAATAAAATAATTTAAATAATACATTTTTATGTGTAGATTTTTATTGGACAATATTTTTGTTATGGATGCCTACAAAAAATCAATTTAATTTAATTCATTATAAAGAAGTAAATATTTTACGAGAATTAACCCCTCAAGAACATTTCTTTGGTGAAACAACTCTCGATTTTGTGTGGTGTACATTTCTTTGTCAAACTTATATCGTTAAAAAAGCATCTACTACTATTTAGAAACTTGAAAAAAAAAAAAGAAAAACAAATATTATTACACTTTTGGATCAACTATTTCACAATTTAAAATAAAGACTCATCGATATTGCAGATATTAAACTAGGAACTGGCAAACTGAGCCTAAAATGCGTTTTTGACAAAATGACTTTAGCCCCCCCCCCCCTACAGAAAATAATTTACCAAAAATCAGGGAATAATCGGATTTTAATGAAATTTTCAGTGTTTATTTATCAAAGAATGATCTTTATAATGCATTATTTATTTTATTTCAAAACTTTCTAATTTTTTTCAGGCCACTTAATTTTGACACCCCTTATGTTGGGGGTGTAACATTGTTTCGAGTTGGTCTTATATTGTACTAATTACAGTATAAATAAAGAGATAAAAGACCGATGTTATGAATAGAAAAACATTTTTTTAACGGTTGCTGTTCTATGAGAAAATAAGTACTGAAAATCGGAAAATAAAATGTAAAAATTAAAATTAAAAAATTAATTTTAGGAGATTTCTTTTTTACTCATTTTCATTTAATTGGCTATTATCTTATAAAAAAATTATACATCGATATTTTTTCTGCTTAAAAAGGTGGGGGCTAAATTTTTAATAGAGTTTTTCTTCAAAACTTATTACTTTATGTGTTTAAAATAAGGTTTGCATTAAATAGATATTTATTTCTAGAAACTGAAAATATAACATTTTAAACCTAATATCAAGATTCGCATATTTTAAAATAATTAAATTTATTTTCAATATAATGCACATAATGGTCGAAAATTACTATAGTGTATTGATAAACCGGAAGTGACGTACACATTTTCTTTTCAAACGAAACTAATATATTTTATTTTTTTACATAAAAAAACGGATTTTACTTGGTTAAAAGTTAAAACGAGTGAGTAAAATTTCAGTAATATTTAATAAATATGTATTTAAAGTAGAGCTTTACTTATTTCCAAAGATAAATGTTTATAAGTATTTTAAAAATATTTTAAAACCATTATTGAACACGATAAATCAAAATAAATTCAACGTAACTTTTTTGTCAAAATTCGAACGATTTTTGATGTATAAAATGTATTAAAATAAATTGCATATTGTAATATTTTTTTCTTTTTTAATGATGGTCAGTATGTTACTACTTATCGATTTAGACAAAGTTTGACCTTAAATAATAGATTTAATTATTTTTAATTCGCTTTTAAAACTCCTAGCAGACGAAATTAATGCCAGTGGCTATATTAAACTTTTACGAAAACAAAAACAACTTTAACATCGCTTAATGTATTAAAGATATAAATTATTAGAATTATAAATTAAGCTTGCATTACAATTTTTAAAAAAACAAAAAAAACCCAAAAAACCCAAAAAGACAAAAGAACTACATATTATAACACTTTTGGATCACCATACTTTACAGAATAAGTTGGTCGATATTGCCGGTATAAAACATTTACGTATAAAAAAACGACTTTAACATTAACATCGTTCAAATTGCAGTTTTGAGTTCTAAAATATTTCTTTTTCTTTTTTCCTAATATAGAATTCTGTATTTTATTCTGTATTTTATTCTATGGATCAAAATGAAATTATTAGAAATATAAATGAAGACAACGTCGAAAATGGCAATTTCACTTTTTATCTTCTTCTTTTTTAAAATACGAATTATTCCATCAGAAAAAGTTCGTCTTTTATTACTAACCTAATGAAATTCATGACATTAAAATAAAATTAAATTAAATACCTTGTCTTAATTTGTTTATTATTGTTTCTTTCTTTGAGGATAAACGTACAGACAGAAAAAT
>CM042177.1:56137166-56284458 GCA_023376005.1 Doryteuthis pealeii
AGAGAGAGATGCATTTTTATTGTGTTAAGTCTTGTCTGCTTAGATAAAGGGCAGTAATCTTAAGGGTCAAATTACAAAAACATCAAAATACTATGAAGCATAAAAAATTCCTCCCTATGGATGGAGTGAAAGAGGAAATACAACGCATTGACAGAAAGAGACACAGATTTTGGAATAGCATAGCGCCACTTGCACGCACGACTAACGATATATTACCTAATACCTCACACCAGAATATTATATATATAGAGAACTTTTATTCATTTGCCTTCAATTCCTCTCTTGTTAACTTTTACAGTGGCATGCTAAACGTATACTCATCTCTTTCCACCAGCACTTTTTTTATCAGTTATCTCTCTCTACAATCTTCCATGTTCCAAATCGCCAGATTCATTCATAAGTAAACTCATTTTCCAATGCATTTTTATAGTAAAAATGCATTGTCCAAATGCATTTTTATAAATCACACACCAAACACGGAAGTGGCCACTTTCCAATGCACTTTACTTCATAGTACCACTATTCTATTAAGATCATCTTTCCAACTTAGTGCATTTGGTCATTATTAGTAAAATAGAATCTTTTTTCCAAACATTGCTTTTTTATATTTAGTCAATAGTACTATTCTATTTCTTTCCTATTCGCTATTTTTTTTATATATTTAACAAATCTATTTTCCCATATAAAATCCATTTTTCCAATTGCTTTATTTTATATAATTTATAAATCATTTCAACTGAATCGCATTTTTTGATTTATAGTATTCAAAACATTTTGATGGATATTGCATTTTCTTCATAGTAAACCTTTAATTTCATTTTTCCAATGGCTCATTTTTCATTAGTACTGTAGGTACTCATTTTTCTCATGTTGATTTTTAGTTGTGTAAATGTTCTTGTGTCCGTTTTTGCATTTTTCATATTTATAAAAATTCATTCTTCTTCATGATTTGCATTTTTAGTAGTTTATAATTTCATTTTCCATTATTCTTGTGGCATTTTCATTTATCTTGCTATTTGTCTCATTTTCAATGCATTTTCTAGTTTAGTAAAACAATCATATTTCACAGAAAGCATTTTCATAGTATATTACTAATCATTTCCAATCTTGTCATTCTCTTGTAGTAAAGTATACATTTCTCAATGTCATTTTCTAGAAAACATTGTAGTCGTTATATGGCATGTTTTGTATAGTATACCTTATTCCCTTGATCCTATTTATTCACAATTACATTTTATATCTTTAAGTCAATCATATTCCTCTACAGTGCTTATTAATAAGTTCATACGCCCAATCAATTTTCGCGCTAGAATATATTCAAGAGAATTTTGCAATTTTCCATCATTATTGTGCACACTTTATTGTTTTTAACTTTCGAATGTTTTACTGTGTACAAAATATTTGTAAGGTCCGTAAATAAACAGGTTTTAACCGTTTAGTTAGTTTTTCCGATGGTGGGATCACTCACCCATATTTCTTTGGCCTTTTTTTTTTTTTTAATTATACTTCCTCCGCTTTGATGTTTCTTTATTCTCTATATATCCTTATATCACTAATTCGAATGTATGATGTATTATTTATTATTTTTTAATCTAATGTTTTTGGTAATTACATATGTCAATATGGTTGGTATTATTGTTTACTTGTAGGACTCCAGCTACAGTGTCAAAGAAACCTGTATCATCATCCATTTAATGAACCATCATTTCATGTCTTTTTTTGACAAATCTGCCTTGATATTTGACAAATTGGGAAGTTGTGGTTCTATCAGTCACATTTAATCCTGTGTGTTCTTATGGCCATTCAAGATTCCCTGTCATGAAAAGAAGAACAACAAATTTTATAAGAATATATCTTTTCTCCCGTGTGTGTTTTCATGTTTATTAAGGTTCCTTTTCCGGATAAAGGAAGAACCTTGGACCTCACAAGAATATGGCTTCTCTCCCAAGCAAGAATCACACATTTCACAATAATACGCCTTCTTTCATGTGTGTTGTCAAATGTTGATTCAAGTGACATATCTGTGTAAAGCAAATGCTACACATTTCACAAAAATATGGCTTTTCTTCTGAAAAGTATGAATCCAATATCACCTACGATGTATAAGACGCGGGGAAATTTTTTGAGCCAAAATTTTGGAAAAAAAGTGCAAAATGAAAGAACAAAATTGCAAATAAAGATAGAAAGAAAAAATAACTATAGAAGAGAGAGAGAGAGAGAGAGAGAGAGAGAAGCTTTGAAAAAGATTCTCCTCATTTCAAATAATTCTTGTAAAATGGCCATGAAGTTATTTTGGTGTCGATCTGGCATATCCGGTAATGTCGTCTTTCAAAGTTGCGCCTCAGTTCTGTGTTTCGGCATGTGACGCATCAAGGATTAGGTTCAGTTCCAACTAACTTTTCTCCTTTGTGTTTTCTCATATGTACCAACAAACTACTTTTCAGTGAAAACTATGAACCACATATGCCAAAAGAATATGGTTTCTCACTTGTGTGAGTTTTCTCATGTTCCAACAAACTAGACTGCTGTGTAAAAGAAGAGCTACATACTCCACAAGAATATGGTTTCTCACCAGTGTGAGTTTTCTTATGTTCCAACAAACTAGATTGCTGTGTAAAAGAAGAGCTACATACTCCACAAGAATATGGTTTCTCAAGTGTGAGTTTTCTTATGTTCCAACAAACTAGATTGCTGTGTAAAAGAAGAGCTACATACTCCACAAGAATATGGTTTCTCACTTGTGTGAGTTTTCTCATGTTCCAACAAACTAGACTGCTGTGTAAAAGAAGAGCTACATACTCACAAGAATATGGGTTTCTCACTTGTGTGAGTTTTCTCATGTTCCAACAAACTAGACTGCTGTGTAAAAGAAGAGCTACATACTCCACAAGAATATGGTTTCTCACCAGTGTGAGTTTTCTTATGTTCCAACAAACTAGATTGCTGTGTAAAAGAAGAGCTACATACTCCACAAGAATATGGTTTCTCACTTGTGTGAGTTTTCTCATGTTCCAACAAACTAGACTGCTGTGTAAAAGAAGAGCTACATACTCCACAAGAATATGGTTTCTCACCAGTGTGAGTTTTCTTATGTTCCAACAAACTAGATTGCTGTGTAAAAGAAGAGCTACATACTTCACAAGAATATGTTTTTTCACCTGTGTGTGTTCTCATATGTGTGAGCCATTGTCCTTTACTTGCAAAGCAAGAATCACAGACTTCACAAGAATATGGCTTTTCTCCCATGTGTCTTTTGAAATGTTGTTTCAAGGATTGCAGCTGTGTAAACGAAGAGCCACACACTTTACAAGAATACGGTTTTTCTCCTGTGTGTGTTCGCATATGATGTCTCAAAGTTGTATTATGTGAAAAGCAAGTGCCACACACTCCACAAGAATATGGCTTTTCTCCTGTGTGTGTTCTTGTATGTATCAACAAAGTAGTTTTCACAGAAAATGAAGAGCCACATACTCCACAAGAATATGGTTTCTCACCTGTGTGTATTTTCTTATGTGTCAACAAACTAGATTGCTGTGTAAAGGATGAGCTACATATATCACAAGAATATGGTTTCTCACCTGTGTGTGTTCTCATATGTGTCAACCATTGTCGTTTAGTTGCAAAGCAAGAATCACAAACTTCACACGAATATGGCTTTTCTCCCGTGTGTTTTTGGATATGTTGATTCAAGGTACTCTGCTGTGCAAAGGAAGAACCACACGCTTCACAAGAATATGGCTTCTCACCTGTATGTGTTCGCATATGGATCTTTAAGGTTTCCTGCCTTGAAAAATAAGAGCAACACAATTTACAAAAATGTGACTTTTTTCCCACGTGTGTTCTTACATGCCGTGTCAAGGATCCCTGTTGTGTAAAGGTAGCGGCACACACTTTACAAGAATATGGCTTTTCTCCTGTGTGTTTACTCATATGTTGGTTCAAGTGGGATTTTCGTGTAAAGGAAGATCCACACACTTTACAAGAAAATAGCTTTTCTCCTGTATGTGTTCTCATATGTCCATTCAAGGTTCCCTTCTGTGTAAAAGACGATCCACACACATCACTAGAATATGGTTTTTCTCCTGTGCATGTGCTCATATGTGCATTTAAGCTTTCCTTCTGTGTAAAAGACGATCCACACACTTCACAAGATATGGCTTTTCTCCTGTGCATGTGCTCATATGTGCATTTAAGCTTTCCTTCTGTGTAAAAGACGATCCACACACTTCACAAGAATATGGCTTTTCTCTCCTGTGCATGTGCTCATATGTGCATTTAAGCTTTCCTTCTGTGTAAAAGACAATCCACACACTTCACCAGAATATGGCTTTTCTCCTGTGCATGTGCTCATATGTGCATTCAAGGTTTCCTTCTGTGTAAAGGACGATCCACACACTTCACAAGAATATGACTTTTCTCCTGTGCATGTGCTCATATGTGCATTTAAGGTTCCCTTTTCTGAAAAGCAATAACCAGAATCTTTACAAGAATATGCTTTTTCTTCCATATTTTCTTATATAATAAATCTGACTTTTGTGAAAAGCAAGAATTACACACTTCTCAAGAATATGGCTTTTCTCCTCAGTGTGTACTCATATGTGTATTCAAGGTTTTCTTCTATATAGAGCTGCAATACTGTTTCTGTCCATTTGTGTATTTGCAAATTTTTGGCTGAAATTTTATATTAGATAATGCAGAACATCACAACTTCTACTTCACATTCACTTATGCTGCTTTAAATTTTATATTAGATAATGCAGAACATCACAACTTCTACTTCACATTCACTTATGCTGCTTTAAATATGACTTCAGCAAAATTTCAGCAAAACTTATCTATTCTAGGAATTATTTCTTTCAGGTTAGCAATCTGCAATAAACAACAAAAAAAAAAAACACAAAACATTAAAATATGATCAAGTAATAAAGAAATTAAATAGATTATATAAAACTCTATTTCAATTGGTTAAGAGGCATTCAATATTTTTATTCACAAATCTGAGATATAATCTAAGATATATTTTCTTAGATGAGAATTTATTTCATAAAATCTTCCTTATTTAATAAATTCAAGAATTAAATAGATTATATAAAACTCTATCTCAATTGGCTGAGAGGCTTTCAAAAATAAAATAATTTAAATAATACATTTTTATGTGTAGATTTTTATTGGACAATATTTTTGTTATGGATGCCTACAAAAAATCAATTTAATTTAATTCATTATAAAGAAGTAAATATTTTACGAGAATTAACCCCTCAAGAACATTTCTTTGGTGAAACAACTCTCGATTTTGTGTGGTGTACATTTCTTTGTCAAACTTATATCGTTAAAAAAGCATCTACTACTATTTAGAAACTTGAAAAAAAAAAGAAAAACAAATATTATTACACTTTTGGATCAACTATTTCACAATTTAAAATAAAGACTCATCGATATTGCAGATATTAAACTAGGGACTGGCAAACTGAGCCTAAAATGCGTTTTTGACAAAATGACTTTAGCCCCCCCCCCCTACAGAAAATAATTTACCAAAAATCAGGGAATAATCGGATTTTAATGAAATTTTCAGTGTTTATTTATCAAAGAATGATCTTTATAATGCATTATTTATTTTATTTCAAAACTTTCAAATTTTTTTCAGGCCACTTAATTTTGACCCCCTTATGTTGGGGGTGTAACATTGTTTCGAGTTGGTCTTATATTGTACTAATTACAGTATAAATAAAGAGATAAAAGACCGATGTTATGAATAGAAAAACATTTTTTTTAACGGTTGCTGTTCTATGAGAAAATAAGTACTGAAAATCGGAAAATAAAATGTAAAAATTAAAAATTAAAAAATTAATTTTAGGAGATTTCTTTTTTACTCATTTTCATTTAATTGGCTATTATCTTATAAAAAAAATTATACATCGATATTTTTTCTGCTTAAAAAGGTGGGGGCTAAATTTTTAATAGAGTTTTTCTTCAAAACTTATTACTTTATGTGTTTAAAATAAGGTTTGCATTAAATAGATATTTATTTCTAGAAACTGAAAATATAACATTTTAAACCTAATATCAAGATTCGCATATTTTAAAATAATTAAATTTATTTTCAATATAATGCACATAATGGTCGAAAATTACTATAGTGTATTGATAAACCGGAAGTGACGTACACATTTTCTTTTCAAACGAAACTAATATATTTTATTTTTTTACATACAAAAAACGGATTTTACTTGGTTAAAAGTTAAAACGAGTGAGTAAAATTTCAGTAATATTTAATAAATATGTATTTAAAGTAGAGCTTTACTTATTTCCAAAGATAAATGTTTATAAGTATTTTAAAAATATTTTAAAACCATTATTGAACACGATAAATCAAAATAAATTCAACGTAACTTTTTTGTCAAAATTCGAACGATTTTTGATGTATAAAATGTATTAAAATAAATTGCATATTGTAATATTTTTTTCTTTTTTAATGATGGTCAGTATGTTACTACTTATCGATTTAGACAAAGTTTGACCTTAAATAATAGATTTAATTATTTTTAATTCGCTTTTAAAACTCCTAGCAGACGAAATTAATGCCAGTGGCTATATTAAACTTTTACGAAAACAAAATCAACTTTAAAATCGCTTAATGTATTAAAGATATAAATTATTAGAATTATAAATTAAGCTTGCATTACAATTAACAAAAAAAAACCCCCCAAAAACCCCAAAAAGACAAAAGAACTACATATTATAACACTTTTGGATCACCATACTTTACAGAATAAGTTGGTCGATATTGCCGGTATAAAACATTTACGTATACAAAAAACGACTTTAACATTAACATTGTTCAAATTGCAGTTTTGAGTTTTAAAATATTTCTTTTTTCTTTTTTCCTAATATAGAATTCTGTATTTTATTCTGTATTTTATTCTATGGATCAAAAATGAAAATTATTAGAAATATAAATGAAGACAACGTCGAAAATGGCAATTTCACTTTTTATCTTTCTTCTTTTTTAAAATACGAATTATTCTATCATAAAAAGTTCGTCTTTTATTACTAACCTAATAAAATTCATGACATGAAAATAAAAATTAAATTAAATACCTTGTCTTAATTTGTTTTTATTATTGTTTCTTTCTTTGATGATAAACGTACAGAGCAGAAAATTCTTAACAAAACAACGGAAATGGGCGGTGTTTAGGGAAAATTTGTTCCGCATGATAATTAACCAGAGAAAAAAAAATCAACAAAAAAATAATCTTTAGATATTTTAAAATGTTTAACTATATGTGAAAATATACGTATACTGACGCTAATTGTAAAATCGTTAAATTGTCATCCAAACAAAAATCAGACTTAATTCTTGCAGTGTGGTGTGTGGGAGGGGATGAGTTACTTGTTACGAGGGTAGCGTAAATTTAGAAAATTATACGTAGGTATGTCCAGAAATCATGAGAAGTAATAATTAAAAAAAATTTAAACACTTTATTCATTAATGACTTAATTTTATTATGAATAGCTTTGAAAATTTTTAAAAATTATTTTCTTAAAACTTAAGAAATAATTTTTGCAGCGGTTTTTGTACCTTTAATTTTTAAAAGGAATAGCTTATTTTATTTTGTGTATTTTGTAACTATTTTGTAACTATTATTTTGTGTGAAGAACACTAGGTACCACCAGACCGTTTATGCCATCTTGAATAAAACGGAAATAGATATTTCCGAACTTTGTTTATCAAAAATCTCGTAAAAAAAAGATCGTACAGGGTTGTTACAAAGAAAAATAGTTCATTCAAAGATCAAATTATCCGATTGGGAAAAATTACATCGTTATCTTAAAAAATAAACAAACCTGCCCGTATTACATGCGAAAGGGTAATTTTCAGACCGTAATATAGACAGAAAAGTTACTAATTATTTCCCTTTTACGATAACCCGTAAAAGTATGGAATGAAAATTTGAATATTTTTTCTAAGAGAAAAACTGATAAAATAATCTATTATACTTACTTTTTATTTTAATTATTGAAAAAAGTTAAATAAAATAATTTTTTTCACGCTAACACTGTCAGTCTAACAGGAACAAACTTTGCTTACTTAGAAGTGTCTCGTCTCTTTGTAAAACAAATGTCAGCAATGCTCTTCCGTACATTCTAAGAATCACACATTACTATTCAACAACAAAAATTACAAATTCTTTTAAAAATATTAATCGAGCTCGTATCGGACCAATGTTTAGTGCACCTGAATTATAAAATTCATATTTTTAAATATCCGTGAAAATTCGATTTTTGACGCAGGAAAAAAAAAATTTAATTTATTTCACGCAGAAAATAAAATATTAATCACACAAAAGATTGAAAATCTCTTAAAAATTAATTTCTTAAAAAAATTTTTTTTGTTGACATTTTAATAGAATATAGTACATACCAATTATAAAGCAAAAAAAAGTTTTCAAATATTAATATTATGACATTTTTTTGCACTTTTTATTTTCCGATTTCATTAATTTTTCCTCAAAAAACTACACCTCGTACATTCATACAATTTCATTGATATAGTTATTCAGACTCTTATCTTTATAGAAAAAAAAAAAAAATTTTTTCTGACTCGTCATTTTTTTTTTATCTCATGAAATAAAATGGGGGGGGGGGGAATAGACCTCGTAAAAATATTTCCCCTAATATATTTTTAGAAAAAAACTATTTCAGATGTATTTACATCCAATGGTAAACATTTATGGAAATTTTCGGGAAAATCAGATTATTAATTGATTTTTCATAGAATTTTTAAAAAATCCTCTTATCGTAACTTTTTTTAGTTACGTTAAATTTCAGTTGATTTAACAGTGCAAAAATGAAAACATTGTTTTTCAATCATAATTTTCATTATTTTCGTAAGCTGATAAAAAATTTAAAAAATCATCAGGAGTTTGTTTAATGTTTTTTCTTTCGAATGGAAAAAATCTTTTCAACAAAATATTATTTTTTCTGCAAGTTTCATTGTGTTAAATGTAGGGGGCTAAATTGCACAGGGTCAAATTGGTGGTACCTAAAGAACACATAGAAAATAAAAAATTCAATACCCGAAAAAAATAATTTAAAAATCTAAAAGTTATTTTCTTAAAAAAAAAAAAATATTTTTTAAAGCTCGTTCAATTTTTTTTTTTTTTTAGTTTTAAAAACAATATTTTCTTAGAATTGATACAAAAATAGTACATTATCCGATTCAATTAACCTATTTTTATTCACTTAAAAATTTAATAGTAAATTTTAAATGTCTATGTTAAGATATTTATACTCTGAACAATTGTGGGAAATTAAATTCATCTCCTATCTACGACTATAAGAGCTAGCACATATTTTAGAATCTGAAACAGACGAAATCGATCCAGACAAAAATGCTGAACTTTTTGCTCTGATGACGCAAATGCTGGACGATAGATGTCTCACTCTGATTATTAGAGATGCCCTTTTTGGGATATTATAAGCTTATATTCCTCTTTATAATATATTTGGTATAACATCAGCAGGAGCTTAAAGCTCCGCCCACTTCCGCCCAAATCCTTTCCCGCCCTTTGTAATGATTCTTTTTCTGTTCGTAATAAATCTTTGCTCGGTTAACCTCGTGTGTCCAGCTCCTTCCCTTTTCCTTTACTTATTGTAAATTCTTGTTTGTCACACGCATTATTTCCACTATGCAATACGAATACTGTCTGGAATTTTAAATTTTAAATGAATGAGGTTGAACGTAATATTTTAACAATTGATAAACCTTCAGGAAAGGACGTGAAAAGAAGCGCCTCCAGCCACCTCGCCCATAACCAGCAAACTTTCTAAGGCATTGTATCAGCATACTTTCGAAGGCTGATACAATAGCATACTAACAGAAGGCCGAAGAATGAGAAACGACCTGACGAAGCGTCTTAACAACATTCCAACCAGCGACCAGAATACCCCTGTTATCACCACTTCTCCAACGAATAGTATTTAACCTCACAGATAAGTCTTGTAGCAAATGCCAATAAAATTTGCAACAAGGTCTTGTATTATTTGTCAATACATGTGTAAAGATGGTTTAAAGTTCAACATGCTTTAAATACAAATAACTCCGACAAAGGTTAATAGACAAACATTTAATAACACAGCACATGGATAACAGTAGAATACAACGTTCATAATACGGTAAACAGAGTTACACAAATAAAGATAGACACATGAAAGATACAAAGTATAACATAAAAGAGTACAGACATGAGACTAGCGATAGTCCATGCTGTAAAGACTTACAGTAATGTAAGGGGGCGGAGCCCCACGAGAGGGTAGATAGAATCTACCCCATGTGGCTCGTAGTTGGTGAAAACTATAAGAGAGAGAGCGAAGGTTTTGAAACCGGCGCTTTTATACTGGTGCCCTAGCGGGCATCATGGAACTAAAAGGGGCAGACAACTCCACCAGGCGAATACAAACAAACGCTACAAATACTCCCCCCTAAATTTTTAGCGGGGCAAAAAAATTTATAGACAAGCAAACAAAAAATATATATTCCTTTAAGGAAAAGAACAGAGTTTCGAATGTTCAAAGTTAAAAAGTTCCAGACACAAAACAGAAATAAAATTTGCATATGCATACTTCCGCAAACTATAAAATAAAAACATGAAAAAAACAGGAATGCAATTTAAAATATACACAAGAGAATTTTCAAGTATAAGTCCAGTGGGAAAAACTCCTATGTGGTATGGTTACAATTTAAAGAAATCAACTTTCTTCCAAATTCCTGAGTTGAAATAAGGACTGCTTTTATCCTTGAGGAATAATTTTTCTCCTGGAAACAAAATGGTAGGCACAAAATGCCCCAAAAAAACAAATGTTAAAAGAATTTTACGAACGTTATTTCAGGTCCAACTTTTAGCATATAAAATTTTCTGTACAGGTGTTTCAAAAGAACACATGTTAAAAGATCCTTTACGAACATTATTTCAGGTTCCACTTTTAGCATATAAAATTCTCTGAACAGGTGTACAATTTTCAACAGTTTGGGGAAAAATATGGAGCAAATGTCTCTGTGTGGTGTGGATAAAAAAACTTGAAATTCAGCGTCTCTTCGTTCCATTTTCAATGCTGACCTGGTTAAATGTCTTTCAGAGACGCCAAGGTCGAGTTGAAATTTTCAAGGTTGGTATTTTGAGTCTGGGAGGCACAGCTACCGTAATTTCTGAAATGGACATTTTAGATGAACCTCACTTTCAGAGGGTAGCAAAAAATTTTTTTCGCTGAGTAGCCTTGCGGCTGTAATCCAGGTCACATGGTGTGGCCATGTGCGTATCCTTAGTAGTCCGCCGAATTGAAGATGCCTGTATCCCTAAGGGTGGGGGGAACGTGTCACTGTCCCTGGCTGATGGCTGATACTATTTCCTCGAGGTAAAAAAAAAATTCTTGGTGTTGAATCTTCCTTTAAAACTTCTTAGAAGATATCCAGCGCTGTAAAAAAAATGTGTCCATAACTGTCGGAGAAAAAAGAAATAATTTCTTTGAGGGGGTCACCGTTTTTTCTTTTTTTAAAAAAGTTCGTATTGAAAGTCCCAAGTACTTTTACGACCATTTTTATGGTCGACTTGGGCAAAAAGGGTGCGTGTTCACATCACTTCGGGATGTCACCAGTTGTAAGGATGGTTAAAGTTCAACATGCTTTAAATACAAATAACTCCGACAAAGGTTAATAGACAAACATTTAATAACACAGCACATGGATAACAGTAGAATACAACGTTCATAATACGGTAAACAGAGTTACACAAATAAAGATAGACACATGAAAGATACAAAGTATAACATAAAAGAGTACAGACATGAGACTAGCGATAGTCCATGCTGTAAAGACTTACAGTAATGTAAGGGGGGCGGAGCCCCACGAGAGGGTAGATAGAATCTACCCCATGTGGCTCGTAGTTGGTGAAAACTATAAGAGAGAGAGCGAAGGTTTTGAAACCGGCGCTTTTATACTGGTGCCCTAGCGGGCATCATGGAACTAAAAGGGGCAGACAACTCCACCAGGCGAATACAAACAAACGCTACACATGTATTAAATTTCTATTGTGTGTTCGTCTTCTTTGTCCAAACAATTTGCCTACAACTGAGAGATTTAAGAAGCTCCCCTCTTTAAAACTTTTAAACCTGTAATTCCTCTTACATACCGCAAAATCCAACAAACCAAACAGTATTTTGTCAAATCAAAAATAAAGAAACACACAAAGTCGAGTGGATGAAAGAAATATAATTTATTTCTAAAAGCTGAAAAACATTACCTTTCATATTTTTTGGACATGGCCACTGTCATGTGGATATTGGCAAGAAAGCAAAAAGTCCAGTTAAAGAGAACAGTACAGCAAATAAATCAAAATTAGGTAATAATTTTGGAAAGTCTATTAAACTGTTAGGTATCATCAGTCATACAGAAGTGTTGATTGTGGAGTTAAAGTTGGCAAAAGAACATTTTAGAATATATTTTAATAAAGAATAACAATAGACAAGACATAGAAACATTCCAGAAGAAATTTTAAGAAAGAAAGTTATATTTCAACAAAGAAGTCAATTAAAATATTCAACAATAAACAGGAATAAAAGAAAGTTATATTTTAACAAAGAAGTCAATTAAAATATTCAACAATAAACAGGAATAAAAGAAAGTTATATTTTAACAAAGAAGCCCATAAAAATATTCAACAATAAACAGGAATAAATGTAAAAAAAAAAAGATATTCAAAATAGAAACAACACTAATTTATTGAATATAGCAAATATACAACATACAGATTTCTTTCAATTCATTTTCATGGCAATTCATTTTTATTGTAACAATAAATTTCAAAGGTATTTTTAAAGAAAAAATAATTTTCAATGTATTTTTATAGTAAAAAGCAGAAAATTCCAGATTTTATTTATATTATGTGTCCTGACTGAATCCGATGGCTTTCAATTCATTTTTATTGTAACAATAAATTTCAAAGGTATTTTTAAAGAAAAAAAACATTTTTAATGCATTTTTATAATAAAAATCATTTTTATAGTAAAAATAATTTCCAATGTATTTTTAAAGAAAATAAATTATTCCAATGCATGTTTTAAAAAAATCATTTCAAAATCCTTTGGATAGTAAAATAATTTCCAATGCATTTTTATATTAAAATTTAATAGTGAATTTAATAGTGAATTTGAAAATGTGTGGAAAGTGGCATGTTGAACTTAATATTTTAACCGTAGATAAAGCCTAATGTAAAATGTAAGTCTAAAAATAAGAACATTACAGAATACATTTTAAGAAAGAAAGTTATATTTTAACAAAGAAGTCAATTAAAATATTCAACAATAAACAGGAATAAATGTAAAAAAAGAAAAGATATTCAAAATAGAAACAACACCAATTTATTGAGTATAGCAAATATACAACATACAGATTTATTTTAAAACATTTAGAAATTCACATGAGAGATTTGAGATGGGGAAAGAGAGGGGGTGAGCAGGCAGAAGCACAATGCTAATCTGTTTCAATTGAATATAATGAAAAAATGAAAAACAAAGACAGAAAAAAGGGTTAAATCAATATTATTTTACTTTTTACCACATTGAATTCTTTGCAATAGCTCTTATCAAACATAATTAAATTATCATACTGCAGTATATCCACAGGTCCTACTAGTTTATATTATTATTGCTTCTTTCCATTATTTTTTCATAACAATATTATTCTATCCTAGTTAAAACATAAATTCAAATATTCTCATTTCAAATTACAATACTAAAATGATATTAAGTGAGTAAAAACAAAAGATCCACTTCTATATAGTTAATGAATAATTGAATATTTTGAATTGATGAAAGAAAAAGGATTTCATTCACTTAAAAATTTAATAGTGAATTTGAAAATGTGTGGAAGGTGGCATGTTGAACTTAATATTTTAACCGTAGATAAAGCCTAATGTAAAATGTAAGTCTAAAAATAAGAACATTCCAGAATACATTTTATGAAAGAAAGTTATATTTTAACAAAGAAGTCAATTAAAATATTCAACAATAAACAGGAATAAAAGAAAGTTATATTTTAACAAAGAAGTCAATTAAAATATTCAACAATAAACAGGAATAAATGTAAAAAAAAAGAAGATATTCAAAATAGAAACAACACTAATTTATTGAGTATAGCAAATATACAACATACAGATTTCTTTTAAAACATTTTGAAATTCACATGAGAGATTTGAGATGGGGAAAGAGAGGGGCTGAGCAGGCAGAAGCACAATGCTAATGCTAATCTGTTATTCATATACAACATACAGATTTCTTTTAAAACATTTTGAAATTCACATTCTCAAAAAACCAACCTCTATATAGTTAATGAATAAAGTTCTTCTGAGTAAGTTTTAAACAACAAACTACACAGAAAGAAAGATTTGTCTTAAGTGTGTATTTGCATATGCCTTTTCAAACACGAATTACATGGACATGCAGATCCACACACTTCACAAGAAAAGGGTTTCTCACTTTTTTGTTTTATTTTCTTATAGGAATTTCTAGAAGTCAATGGATCCCTGTCTTGGGGCTAATACTTGATTTCTTTATAAATAGTATTTATATCCTAAGGATATTTTTACGATGTAGCATATTCGTTTGATAGCTGCTATTTGTTCTTCGTAGCAGCTTGGTTTACCTGGTATTGTTTCAAGATATTGTTTCAAGTTTTGCTTCACCAACCCAGTTGCTCATATCACAACGGGTATGGTATCTATTTCTTTCAATGACCAAGTTGTTTTTAGCTCATTCTTGAGGTCTTGATATTTTGTAAACTTTTCTTGCTCAGCTCTATTGAGGCCATAGTCATTTGGGACAGCTACATCAATAATAAGAGCAGTTTTTTTTCGTTTATCCCAGATGACAATATCTGGTTTAATGGCTTTATCTTTTATATATCTGCCTGTCTGGATTACTTTGTCATAGACCACAGTCAGCTTTCCATTTGATGTTATTGGTGTCTTTTCAAATATGAATTACGTGAAAATGCTGACCCACACACTTCAAAAGAAAATGGTTTCTTCATATGTGTTCACACATGTCTTTTCAAAGAGCTTCTCTCTGAAAATGCTGATCCACATACTCCACAAGGAAAAGGTTTCTCACTTTTTTTGTTTCATTTTCTTATTAGTTTTTTTTAGAAGTCAAGGGGCCCCTGTCCTGGGGCTAACACTTGATTTCTTTATAAATAGTATTTATATCCTAATGATCTTTTTAGGATGGAGAATGTTCCTTTGATGGCTGCTATTTGTATTTCATAGCAGCTTGGCTTCCCTGGTATTGTTTCAAGGTATTTTTTAAGATTTTGTTTCACCAGTCTAGTTGCCCCAATCACAACGGCTATTTCTTTCAATGACCAAGTTGTTTTCTCACCAGTGTTTGATCACATGTCTTTTCAAATGTGAATCACTTGAAAATGTTGATCCACAAATTTCACAAGAAAAATGGTTGTCTCTGGTATGTGTTTCCATATGTCTTTTTATAAAATTATGTGAAAATCCTCTCAAATGTGTGTTTGCATGTGGATTTCCAAATTAGACATCTATTAAAATGCTGACCATACACTTCACAAGAAAATGTTTTCTTTCCAGTGTCTATTTACAGATGAACTTTTCAATTGCAACACATTTAAATTATACACTTTATATAAAGAAACTTTCACTGCAGTTCATCTTTGTATTTGATTTTCTATGTTTGATTTCAAAGATGTTTAATAACGCATCTTGTTGAAAAATGCTTGTCCTTTACTGCATTTGATATCTGTAATTGAAGAACATGTTTTATTAAAGAAAATAACTTTATTTGAAGCAAGAAAATTAGAATTACTTTGTGTTT
Source organism: Doryteuthis pealeii (assembly GCA_023376005.1). Classification (NCBI taxonomy): domain Eukaryota; kingdom Metazoa; phylum Mollusca; class Cephalopoda; order Myopsida; family Loliginidae; genus Doryteuthis; species Doryteuthis pealeii. The sequence continues at coordinate 56,153,058 of CM042177.1, forward strand.
CAATTAATAGTAACATATCATGTTATTTATGTTCATAAAAAAATTTTTCTTTCGGGAATTAAAATTTGTATATCATAATTTACTTAAAGAAAATTAGAATAAATGTATTAAAATTAAGCGATAAATTAAAATAAATCAATGTTTCAATTAATAATGACAACATTGAGTATTTCTAAAACTGAGTTTTGTAAAAATCACTTCCAAAAATAATAAATTCATTTTTATAATAAAATGATTGGTCAATGCATTTTCATGATAAAAAAAATTAGTTACAATGTTTATAGCAAAAATAATTTCCATTGAATTCTGCAAATGAGAATCATTGGCAATTAATATTCATGATAGAAATCAATTCCACTGTATTTTTTATAGAAAAAGATTATTTCTATTTTTATAGCAAAAATCACATCCCATATCACAGTAGAGAGATTTTGTCACTCTGCTTATTTCACAGTGGACACTAATTTATTTTTTCTCACTACACCTATTTCAAATCCATAAAGAAATGCAATAACACAAAAAAAAAAAAGTTGAGTGAACAAAATATATTTGATTTATTTATAAAAGAGAAAGATTAACTTGAAAAAGATGTCAAGTATATATTTGCATATGTCTTTTTAAACATTCATTTTTTAGAAAATTATCATCCATACACAAGAAAATGGTGTATGTCAAGTATGTGTTTGCATATATCTTTTTAAACATTCATTTTTTGAAAATGCTAATCCATACACTTCACAAGAAAATTGTTTCTCCTTTTCTTTAAACAATTTTCCAGTGTGTTTTTGTATGCCTTTTCAAATGGCTCCTCTCTGAAAATGCTGATCCACAAACTTCACAGGAAAAGGGTTTCTTGCCAGTATGTGTTCGCATGTGGCTTTTCAAATTTGCTTTGGGTGAAAATGCTGATCCACACATTTAACAGGAAAACAGTTTCTCACAAGTGTGTATTCGCATATGGCGTTTCAGTTGGCCAGATTGTGAAAATGATGATTGACACACTTCACAAGAAAAAGGTTTTTCTCCAGAATGCGTTCGCACGTGGCTTATCAAAGTTGCTCTTTCTGAAAATGCTGATCCACAAACTTCACAATTAAAATGTTTCTCTCCAGAGTGCGTTCGTGCATGCCTTACCAAATTTGCTTTTCGTGAAAAGGTTGATCCACAAATGTCACAAGAAAAGGGTTTCTCCCCAGTGTGTGTTTGTATGTGTTTTTTCAAAGTTGATCTTTCTGAAAACGCTGACCCACAAATTTCACAAGAAAAGGGCTTCTCTGCAGAGTGTGTTCGTTCATGGTTTATTAAATGTATTTTTCGTGAAAAGGCTGATCCACAAACTTCACAAGAAAATGGTTTCTCTCCAGTGTGTGTTTCCATGTGTTTTTTCAAAATTCCTCTTTCTGAAAATGCTGACTCACAAATTTCACAAGAAAAAGGTTTCTCCCCAGAGTGTTTTCGTGCATGTCTTTTTAAATGTGTATTTAAATGTGTTTTTTGTGAAAAGGCTGATCCACAAACTTCACAAGAAAATGGTTTCTCACCAGTGTGGGTTCGTACATGGTGTATTAAATGTGAATTTTGTGAAAATGCTGACCCACATACTTCACAAGAAAATGGTTTCTCGCCAGTATGTATTCGAATATGTCTTTTCAAACTGCCACTTTCTGAAAATGCTGATCTACAAATTTCACACGAAAAAGGTTTCTCTCCAGAGTGTATTCGTGCATGGCTTATTAAATGTGCTTTTTGTGAAAATGCTGATCCACAAACTTCACAAGAAAAATCTTTCTCACTAGTTTGTGTCTGCATTTTTATTTTAAAATTAAATTACTTGAAAATGCAGACACACAAATTCTCCTGTGTAGTTGCCAGTATAATTTGAGATTTTTGTTCAGTAAAAATGATGATATATATCCTTTTCAAAAGTTAGGATTCTCTTTTTTTGTTTTAAATTCAACTACTTAACAAGAACTCTGTTAATATGCAGATCCACACAACTCGCAAGAATAGATTCTGTCCTTTTCAAAATTGCAGTAGTTGTATATTTAATTTGAGATTTGTGTTCAGTAAAAATGATGATATATATCCTTTTCAAAAGTTAGGATTCTCTTTTTTGTTTTAAATTCAACAATTAAACATGAACTCTGTTAATATGCAGATCCACACAATTCACAAGAATAGATTCTGTCCTTTTCAAAATTGCAGTAGTTGTATATATAATTTGAGATTTATGTTCTGTAAAAATGATGATATATATCCTTTTCAAAAGTTAGAATTCTCTTTTTTTGTTTTAAATTCAACTACTTAACATGAACTCTGTTAATATGTAGATCCACACAACTCGCAAGAATAGATTCTGTTCTTTTCAAAATTGCAGAAATCGTTTCCTCTACTTCATTTGATATCTGTAAATGAAAAACAACTATTATTTAAAAAAAAACAAGAACTCAAATGAGAAAATTGAAATAATCACTTAATAAAAAAATGTCATCATTAATTAAATTACAATCATAGAAAAACAAACTAGCATAAAGAAAAACAACTTTTCATTTTTATATTTAGTTAGGAAACACTTGAAATATGTTTTTCTCTTTCAGGAATTAGGACTTTAATGTTCCCATCCAATCTGCATCTTGCTGCCCCCAAAGATCCATCAGTGTGGCCCTCCAATTAGTACTTTAATGTTCCCATGTTTATCTGCTTATTTCTAATTAAATTTGACCCATTGATGAGACCCTAAACCAATGTGTACCTTGCTGCCCCCAAAGATCCATCCCTTCAATTAGTACTTTGTGAGATTGAATTTTATATGGTATACGCATTGTAATTGCCTTAAAAAAATATAAACAATAATATACTCTACTTAACAATGCTCCAAAAAGAAAATTTTCAAATTCTAAATCTTACGTTTGCACAAAGGCCAATTTGCGATCCCCCCAACACTTACTGTATTTTGTATAGTAGTTTATCATTGACATAGTTAATTCGGCTTATTTTGAGTGCCACGGGCTGGTGGCCCAGAGGTAGAATCTCTGATTCTGTATGCTGGGTTCCCAGTTTCAATTTCTGTCGGAGGGAAATCGTAGGTATACACTGCTGATGAGACTTAATAAAGTTGAAACAGCTCTACGGTGTTCCACGCCGCATGCGTTATTTGCTGGGTTTACTTGTCATGATTATTTTCAATAATTATTGAATTTTATATGATATACGCATTGTAATTGCCTTCAAAAAATATAACAATAATATACTTTACTTAACAATGCTCCAAAAAGCAAATTTTCGAATTCTAAAAAAAAGAATTTTTTGAGATTTTTTTTTACTCATTTCAATACTTGTTTAAATGTTCGAAAATTAATTTTATGGAAGCCACCAAGAATAAAAATATGAATTACCTCCCTTAGCATAAATTGAAGAGTTAAATTATTTTCTCATAGAATATTCCCCTTAAGTTTTTTTTTCTATTCACAACTTCTGTCTTTTATCTATATATAAATAAAAAGTTTTTATTTATACTGTAATTAATATCAAACACTGACCAACTTGCAGAGATTTTACACCCCCAAAGTGGTGAAAAAAAATGAGAAAGTATTGAAATAAAATAATGCATTATTAAGTTCGTTCATTGATTAATCAACACTGAAAATTTAATAAAAATCCGATAATTCCATGATTTTTGGTAAATTATTTCTGTAAGGGGGGGGGGCTAAATTCCTTTTATCAAAAAAAAAAAAAACAAAAAAAAACGGATTTTACGTCAATCAAACAAGACAAAAAATATTATGACACTTACGCAACACCATAAAAAAAACGGTTGTAAACAAACCATTTCCATTTCAAACAAAACTAAAATATTTTTTATTTTTTTACATGCAAAAAACGGATTTTACTTATTAAAAGTTAAAACGAGTGAGTAAAATTTCAGTAATATTTAATGATATGTATTTAAAGTAACGCCTTACTTATTTCTACAAAGAAATGTTTATAAGTATTTTAAAACTATTTTTAAACAATTATTGAACACGATAAATCAAAATAAATTCGAGTTAACTTTTCCTAGAAATTTGGATGATTTTTAATGTATAAATTGTATTAAAAATAAATTGCATACGTAATGATATTTTTCTTTTTTTTAAATGATGGTCATTATGTTACTACTTATCGATTTAGATAAGGTTTGGCCCTTAAATAATAGATTTAATTATTTTTAATTCGTTTTTAAAACTCTTATCAGACGATAAAAAAGGGTAACCGTACTTACTATACCTTAGATCATTTTCGAAGAGAAATTGAAAATGCAATTTAAATAATCTGGTTTCATTTTTGGGCTTCCATACTGTACAATTACGGGTGCAAGATCATAGTTGGGACTAACGAAGAAAAAAAACAAAAAAACTGTTACTTGTTGAAAGACGGACATAAAATCAGGATCCAGTTTATGATAATGCTTACATTGTAAATCGAACCCCTACTTTACAATCAAATGAAACATTAGAAAAAAGTGACAAAAATTTAGTTTTAAATATTTAGTTTTTATATACACTAAATTTTATCTGTTTTTTTTTTTCTTCTTTTTAGGTTTCCGAACTCTAATATTACAAGCGTCAGATTTTGATTGAAGATTACCAAAAACATAAATACGGCCATAAAATGAGGGTCCAGTTTATTATTATGTTTACTTTTTAAATCAAACCCCCACTTTAGAACTAATCTTTCTCTAAAAAAATTAGAGGATACTCATTCGAATAAATATTAAAATACACAAGGAAAATATATTTAGTAATCTAAAATTATAGGTAAGAAAAAAAAAATCATCGCATGAAGATGGACATAAAATGAGGGTCCAGTTTATGATAATGTTTAAATTGTAAATGAAACCCCCACTTTAAGACTAAGTTGAACAGAATCTGACAAAATACACATTAAAATGAATATATTTTCTACCAATCATTTACTACGGGGTTAAATCAAATTTTAAACAGAATAATAAAAATGTCTTTCTCTAGAAATACAAATAAATATGTATTTTTTATTTGTAAAGAAAGAAATTAAACGGTGATACTTACATTTCTGACTACATAAGGATGTCTACTACGAAAATGTGTTTACTATATTACTGAAAGAAATTAAATGGCGATACTTACTTCTTTCGATATTAATTCGTCTGATTTCTTTTTTTCTTTTCAGAAATACAACCTTAGTGAAAAGTTATAAAAATGTTAAGTTTTAAATAAACTAAATTTTATCTAATTAAATTAAATTTTAAACATCGCCGTCGTTTATGATTGATAAGAAATGTTTTTTAAAAGAACAAAATTCAAGGGAGATAATAATATAATTCAAAACTATTATAAGATTTGATTTTATTTATTTAGAAATTAAAAATTCATTTTATTTTCATTTTTCGGCAATTTCGATTTTATTTCATTTTTATTATTCTCTAATTAAAAATCTTTTTTTTTTTAAATTATTTTCAATTCTAAACTCCATTAAAAAAAAGATATTGAATACAGCAATAATACAACTTAAATTTATTGAGTGTAGCAAATATACAACATATAAATATTTCTTAAAACATTTTGAAATTCACATTCTAAACTCCATTAAAAAAAGATATTGAATACAGCAATAATACAACTTAAATTTATTGAGTGTAGCAAATATACAACACATAAATATTTCTTAAAACATTTTGAAATTCACATTCTAAACTCCATTAAAACAAAAGATATTGAATACAGGATTAATACAACTTAAATTTCTTGAGTGTAGCAAATATACAACACATAAATATTTCTTAAAACATTTTGAAATTCACATTCTAAACTCCATTAAAACAAAAGATATTGAATACAGCAATAATACAACTTAAATTTATTGAGTGTAGCAAATATACAACACATAAATATTTCTTAAAACATTTTGAAATTCACATTCTAAACTCCATTAAAAAAAGATATTGAATACAGCAATAATACAACTTAAATTTATTGAGTGTAGCAAATATACAACATATAAATATTTCTTAAAACATTTTGAAATTCACATTCTAAACTCCATTAAAAAAAGATATTGAATACAGCAATAATACAACTTAAATTTATTGAGTGTAGCAAATATACAACACATAAATATTTCTTAAAACATTTTGAAATTCACATTCTAAACTCCATTAAAAAAAGATATTGAATACAGCAATAATACAACTTAAATTTATTGAGTGTAGCAAATATACAACACATAAATATTTCTTAAAACATTTTGAAATTCACATTCTAAACTCCATTAAAACAAAAGATATTGAATACAGCAATAATACAACTTAAATTTATTGAGTGTAGCAAATATACAACACAATATTTCTTAAACATTTTGAAATTCACATTCGAAACTCCATTAAAAAAAAGATATTGAATCCAGCAATAATACAACTTCAATTTATTGAGTGTAGCAAATATACAACACATAAATATTTCTTAAAACATTTTGAAATTCACATTCTAAACTCCATTTAAAAAAAAGATATTGAATACAGCAATAATACAACTTAAATTTATTGAGTGTAGCAAATATACAACACATAAATATTTCTTAAAACATTTTGAAATTCACATTCTAAACTCCATTAAAAAAAGATATTGAATACAGCAATAATACAACTTAAATTTATTGAGTGTAGCAAATATACAACATATAAATATTTCTTAAAACATTTTGAAATTCACATTCTAAACTCCATTTAAAAAAAGATATTGAATCCAGCAATAATACAACTTCAATTTATTGAGTGTAGCAAATATACAACACATAAATATTTCTTAAAACATTTTGAAATTCACATTCTAAACTCATTTAAAAAAAAGATATTGAATCCAGCAATAATACAACTTAAATTTATTGAGTGTAGCAAATATACAACATATAAATATTTCTTAAAACATTTTGAAATTCACATTCTAAACTCCATTAAAAAAAAGATATTGAAATACAGCAATAATACAACTTCAATTTATTGAGTGTAGCAAATATACAACATATTTCCTAAAACATTTTGAAATTCACATTCTAAATTCCATTAAAACTCCATTAGAAGCATTGACCTCTAAACATTGCATGAATAAGGGTTTTCTTGTGTGTATTCATGTAATTTTTTGAAAGTTTTGCTTTTAGAAAATAGTTTCTATCTTTTGTGTGTTTGAGTATAGCTTGAAAAAATTTGTTAAAAGAAAATGAAAAAAATGAAAAAAAAAAAAGACTAAAAAAATGTGAAGTTTGTGGATTTGCATTTTCACCAAGAGGACATTTGAAAAAACACAAGTGAACACACATTGGCGATATTATACCCATTGTGATAGCGGCAACTAGGCTGGTGAAGCAAAATTTGAAAAAATACCTTGAAACAATACCAGGGAAAGTTGTTATGAAATACAAATAGCAGCTATCAAAGGAAAATGCTCCATCCTAAAAAGATTCTTAGGATATAAATACTATTTATAAAGGAATCAAGTGTTAGTCTCAGGAGAGGGGCCCTTGACTTTTAGAAATTGTTATAAGAAAATAAAACAAAAAAGAGAAACTTTTTGTGAAGTGTGTCCATCAGAATTTTCACAGATGGGAATTGAAAAACCACATTCGAACACACAATGGCAAAAATACTTGTGAAGTTTGTGCATCAGTAGTCCCAAAAGGGGCACTTTGAAAAGCAACATGCGAATACACACTTAAAAAAAAACTTTCTCCTATAAAATGTGTATATTAGCATTTTTACAAAGAGGAAATTTGAAAAAACACATGAGAACACATACTGAAGATATTGTCATTTGGAATAAAAATGAAAAGACTGAACTCCTTATTGATGTAACTGTCCCAAATTATTATCATAAAATACCAAGACCTCAAGAATGACTAAATGGGTCATTTAAATAAATCAACATCATACCAGTTATGGAGTTATGGTAGATGCAATTGGGTTTGTCAAGAAAAAACTTTTTAAAATATACAAACTGATATATATATATATATACAAAAGATACAAACTGCTAAGAAGTAAAAATAGCATCTATAAAAATAGCATCCTCAATCTTAAAACGAACCCTAGCATATTACTATACATGAAAGAATAAAGTATTCATCCTAAGAAGGAGACACCTTGTTCTCTAAGAAATTGTTAAAAGAAAATTACAAAAAAATGCAGAAGCGTTTTTCTGTTGAAGTTGTGAACCAGTGTGATACTATGATTGAGGAAGAACATGGTCAGAAAAAAAAATAAAAATAAAAATAAAATTTGTTAAAGCCCAGGCATAGGTAAATGGGTGGGTGGTTGTCCTTTTTACAAACACAAAAGCTGTAAAATTTAAGATAATTGTACGGCCACCGTGAAGTTAAGCTACTTAGTGATGATATCTTTAGGCATCTAGGTATTAAAAGCAAAAAGGCTATTTTTATGAGGAAATATCTTTTGAAGAAATTAATGGTCGAAGTATTGAAGACACTATGTTCGAAAAGAAATTTAATTGCTTTAATTTAAAGCGATAATGCCAACTAAAAGTCTGTGTCAGATTTGTGTCGGCCATTTCGGAGGGTCCTGCCGTAGAGAGGTGTAGAACAAAAGAACAAATACAATCTTTATTTCTTACAAAAGAAGAAGTTAATTTCATCATGACCAACAAACTACTCTCAATAGCCTCAAAGATAAAGAAATAATCTCCATATGAGATAGATATAATCAGGAAAGAGTCCTCAATAAAGCAGTTTCAATCACCCAAGAAAAATATATACCATTGGAGCAGAGAGGAAAATAGTAAAGAAAATATCTATCTACATATGAGATAGATATTAATCAGGAAGAGTCCTCAATCGAGCAATATAAACACCCAATGGAGCAGAGAAATAGATAAGAATATCTATAAGATAGATATAATCAAGGAAAGAGTCCTCAATAAAGCAAGTTTGCACTTCACCAATCACCATGAGCAAGAAAAAATATAAAACACCCAATGGAGATATATTAAAGAGCAAGTTTGCACTTCACCAATCACCATGAGCAAGAAAAATATAAACAGACCAATGGAGCAGAGAGGAAAATAGATAAAGAAATATCTATCTACATATGAGATAGATATATCAAGGAAAGAGTCCTCAATAAAGCAAGTTTGCACTTCACCAATCACCATGAGCAGAAAAATATAAACAGACCAATGGAGCAGAGAGGAAAATAGATAAAGAAATATCTATCTACATATGAGATAGATATATCAGAAAGAGGTCCTCAATAAAGCAGTTTGCACTTCACCAATCACCATGAGCAAGAAAATATAAACAGACCAATGGAGCAGAGAGGAAAATAGATAAAGAAATTCTATCTACATATGAGATAAGATATATCAAGGAAAGAGTCCTCAATAAAGCAAGTTTGCCACTTCACCAATCACCATGAGCAAGAAAAATATAACAGACCCAATGGAGCAGAGAGGAAAATAGATAAAAATATCTATCTATCATATGAGATAGATATAATCAAGGAAAGAGTCCTCAATAAAGCAGTTTGCACTTCACCAATCACCATGAGCAAGAAAAATATAACAGACCCAATGGAGCAGAGAGGAAAATAGATAAAGAAATATCTATCTACATATTGGAGATATAAATCAAGGAAAGAGTCCTCAATAAAGCAAGTTTGCACTTCACCAATCACCATGAGCAAGAAAAATATAAACAGACCCAATGGAGCGCAGAGAGGAAAATAGATAAAGAAATATCTATCTACATATGAGATAGATATAATCAAGGAAAGAGTCCTCAATAAAGCAAGTTGCACTTCACCAATCACCATGAGCAAGAAAAATATAAACAGACCCAATGGAGCAGAGAGGAAAATAGATAAAGAAATATCTATCTACATATGAGATAGATATAATCAAGGAAAGAGTCCTCAATAAAGCAAGTTTGCACTTCACCAATCACCATGAGCAAGAAAAATATAAAGCGCCAATGGAGCAGAGAGGAAAATAGATAAAGAAATATCTATCTACATATGAGATAGATATAATCAAGGAAAGAGTCCTCAATAAAGCAAGTTTGCACTTCACCATCACCATGAGCAAGAAAAATATATAACAAGACCCAATGGAGCAGAGAGGAAAATAGATAAAAGAAAATATCTATCTACATATGAGATAGATATAATCAAGGAAAGAGTCCTCATAAAGCAAGTTTGCAACTTCACCAATCACCATGAGCAAGAAAAATATAAACAGAACCCAATGGATGCAGAGAGGAAAATAGATAAGAAATATCTATCTACATATGAGATAGATATAATCAAGGAAAGAGTCCTCAATAAAGCAAGTTTGCACTTCACCAATCCCATGAGCAAGAAAAAATATAAACAGACCAATGGAGCAGAGAGGAAAATAGATAAAGAAATATCTATCTCATATGAGATAGATATAATCAAGGAAAGAGTCCTCATAAAGCAGTTTGCACTTCACCAATCACCATGAGCAAGAAAAATATAAACAGACCCAATGAGCAGAGAGGAAAATAGATAAAGAAATATCTATCTACATATGAGATAGATATAATCAAGGAAAGAGTCCTCAATAAAGCAAGTTTGCACTTCACCCAATCACCATGAGCAAGAAAAAATATAACAGACCCAATGGAGCAGAGAGGAAATAGATAAAGAAATATCTATCTCCATATGAGATAGATATAATCAAGGAAAGAGTCCTCAATAAAGCAAGTTTGCACTTCACCAATCACCATGAGCAAGAAAAAATATAAACAGACCCAATGGAGCAGAGAGGAAATAGATAAAGAAATATCTATCTACATATGAGATAGATATAATCAAGGAAAGAGTCCTCAATAAAGCAAGTTTTGCACTTCCCAATCACCATGAGCAAGAAAAAATATAAACAGACCCAATGGAGCAGAGAGGAAAATAGATAAAGAAATATCTATCTACATATGAGATAGATATAATCAAGGAAAGAGTCCTCAATAAAGCAAGTTTGCACTTCACCAATCACCATGAGCAAGAAAAATATAACAGACCCAATGGAGCAGAGAGGAAATAGATAAAGAAATATCTATCTCCATATGAGATAGATATAATCAAGGAAAGAGTCCTCAATAAAGCAAGTTTGCACTTCACCAATCACCATGAGCAAGAAAAATATAAACAGACCCAATGGAGCAGAGAGGAAAATAGATAAAGAAATATCTATCTACATATGAGATAGATATAATCAAGGAAAGAGTCCTCAATAAAGCAAGTTTGCACTTCACCAATCACCATGAGCAAGAAAAATATAAACAGACCCAATGGAGCAGAGAGGAAAATAGATAAAGAAATATCTATCTACATATGAGATAGATATAATCAAGGAAAGAGTCCTCAATAAAGCAAGTTTGCACTTCACCAATCACCATGAGCAAGAAAAATATAAACAGACCCAATGGAGCAGAGAGGAAAATAGATAAAGAAATATCTATCTACATATGAGATAGATATAATCAAGGAAAGAGTCCTCAATAAAGCAAGTTTGCACTTCACCAATCACCATGAGCAAGAAAAATATAAACAGACCCAATGGAGCAGAGAGGAAAATAGATAAAGAAATATCTATCTACATATGAGATAGATATAATCAAGGAAAGAGTCCTCAATAAAGCAAGTTTGCACTTCACCAATCACCATGAGCAAGAAAAATATAAACAGACCCAATGGAGCAGAGAGGAAAATAGATAAAGAAATATCTATCTCCATATGAGATAGATATAATCAAGGAAAGAGTCCTCAATAAAGCAAGTTTGCACTTCACCAATCACCATGAGCAAGAAAAATATAAACAGACCCAATGGAGCAGAGAGGAAAATAGATAAAGAAATATCTATCTACATATGAGATAGATATAATCAGGAAAGAGTCCTCAATAAAGCAAGTTTGCACTTCACCAATCACCATGAGCAAGAAAAATATAAACAGACCCAATGGAGCAGAGAGGAAAATAGATAAAGAAATATCTATCTACATATGAGATAGATATAATCAAGGAAAGAGTCCTCATAAAGCAAGTTTGCACTTCACCAATCACCATGAGCAAGAAAAATATAAACAGACCCAATGGAGCAGAGAGGAAAATAGATAAAGAAATATCTATCTACATATGAGATAGATATAATCAAGGAAAGAGTCCTCAATAAAGCAAGTTTGCCTTCACCAATCACCATGAGCAAGAAAAATATAAACAGACCCAATGGAGCAGAGAGGAAAATAGATAAAGAAATATCTATCTACATATGAGATAGATATAATCAAGGAAAGAGTCCTCAATAAAGCAAGTTTGCACTTCACCAATCACCATGAGCAAGAAAAATATAAACAGACCCAATGGAGCAGAGAGGAAAATAGATAAAGAAATATCTATCTACATATGAGATAGATATAATCAAGGAAAGAGTCCTCAATAAAGCAAGTTTGCACTTCACCAATCACCATGAGCAAGAAAAATATAAACAGACCCAATGGAGCAGAGAGGAAAATAGATAAAGAAATATCTATCTACATATGAGATAGATATAATCAAGGAAAGAGTCCTCAATAAAGCAAGTTTGCACTTCACCAATCACCATGAGCAAGAAAAATATAAACAGACCCAATGGAGCAGAGAGGAAAATAGATAAAGAAATATCTATCTACATATGAGATAGATATAATCAAGGAAAGAGTCCTCAATAAAGCAAGTTTGCACTTCACCAATCACCATGAGCAAGAAAAATATAAACAGACCCAATGGAGCAGAGAGGAAAATAGATAAAGAAATATCTATCTACATATGAGATAGATATAATCAAGGAAAGAGTCCTCAATAAAGCAAGTTTGCACTTCACCAATCACCATGAGCAAGAAAAATATAAACAGACCCAATGGAGCAGAGAGGAAAATAGATAAAGAAATATCTATCTACATATGAGATAGATATAATCAAGGAAAGAGTCCTCAATAAAGCAAGTTTGCACTTCACCAATCACCATGAGCAAGAAAAATATAAACAGACCCAATGGAGCAGAGAGGAAAAATGGACACTGATATGGACAATGGAATTTGCCAAAACGAAATACCAAAACCAGAAAGAGAGTTGTAAAGAATAGCATCACCAGTGCCCATCCAAGAAGAACATTCAAAGGAGAGATTGACCTGTCAGAAATTTAATTTTCTTAAGGTTGGATCTTTCTTACAGGATGAGAATACAAAAATGAAAAATGGCATTGACACTATGATCAAAGAAATCTATGCCCAATCAGCAGTCTTCTCCCTATGCCTAAGGTTTGTCAACCCCCGCCTACAAATCAGATACAAACCTCTATATCCCCGCAAACTTAAACAGTATCACCAAACCCAGGCTTAAAATGCCCACTATTACCAAAAGAGAACTGTCCATTAAATAAGGACATCTCCACAAAAGTCTTCCCCATCAAATGCTGCATAAAGCCAATGTGTTCAACCTGGTCACAATAAAGAACAAGCTCACCCCACCTCAAAATATCCCACTGAATGTGGACCAGATGGAATTAGAGGAGCAACTGGCCAACCGCGGGGTATGGCTATAGAAGATCAACCTAAACTGGTTCAAATGGTAATGAACAAAGCCTCCCAAACCCGTATTATGAGGGTTAATAGCATGATGTATACAAACAAAACTGGTCCCAGTTGATACCTCTTTAGAGGAAATTAACCATGCAACATATGGAGTAGTTTGTGGATCAGCATTTTCACAGAAGGTCCACTTGAAAAGTCACATGAAAACACATACGGGAGAGATGATGCCCTCACACAGCTGGTCCCACATGATGCATCTTTAGAGGAAATTAACCGTGGAACATATGGGGAAGTATGGTATATACAAACAAAACACCTTCCACACCAACAAAAAAGGGGAACAGGAATTTGTAAGGGGAAACCAATCGGTCCAGTTTGGATAAAAAGCTCTGACAGAAAATAAAGAAGTGCAGAGCAGACATTGCAGATATCTGGCTTCCTCTTAAATGAGAGTCCCAGTATAAAATGGCGGAAAAAAATTAAAATAAAAACAAATATTCCTTAAAAACAACAGAGCGGCTAAGTGCTAGGATAGCAGAAGACTGTGAAATATTGTGAGTCAAGTGACCATAATGGCAACCAGGCCTTGAATGGCTCAGCCACCAAGATTCATTGAGTGATCAGATTGGGTCTCTCTAACCAGATGTCCAGCCAAAGGGCCAAAGTGAAGTATTGTGAGTCAAGTGACCATAATGACAACCAAGCCTTGAATGGCTCAACCACCAAGATTCATTGAGTGATCAGATTGGGTCTCTCTAACCAGATGTCCAGCCAAAGGGCCAAAGTGAAGTATTGTGAGTCAAGTGACCATAATGGCAACCAGGCCTTGAATGGCTCAAACACCAAGATTCATTGAGTGATCAGATTGGGTCTCTCTAACCAGATGTCCAGCCAAAGGGCCAAAGTGAAGTATTGTGAGTCAAGTGACCATAATGGCAACCAGGCCTTGAATGGCTCAACCACCAAGATTCATTGAGTGATCAGATTGGGTCTCTCTAACCAGATGTCCAGCCAAAGGGCCAAAGTGAAGTATTGTGAGTCAAGTGACCATAATGGCAACCAGGCCTTGAATGGCTCAACCACCAAGACTCATTGAGTGATCAGATTGGGTCTCTCTAACCAGATGTCCAGCCAAAGGGCCAAAGTGAAGTATTGTGTGTCAAGTGACCATAATGGCAACCAGGCCTTGAATGGCTCAACCACCAAGACTCATTGAGTGATCAGATTGGGTCTCTCTAACCAGATGTCCAGCCAAAGGTCCAAAGTGAAGTATTGTGAGTCAAGTGACCATAATGGCAACCAGGCCTTGAATGGCTCAACCACCAAGACTCATTGAGTGATCAGATTGGGTCTCTCTAACCAGATGTCCAGCCAAAGGTCCAAAGTGAAGTATTGTGAGTCAAGTGACCATAAAGATAACAAAGCCATGGATGGTTCAGCCACCAAGACTCATTGAGTGATCAGATTGGGTTACTCTAACCATATGTCCAGCCAAAGGGCCAAAGTGAAGTGTTGCAAGTCAAGTGACCATAAAGATAACAAAGCCATGGATGGTTTAGCCACCTAGACCCATTGAGTGATCAGACTGGGTCTCTCTAACCAGATGTCCAGCCAAAGGGCCAAAGTGAAGTATTGTGTGTCAAGTGACCATAATGGGAACCAGGCCTTGAATGGCTCAACCCCCAAGACTCATTGAGTGATCAGATTGGGTCTCTCTAACCAGATGTCCAGCCAAAGGTCCAAAGTGAAGTATTGTGAGTCAAGTGACCATAATGGCAACCAGGCCTTGAATGGCTCAACCACCAAGACTCATTGAGTGATCAGATTGGGTCTCTCTAACCAGATGTCCAGCCAAAGGTCCAAAGTGAAGTATTGTGAGTCAAGTGACCATAAAGATAACAAAGCCATGGATGGTTCAGCCACCAAGACTCATTGAGTGATCAGATTGGGTCACTCTAACCATATGTCCAGCCAAAGGGCCAAAGTGAAGTGTTGCAAGTCAAGTGACCATAAAGATAACAAAGCCATGGATGGTTTAGCCACCTAGACCCATTGAGTGATCAGACTGGGTCTCTCTAACCAGATGTCCAGCCAAAGGGCCAAAGTGAAGTATTGTGTGTCAAGTGACCATAATGGCAACCAGGCCTTGAATGGCTCAACCCCCAAGACTCATTGAGTGATCAGATTGGGTCTCTCTAACCAGATGTCCAGCCAAAGGTCCAAAGTGAAGTATTGTGAGTCAAGTGACCATAATGGCAACCAGGCCTTGAATGGCTCAACCACCAAGACTCATTGAGTGATCAGATTGGGTCTCTCTAACCAGATGTCCAGCCAAAGGTCCAAAGTGAAGTATTGTGAGTCAAGTGACCATAAAGATAACAAAGCCATGGATGGTTCAGCCACCAAGACTCATTGAGTGATCAGATTGGGTCACTCTAACCAGATGTCCAGCCAAAGGGCCAAAGTGAAGTGTTGCAAGTCAAGTGACCATAAAGATAACAAAGCCATGGATGGTTTAGCCACCTAGACCCATTGAGTGATCAGACTGGGTCTCTCTAACCAGATGTCCAGCCAAAGGGCCAAAGTGAAGTGTTACAAGTCAAGTGACCATAAAGATAACAAAGCCATGGATGGTTCAGCCACCTAGACCCATTGAGTGATCAGACTGGGTCTCTCTAACCAGATGTCCAGCCAAAGGGCCAAAGTGAAGTGTTGTAAATCAAGTGACCATAAAGATAACAAAGCCATGGATGGTTCAGCCACCTAGACCCATTGAGTGATCAGACTGGGTCTCTCTAACCAGATGTCCAGCCAAAGGGCCAAAGTGAAGTGTTACAAGTCAAGTGACCATAAAGATAACAAAGCCATGGATGGTTCAGCCACCTAGACCCATTGAGTGATCAGACTGGGTCTCTCTAACCAGATGTCCAGCCAAAGGGCCAAAGTGAAGTGTTGTAAATCAAGTGATCATAAAGATAACAAAGCCATGGATGGTTCAGCCACCTAGACCCATTGAGTGATCAGACTGGGTCTCTCTAACCAGATGTCCAGCCAAAGGGCCAAAGTGAAGTGTTGCAAGTCAAGTGACCATAAAGATAACAAAGCCATGGATGGTTCACCCACCAGAACTGACTGAGTGATCAGACATTTCACAGGAAAATGGTTTCTTTCCAGTGTGTGCTTGCATGTGTCATTTCAAGTGTGTGCATTTGGGTATTGTATTTTTACACTGTCCTCATGAGAAAGATTTAAACCAGATATTTCACAGGAAAAAGTTTTCTCTCCAGGGTGTGTTTGCATGTCTTTTCACTTGTGTGCATTTGGGTATTGTGTTTTTACACTGTCCCCCTGAGGAAGATTTAAACCAGAAATTTCACAAGAAAAAGTATTCTGGTCTTGTTCAGTAGTGTGTGCTTGCATATGTCTTTTCAAATGTGATTTCCTTGAAAATGCAGATCCACAAACTTCACAAGAAAATGGTTTTTCTCCAGTATGTAATCGCATGTGTCTTTGCAAATGTCCCCTGTGTGAAAATGTTGAATCACAAACTTCACAAGAAAATGGTTTCTCGCCAGTGTGTGTTCGCATATGGCCTCTCAAAGTTCCTTTTTGTGCAAATGCTAATCCACAAAATTTGCAAGAAAAAGGTCTCTCACCTGTGTGTGTTCGCACATGGCCGTCCAAAGTTCCTTTTTGTGAAAATGCTAATCCACACACTTCACAAGAAAAAGGTCTCTCCCCAGTGTGTTTTCTCATGTGGCTTTTCAATGTTCCTTTTAGTGAAAATGCTGATCCACACACTTCACAATTAAAAGGTTTCACTCCAGTGTGTGTTCGTAAATGTATATTTAAAAGTCTTCTTTGTGAAAATGATGATTCACAAATTTGACAAGAAAATTGTTTCTTCACAATTGGTGTTTGCATATCACCTTTTAAATTGGAACATTCGGAAATTGATGATTTACACAATGAATGCAAAGAAACTTTCTTTGCAGGACCTTCTTCCATGGGATTTTCCATGTTTGTATTGAATGATGTTAAATAAGTCTTAAGACCACTTGATAAGAATAAGGTTCTTTTCTCTTTGTATAGTTGCCAGTAGAATTTGATATGTGAGTTTAGCAAAAATTATGATTTACTTTATTTTCAGGTGTAAGGATTCTCTTCTTTATTTGCTTGGATTCAATGACATAATATGAACTCTGTTAATATGCAGGTTCACACACCTTGCAAGAATGGGGTTTCTTTTTCAGTCTTTTCAGATCTCAAAATGCATACACCTTGCAAGAATGGGGTTTCTTTTTCAGTCTTTTCAGATCTCAAAATTCATACACCTTGCAAGAATGGGGTTTCTTTTCCGTCTTTTCAGATCTCAAAATGCATACACCTTGCAAGAATGGGGTTTCTTTTCCGTCTTTTCAGATCTCAAAATTCTTGTCGTCCACTGCATTTGATATCTGAAAATAAAAAACAGGAATTATTAAAGAATATCAGATGTTTCTGTTTTATTTAAAGTGAGAAAATTAGAATGAATTACTTTCTGTCTCAATTAACAGTGATATCATCAAACAAGGTTACAATGGTCAGTTGATAACAAAATGAAAAAAAAGGAAAGACAACTTTTCATTTTTAAAAGAAATTGATAAACACTTAAAATTTGTTTTTATTTTTTTGGAATCAACCCTTCAAAATTACCATATTTACCTGTTTATTTCTAATTAATTTTGGTATATAGATATTTGACTTATTGATTAGACCCTGGTCCAACCTATATCTTGTAGCCCTCAGGGTCCATCAGTGTGGCCCTCCAATTCCCACAAGGACAATATATTGCTACCAAACAGACCTGATATTTGACTTATTGATTAGACCCTGGTCCAACCTATATCTTGTAGCCCTCATGGTCCATCAGTGTGACCCTCCAATTCCCACAAAGATAATATATTGCTACCAAACAGACCTGATATTTGACTTATTGATTAGACCCTGGTCCAACCTATATCTTGTAGCCCTCACGGTCCATCAGTGTGACCCTCCAATTCCCACAAAGATAATATATTGCTACCAAACAGACCTGATATTTGACTTATTGATTAGAACTTGGTCCAACCTATATCTTGTAGCCCGCAGGGTCCATCAGTGTGGCCTCCAATTTCCACAAAGACAATATATTGCTACCAAACAGACCTGATATTTGACTTATTGATTAGACCCTGGTCCAACCTATATCTTGTAGCCCTCACGGTCCATCAGTGTGACCCTCCAATTCCCACAAAGATAATATATTGCTACCAAACAGACCTGATATTTGACTTATTGATTAGAACTTGGTCCAACCTATATCTTGTAGCCCGCAGGGTCCATCAGTGTGGCCCTCCAATTTCCACAAAGACAATATATTGCTACCAAACAGACCTGATATTTGACTTATTGATTAGACCCTGTCCAACCTATATCTTGTAGCCCTCACGGTCCATCAGTGTGACCCTCCAATTCCCACAAAGATAATATATTGCTACCAAACAGACCTGATATTTGACTTATTGATTAGACCCTAGTCCAACCTATAACTTGTAGTCAAATTAACAAAATCATTGAGGAGATGCATGAAAACAAAAGAAAATAAAAATATCTTTCAATAGAAACTTCATTATTTATTGATTATATACCAAAAATTTTATTAATATCTGATAATTAGCCAATATCAAGTGAATCTTTTGAAAAATAAGGTTTTTAGCAGGTGCATGTTTTTGTACATATTTATTAAGTACAAAATATTTAGAATTTTATTTACGTTTTCAATTTGAATTTTCTTCTTGAGAAAAAAATGATCGGATTTTTGCAGTATTGTTTGAGAAGATAAAAATATAAATTAATTAAAATAATTTCAAAATAAATCTAAAGAATATCAACAAACAATATCACTTATATCTTTTTGGAGTGAAATCGAAAATACAGTTTGAATAATCTTGTTTTCTTTTTGGGCTTCCATACAGTACAATTACTAGTGCAAGATCACGGTAGGTGCTAACGAAAAAAGTAAAAAAAAATAAAAAACCTGTTACTTCCAGAAAACGGACATAAAATCAGGATCTAGTTTATAATAATGCCTACATTCTAAACCGAACCCCCACTTTACAATCAAATGACACAGAGTAAAGTGACAAACATTAGTTTCAAATATTTAGTTTTTAAATACAATATATTTGATGTTTTTTTATTCATCTTTTTAGGCTTTCGTAATATAAAATTACCGGCATTAGATTTAGATCAGAGCCTACGATAAAACATAGATACGGTCATAAAATGAAGGTCCAGTTTATCATTATGCCTATATTGTAAATCGAACCCCCCGTTTAGAACCAATCTTTCTCACAAAAATGAAAAATTTTGGAATATACATATTACAATGAATATTAAAATACATAAAGAAAATATAATTAGCATTGTTAAAATGAATACTGAAATACATTAAGAAAATATATTTAGTATTGTAAAAATACGGATGTGAGAAAAAAATGTTTATTGCACAAAGACGGACATAAAATGAGGTTTCGATTTATTATAATGTTTAAAATTAAGTGAAACCGAAGTTTATCACAAAATACACATTAAAATTAATATATTTTCTGAAAAATATTCACCAAGGGACTAAATCAAATTTTAAACAGAATAATAAAGAGAAGTCTTTCTCTACAAATAAATACGTATTTTATTTTTATTTGTAATGAAAGAAAAAATTAAATGTTGATACTTACTTCTTTCGATATCAATTCGTCTGATTTCTTATTTTTTTCAAAATGCAACTTCATTGAAAAGTGATAAAAATGTAAAGTTTTAAATAAATTAAATTTTATCTGGTTGAATTAAAGTTTAAACATCACCATCGTTTATATTTGATAGAAAATGTTTTCTAAAGAGCAAAATTCAAGGGAGATAAATTTAGATATAATATAAAACATTTTAATTATAAAAAAATTATTTTATTTCATTTACTCAGAAATGAGAAGTTTATTTCATTTTTATTATTTGGCAAGCCCAAAAATTATTTAATTTCATTTTATTCCTTATCAATAAATAAATTTAAATAAATCTTGGTTATGAAAGAAAACCGTGACACGTAATTGAGCACAAAATTTTAAAAAATGTAAAAAAAATAATAATATTTTTTTAAATATACGAGTTAAAAAAATGGGTAATTTATGAGGAAGTGCGTCCCAGTCCCCTGCCTCCGAAATTGCTGCCCGGTGAATTTTAAAATTTAAAATTTAAAAATTAAAAATTAATCTTAAAACGTTTACCAAAAATCAGATAAAATGCATTTATCAAATTTAAAGTGTATACTTGAATTTATTATTTTCAAAGGAGATGATTAAAAAAAATTAAAAATTAATCTTAAAACGATTACCAAAAATAAGATAAAATGCATTTATCAAATTTAAAGTGTATACTTGAATTTATTATTTTCAAAGGAGATGATTAAAAAAAATGAAAGATCAAATCCAGAAGACCACATAAGAAAATAAATTTATTTCCTGGAACTAAAGTGGAGATGGGAAATGATCACCAGACAATCTGGAACCATCATTGTCTCAAAGATATTCTAACGCTAACAAAAGTAAATAAATGAATGAGATCTTAATTTAATTCTGAATATTTATCAATAAAAACAAAACAAAGAATAACTAACAACATAAATGTCCTTCTTATATTTAGGATTGTATGGACCATTTCCATTACTTGCTATGGTTTTTCCACAAACCATAAGTACATGGAAGTTTAAATATCACAAAGATTCAAATGAAATTATTCTTTTATAATTCAGTACTAATTGTAAAATCTTATGGTAATCTAATCTGTGCAGAAAAGCATCTGGGAGCTCAGTCAGTAGAGAAATGGTTCTTCTGCAAACCATAAGTACATAAAGTTTAAATATCACACAGATTCCAATTAAATTATTCTTTTATAATTCAGTACTAATTGTAAAGTCTTATGGTAATCTAATCTGTGCAGAAAATCATCTGGGAGCTCAGTCAGTAGAGAAATGGTTCTTCCACAAACCATAAGTACATAAAGTTTAAATATCACACAGATTCCAATTAAATTATTCTTTTATAATTCAGTACTAATTGTAAAGTCTTATGGTAATCTAATCTGTGCAGAAAAGCATCTGGGAGCTCAGTCAGTAGAGAAATGGTTCTTCTGCAAACCATAAGTACATAAAGTTTAATTATCACACAGATTCCAATTAAATTATTATTTTATAATTCAGTACTAATTGTAAAATCTTATGGTAATCTAATCTGTGCAGAAAAGCATCTGGGAGCTCAGTCAGTAGAGAAATGGTTCTTCTGCAAACCATAAGTACATAAAGTTTAAATATCACACAGATTCCAATTAAATTATTCTTTTATAATTCAGTACTAATTGTAAAGTCTGATGGTAATCTAATCTGTGCAGAAAAGCATCTGGGAGCTCAGTCAGTAGAGAAATGGTTCTTCCGCAAACCATTAGTACATAAAGTTTAAATATCACACAGATTCCAATTCAATTATTCTTTTATAATTCAGTACTAATTGTAAAGTCTTATGGTAATCTAATGTGTGCAGAAAAGCATCTGGGAGCTCAGTCAGTAGAGAAATGGTTCTTCTGCAAAGAATAAGTACATAAAGTTTAAATATCACACAGATTCCAATTAAATTATTCTTTTATAATTCAGTACTAATTGTAAAGTCTTATGGTAATCTAATCTGTGCAGAAAAGCATCTGGGAGCTCAGTCAGTAGAGAAATGGTTCTTCTGCAAACCATAAGTACATAAAGTTTAAATATCACACAGATTCCAATTAAATTATTCTTTTATAATTCAGTACTAATTGTAAAGTCTTATGGTAATTAAAGTTTAAATATCACACAGATTAAAAAAAATCTTAATTTTCTGGAGAACTAAAAAAAAGTCATGAAAAAGTTTCAAACCAAGGATTACTTTTTTATTTTTATAAATACTAATTTTGAGTTTCATTTAGCTTAGTCAATTTCAACCTAATTCGTCCTGGGGGTCAGCTTAGTCAATTTCAATCTAATTATTCCTGGGGGTCAGCTTAGTCAATTTCAACCTAATTCTTCCTGGGGGTCAGCTTAGTCAATTTCAACCTAATTCTTCCTGGGGTTCAGCTTAGTCAATTTCAATCTAATTCTTCCTGGGGGTCAGCTTAGTCAATTTCAACCTAATTCTTCCTGGGGGTCAGCTTAGTCAATATCAACCTAATTCTTCCTGGGGGTCAGCTTATATGAAGTGGACCAGTTATTAGTCCCATCCTAAATTCGGTGTGTGTATGGGAGGGGGGGAGCTTGAATTGGTTTGTATGGGTGTGCCTGGCATAGTCTATTTCTCTGGTTAACTGTGAGTTAAGTTTGGATTCAATCCCTAGGAACACCTGTCATGAGGTCAATAAAGATGTTGACCACACAAACTTCAAGTCAAAGATACCAATCATCTCTTATTTATAATCCAAATTGTTATTATTCATTACTAATCTATACAACATTGAAACTCCAAACCCAATTATGTATACATAGAAATAACTACACTTTGATTTCATATTATATTTATATATTCAACCTTACCTATTTTTAATAAAAAGTTAAGTTTCATCTAAGTCAAAGATACCAATCATCTCTTATTTATAATCCAAATAATACAAGTATTGAGAATTATGGGGTATGAGATTATTTATTGACAATAAAATGTTTGCTTGTTCTTGACTGCCTGTGAGGTCAGGTTTGGGTAAGTAGGTGGGGTGTGATTGGCCACGTGTGATGTATCCTTCGCTTGCTAGCCCTCTTCGGTGTGTGTTCGCTTGACGCCTGAACCTCTGACTGTATGTCTGCCCTTCAAACCTGTTTATTTATAGAGAGCCGCGGCCCCACATCGGATCAATTGAAGTTTTTTTCATTGGATGAAAATGCGAATTTTATTTACCAATTTTATTTTATTTAATGTCAGGAATTGATTATCAAAGCGGAACTCCCGATCGGAGCCCATGCGCAGATATGTGTTAAAATGATCATTCTGTTTTAGGCTACCATAGAGGACACTTCCGATTTTGGCGTGTCCGCCTTATGTTTGTTTTGTTGGCGAGTGTATGTATCTTTTATTATTGTGGTGTGTGAGCGGATTGAAATGCTGAATTTGTTGGCGAGTGTATGTATCTTTTATTATTGTGGTGTGTGAGCGGATTGAAATGCTGAATTTGTTGGCGAGTGTATGTATCTTTTATTATTGTGGTGTGTGAGCGGATTGAAATGCTGAATTAGTGAATCGGGAGATATCTACATTTGCTTATGCAACAACAACAACTATAAACGATCAGGTCAATGGCTTGATCGTGATGAATCCCACAAACATTTCCCAAAACAAAAGTTGCACCAGCAAAAAATTATGGTGACCGTCTGGTGCTCTGCAATAAGGGTTATCCACTACAACTTTTTGAAAACCAATCAGATCATTGCTGCAGAGATTTACTGCAATCAACTTGTTGATATGCACGCTTTCTTGCAAAAAAGAAGACCTACAATTCTCCTCCTTTTTTCTCTCGCTCTCTTTCTTTATCTTATTTTTGTGGCTTGTCAAACAATTAGGAAACTTTTTAAAAACTTTCTAAAAACAATTTCTTTCACAAGAAATTTTCTCCTGAAGATGACTTAAGGTTGAAACTAGTTCAGAAGAATAAAAAAATTAATAACATAAAAGAAATATTCCGGTTTGTCTTACCACTTTTGTTCATCTTATATCCTGCCTTTCAAGCTAAAGTATTATTGTTTTTTTGTTGTTTTCTTTCAGATTCCCCCTGCTCCTCCTAAACCAGACTTTGATGCTTCTCGAGAGAAGTTACAAAGACTGGGAGAAGGAGAAGGTAACATGACAAAAGAAGAGTTTGCCAAAATGAAACAAGAATTAGAAGCGTATGTATTAGCATTAAAAAATATTCTTTTTTGGGGGGGGGTCTCTCTCTCTCTCTCTCTCTCTCTCTCTTTCTTTCTCTCTCTCTCTCTCTCTCTCTCTTGTTGCAGATTGACTGTACAGAAACTCACAGACTTGGGATACGAGACCTTACCACATCCTCCATATTCTCCCGATCTTTCACCTACTGATTATCAGTTTTTTAGGCACTTAAGCACATTTTTAAATGGTAAAACTTTTCAATCCAAAGAAGAGGTAGAATCATCATTTAAAGATTTTGTTGCATTAAAGCCAATAACTTTTTACCAACGCAAAATAAATGACCTTGTAGATCAATGGCAGAGATGCATAGCTGCCCAAGGCTCGTTTTTTGACTAATTTTGACATTTCTACTGTTAATGTTTCAACAATAAATGTATGTATTTGAAATCGGCCATTATTTTTGTAACAACCTAATAGAAAAAATCATTTCCATTCTTATAGTCAAAATAAAATCCAATGTCACATTGGAGACTAATTGAGTTTTTTTATAATTAGGCCAATTCCAAATCCACAAAGAAATGACAAAAAGAAAGACAAAATTGAGAGGATGAAAGAAATTTGGTTTATTGCTAAAAGCAGAAAAACATGACTTTTCATGACGTTTCTGTGAAGACTAATTATATTTTTTGTCAACAGGCCAATTCCAAATCCACAAAGAAATGACAAAAAGAAAGACAAAGTTGAGAGGATGAAAGAAATTTGATTTATTACTAAAAGAAGAAAAACATGACTTTTCATGACGTTTCTGTGAAGACTAATTATATTTTTTGTCAACAGGCCAATTTAAAATCCATAAAGAAATGACAAAAAGAAAGACAAAGTTGAGTGGATGAAAGAAATTTGGTTTATTTCTAAAAGCAGAAAAAGATGACCTTTCATATTTTTTGCACCCTACTATTGTCAAATAGATATTGGAAATAAAATGAAAAGTGCAATTAAAGTATCTTTTTAAATGTGAATTATGAGAAAATACTGATTGAGAAACTTCACAAGAAAGTAGTATTTGTTTGCATATGTCTTTTTAAATCCATAAACTTCACAAAAAATATTTTCTCTCCAGTGTGTTTGGATATGGTTTTTAAATGAGAATTACAAGAAAATGTGGATTCAGAAACCTCACAAAAAAATCGATTCTCACTTTTTAAAAGTTTTCTGGGTATCCAACTTTGTTACTTGTGGTAGTTCACTAGGAGAAGGTGCCCCATTAATTTCCTCATCATTTAGTCCAATGCTTAGCTATGACAAGGAGAATATTTGGCCAGGATTTACTTCTGAGGGACAGAATCTTTGTGTCAGATACTGAAAAACCCCTGTACAGAGAGATCAAAGACAATCAAAGTACTGTCTAGTAGGCTTTTCAAATTGTTAGTGTGTGTATGCATGTGACTTTTCAAGTAGTAAAAATATCGACCCACACACTGCACAAGAAAATAGTTTGTCTCTTTTCATATTTATTTTTAGAAACCAAAGGACACCTTCCTGGAGCTAACACTTGATTTCTGTATGTATTGTACTTATATCCTATAGCTTCTTCTAGGATGACAGGGAGTCCTTTCATAGTAGCTTTCTCTACTTTGTAGCATATGGGTTTACAATGTATTGTGTCAAGCTGTGTGAGTTTGCATGTGTCATTTTAAATGTGAATTCTCTGAAAATGCAGATCCACAAATTTCACAAGAATATGGTTTCTCTTCAGTGTGTGTTTCCATGTGCCTTATCAAATGAGACCTCTGTAATAATGATGATCCACAAACTTCACAAGAAAATGTGTCCTCACCAGTATGTGTTTGCATGTGTTGTTTCAATTGTGAATTATGTGAAAAATCTGAATCACAAACTTTGCAAGTAAATGGGCTATCTCCAGTGTGTCTTTGCATGTGGCTTTTCAATGTTCCCTACACAGAAAATGCTGATCAACAAATATCACAAGTAAATGCTTTCTCTCTTTTTGTTTCATTTTCTTCTTTTTTTTATAAGTCAAGGGGCCCCTGTCCTGGGGCTAACACTAGATTTCTTTACAAATAGTATTTATATCCTAATGATCTTTTTAGGATGGAGCATGTTCCTTTGATAGCTGCTATTTGTATTTCATAGCAGCTTGGTTTACCTGGTATTGTTTCAAGGTATTTTTTTAGGTTTTGTTTCACCAGTCCAGTTGCCCCAACCACAACGGGTATGATGTCAATTTCTTTCAATGACCAAGTTGTTTTTAGGTCATTCTTGAGGTCTTGATATTTTGTAATCTTTTCTCGCTCAGCTATGTTTAGGCCATAGTCATTTGGGACAGCTACATCAATAATGAGAGCAGGTTTTTCGTTTATCCCAGATGACAATATCTGGTTTAATGGCTTTGTCTTTTATATATCTGCCTGTCTGGATTACTTTGTCATAGAACACAATCACCTTTCCATTTGATGTTATTGGTGGAGGGTCGTGTTCCCAGATGTACTGTGTTCTCTCAAGCTGCATTTCTCCACAGATTTTCCAGTGGAGGTATTTGCATACTTTGTTAAGGCAGGCAGTGTAGTGGCCATCTGCCAAAAGGATCTGGCAACCAGACCAGTACGTGTTCTCAAGTGGCATTTTAAATGGCTCTTCTGGGAAAATGCTGATCCACAAACTTCACAAGTAAAAGGTTTCTCACCAGTATGTGTTCGCATGTGGCTTTTTAAATGGTTCTTCTCGGAAAATGCTGATCCAAAAACTTCACAAGAAAAAGGTTTCTTGCCAGTGTGTGTTCGTATGTGGGATTGCAAATTGCCCTTCTAGGAAAATGTTGATCCACAAACTTTACAAGAATAAGGTTTTTCACCAGTGTGTGTTCGCATATGCTCTTTCAAATCTGACTTCCTTGAAATTGCTGATCCACAAACTTCACAAGAAAAAGGTTACTCGCCAGTGTGTATGCCCATATGTTGTTTCAACAGGCTCTTGAAGTAAAATGCTAATCCACAAACCTCACAAGAAAAAGGTTTCTTGCCAGTGTGTGTTCGCATGTGGGATTGCAAATTGCCCTTCTGGGAAAATGCCGATCCACAAACTTTACAAGAAAAAGGTTTCTCGCCAGTGTGTGTTCGCATATGCTCTTTCAAATTTGACTTCCTTGAAAATGCTGATCCACAAACTTCACAAGAAAAAGGTTTCTCGCCAGTGTGTGTTCGCATGTGTGATCGCAAACTGCCCGTCTGGGAAAATGCTGATCCACAAACTTTACAAGAAAAGGGTTTCTCGCCAGTGTGTGTTCGCATATGTAGTGTTAAAGAATACTGCATTGAAAATGCTGACCCACAAACTTCACAGAAAAAAGGTTTCTCTCCAGTGTGTGTTCGCATGTGCATTTTCAAAGCTCCTTTTTCTGAAAATGCTGATCTACAAACTTTACAAGAAAATGGTTTCTCACCAGTGTGTGTTCGCATATGCCTTTTCAAATCATAGTTCCTTAAAAATGCTGATCCACAAACTTCACAAGAAAAAGGTTTCTCGCCAGTGTGTATGCCCATATGTTGTTTCAACTGGCTCTTGTAGTAAAATGCTGATCCACAAACCTCAAAAGAAAATCGTTTCTTGCCAGTGTGTGTTCGCATGTGGGATTGCAAATTGCCCTTCTTGGAAAATGCTGATCCACAAACTTTACAAGAAAAAGTTTTCTCGCCAGTGTGTGTTCGCATATGCTCTTTCAAATCTGACTTCCTTGAAAATGCTGATCCACAAACTTCACAAGAAAAAGGTTTCTCGCCAGTGTGTGTTTGCATGTGTGATCGCAAACTGCCCGTCTGGGAAAATGCTGATCCACAAACTTTACAAGAAAAAGGTTTCTCGCCAGTGTGTGTTCGCATATGTAGTGTTAAAGAATACTGCATTGAAAATGCTGACCCACAAACTTCACAGAAAAAAGGTTTCTCTCCAGTGTGTGTTCGCATATGCATTTTCAAAGTTCCTTTTTCTGAAAATGCTGATCTACAAACTTTACAAGAAAATGGTTTCTCACCAGTGTGTGTTCGCATATGCCTTTTCAAATCATAGTTCCTTAAAAATGCTGATCCACAAACTTCACAAGAAAAAGGTTTCTCGCCAGTGTGTATGCCCATATGTTGTTTCAACTGGCTCTTGTAGTAAAATGCTGATCCACAAACTTCACAAGAAAAACGTTTCTCGCCAGTGTGTGTTTGCATGTGGGATTGCAAATTGCCCTTCTGGGAAAATGCTGATCCACAAATTTCACAAGAAAACGGTTTTTCGCCAGTGTGTGTTCGCATGTGCATTTTCAAAGATCCTTTTTCTGAAAATTCTGATCTACAAACTTTACAAGAAATAGGTTTCTCACCAGTGTGTTCGCACATGCCTTTTCAAATTGCCTTTCTGGGAAAATGCAGATCTACAAACTTCACAAGAAAAAGGTTTCTTGCCAGTATGTGTTCGCATGTGAGTGTTCAAAAGTGACTTACTTGAAAATGTTACTCACCAGTATGTGTTCGCATGTGTATTTTCAATCTGGCACCCATTGAAAAAGTTGATCCATGAACTTCACAAGAAAATGTTTTTTGGTCAGAATGTGTTCATGTGTCTTTTCAAATGTGCATTATCTGAAAATGCTGATCCACCTACTTCGCAAGAAAAATGTTTCTCTCCAGTGTGAGTTTGCATATGTCTTAAATGGCCCCTTCATGAAAAAGCTGATCCACAAACTTTATATGAAAATAGTCACTCACTAGCGTGTGTTTGCACGTGACTTTTCAAATTGGATCTATATGAAAATGCTGATCCACAAATTTCACATTAAATTTTTTATCTATTCAGTGTGTGTTCGCCTGTACATCTTCAAAGTTGACCAATATGAAAATGCTGATCCACAAATTTCACAAGAAAATGGTTTGTCTTCAGTATGTTTCCATGTATCTTTTTATAGGTTTTCTTATCAGTCTTTTTTTTAAATTGCAAAATTTTTATCCTCAGCTGCATTTGATATCTGCAAATGAAGAACAGGTATTATTAAAGAAAACACGTGACTCATACTTTATGTAAGAAAATCACAATAAATTACTTTGTGTTTCAATTAATGAGTGTCATATGTTATTCATTTTCAGATATTAAAAAAAATATTAACACTTTCAGAAACATAATTAAACGGAATATAATTTAAACAGAAATTTTACTTTGGCCAAAGATTTATTTAGAAAAAAAAAGGACACTCCATTACTGATAATATGAGAGAAAATAATTCACACTCAAATATGTAGCCAACAAGACAACTTTACTTCAGTCACATCTTTTATAATCCTAATTATAGATGAGATCTTAACCCAGCCTATGGCCGTAAGCCATACATTGGGTTAAGATTTAATCTAAGGGATGGGTTACTTTATTTTAGGTCTCACATTTCTCGTTCCTTTTGGTTTGTGGGGATTAAAATAAAATATAAAAATAACAATTTCCCAGAAGTCTTCAGACAGGAAACACCCTCAGAGCATACGAAGAGAAAGGACCCCCCATCCTGGGGCCAGGGAGAACTCTCAGCCATTCCAACCCAGACCTTCATTGGGAACAGACTTTACAACGGACACAGTCAGAAATTTCCACTCCATAAAATAACTATGAACCTAGAATAAAAGTCTCACCCTAAAAGTATCTTTTGTCTTTTCTTTTTCTTAATTCCTTTCCAGCCTGACAACCCACAAGAAGGAAGAACCACATAGAATGGGTTTTAAAAAGAAACAAACAGCAAACAAGCATTAGAAATAAGTTAAAAGTCTAAAACCAAAACCTTATAGGTTTGATAATGTATTGACAATTGATATTCTATTAGCTTCATTTTAAAAAAATTGGCATTGTCTCATCTAAGGTCTCATTTTATGCCATAGTACTGTGTTATATATTTGTTACATTTTATGCCATAGGCTGTGTTATATGATTTCTAGGGAGTTATTTTGTTTTTGTTTGTATGATCTTGTTTAGTATGTAGATTTTCATTAGATTTTTAATAGGGTGATTTAAACTTATATTTTAGGTTTTTGTATTCAGCAGTCTTAATTTCTATGCTCTCATATATTTACGGTTTTAATTTTATTGTGCTTTGGTTCTTAGGGGTTACTTTATTTTGTTTGTATTTAGCATCCCTACTTTCCAGAATTATTTAGGATTTTTGTTTTATTATGTTTTCAATCTTAGAAGTTATTTGTTTTGGTTTGTATTAAGTGTTATATTTCACATTAGTTGTGGAGGGAAGGATTTTATTTTGATACTGAGGAGTATACTACTTATAGTTCTTTAGATGTTTTGTGGGATTCATATGTTAAGATCTGTGTGTTTATTAATTTGGGGGTATTTCATTTTTATTATGAGGAATATACTACTTATATGTGTGTTTATTTCTATGATTCCTTGTTCTTGCTATGAAAACATCAGAAATCATCAATAATTTGAAATTGCTTAATTTTATGCATTTTTGATAACATTTTTATATTCCTCAGAACAAAAAGATTTTTAAGAGTAGGGAAGATCTAGAACTCATTTTACAGACAAAAATAGATTACTAATAGTAGCAATTTTCCAAGCAAGCTAAACCCAGCCAATTTTTGGAATTAGAATCTCAACTTTTGAGGATTGTCTAACTTTAACATAGTCAAAACCTGGAAAAAATTTCATAAGAATTGAAAGGTAATGATGGCATGGTCAGGGTGATTTGACATGGAACACCCTGAAGGCCCCTGAATACAACATGATGGCATGGCCAGGGTCATTTGACATGGAACACCCTGAAGGCCCCTGATTACAACATGATGGTATGACCAGGATGATTTGACATCGAACACCCTGAAGGCCCCTGATTACAACATGATGTTATGACCAGGGTGATAGCCAGATGGCACATGAATCAAAATGTTGTATATATAACAATAAAGATGAGGACAATAGTCTGAAAATCCAAATAATACATTATTTGTGTTTTAAGAAAATAATTTTTAAATTTTCAAATAATTTAAAATAATATTTCCATGTGGTCTTCAGGATTTGATCTTTCTAGAAATGTAAAAATTAAGGACTGAATTTTTTTTTATTTGAATGACCAAACGTCCACCCCTCCTACAATCTGAATTGATGGAAAACTTTTTTTTCATTTTTTTTTTAAATAAAATAAACTATTCATTTAAAAATGAGGTCATTTATGAATAAAGTGGTGAAAATTTCATTAAAATTGGAAAATTCTCTGATTTTTGGTAATTATTTGAAAATTAGAAAAAAATTAATTTTTTATTACCTCCCTTCTGGAAATTCATACTGCTAATGATTTGAATTTTATTAATGTAAAAATACTGTATAAATAAATAGGAATAAATATTTGTTCTGTTTAAAAGGTGGGTGTTAAATTTTCAAGAGTTTTCAAAAAAAGTTATTAGATTGATGATAAAATAAAGTAGTTATAAAAAATATGTTTTTAGAATCTAATAATATGGCATTTTAAACTTAACATCATGATACTCATATTTTAAATGAATTTTATATATTAATTTACCATAAAAGAAATATCTAATTAAATCAGAAAGTTTTGAAATAAAATTACAGATCAATTATAAAATTCATTCATTGATAAATCAACACTGAAAATTTCATTAAAATTACATAATTCCATGATTTTTTGGTTTTTTTTTTTCAATTGGGAGGGTTAAATTTATTTTTATGAAAGCGGATTTTAAGTCATCTTTAGACAGCATTTACGGCCTTATTGGAGCAAAAGTGACTGAAAAATCGTTATAAATGTATTAAAAATAAATTATATGTGTAATATTATTTTGCTTTTCTTTTTTTTTTCTGATGCTCATTATGTCACTAGTTTTCGACTTAGAAAAAAATTAGACCTTAAATAATCGATTTAATTAGTTTTAATTCGATTTTAACATGAAAAGCAGACGAAAATTTGGGTATACCTAACTTAGAACTTTTTCGGAGAGAAATTGAAAACGCAATTTAAATAATCTGGTTTCATTTTTGGGCTTCCATACTGTACAATTACAGGTGCAAGATCATAGCCGGGTCTAACGAAGAAAAAAAAACCTGTTATTTGTAGAAATACGGACATAAATTTCAGGATCCAGTTTATGATAATGCTTACATTGTAAATCGAACCCCCACTTTACAATCAAATGACACAGAGAAAAGTGACAAACATTTAGTTTTAAATATTCAGTTTTTAAATTCTCTCTCTCTCTCTCTCTCTCTCTCTCTCTCTCTCTCTCTTTCTCTCTCTCTCTCTCTCTCTCTTCTCTCTCTCTCTCTCTCTCTCTCTCTCTCTCTCTCAGGTTTACGAACTCTAATAGCGTCAGATTTTGACTGGAGATATTACCAAAAATATAAATACGGTCATAAAATGAGGGTCCAGTTTATGATAATGCTTACATTGTAAATCGAACCCCCACTTTACAACCAAATGACACATGGAAAAGTGACAAACATTTAGTTTTAAATATTCAATTTTTAAATTCTCTCTCTCTCTCTCTCTCTCTCTCTCTCTCTCTCTCTCTCTCTCTCAGGTTTACGAACTCTAATAGCGTCAGATTTTGACTGGAGATATTACCAAAAACATAAATATGGTCATAAAATGAGGGTCCAGTTTATCATTATACCTACATTTTAAATTGAACCCCGACTTTAGAACTAATCTTTCTCTCAAAAAGAATCTATTCATTAAAATGAATATTAAAATACTAGGTACCACCAATTTGACGCTGTGCAATTTACCCCCCCTACATTTAACACAATGAAACTTGCAGAAAAATTAATATTTTCTTGAAAATTTTTTTCCATTCGAAAGAAAAAACATTAAATAAACTCCTGATGATTTTTTAAATTTTTTATCAGCATACGAAAATAATGAAAATTATGATTGAAAAACAATGTTTTCATTTTTGCACTGTTAAATCAACTGAAATTTAACGTAGCTAAAAACAAGTTACGATAAGAGGATTTTTTAAAAATTCTATGAAAAATCAATTAATTGTCCAATTTTCACGAAAATTTCCATAAATGTTTACCATTGAATGTAAATACATCTGAAATAGTTTTTTTCTAAAATATATTAGGGGAAATATTTTTTTACGATGTCTATCACCCCCCCTATTTTATTTTATGAGATAAAAAAAAAATGATGTGGAAAAAAAATTTGATACTTTTTTTCTATAAAGATAGGAGGCTGAATAACTATATCAATGAAATTGTATAACGTACCGAATTATAGTTTTTTTAGGAAAAAATATTGAAATCAGAAATAAAAAGTGCAAAAAAAATGTCATAATATTAATATTTGAAAACTTTTTATTTCTTATGTAATTGGTATCTACTATATTCTATTAAATTATTAAAAAAAAAAAAATTTTTTTTAAGAAATTAATTTTTAAGAGATTTTCAATCTTTTGTGTGATTAAATATTTTTATTTTCTGCGTGAAATAAATTAATTTTTTTTTTTCCTGTGGAAAAAAATCAAAATTTTCACGGATATTTAAAAACATGAATTTTAGAATTCAGGTGAACTAAAAGTTGGTCCGATCCGTGCTCGATTAATATTTTTAAAAGAATTTGTAATTTTTATTGTTGAATAGTAATTTTTGGTTCTTAGAATATATGGAAGGGCATAACCGCCATGTTTGTTTTACAAAGAGACGAGACGAGACGCTTCTGAATAACAACCGAAGTTTGTTTTTCTTTGTTCAAAAAAGTTAAATAAGATAATTTTTTCGCTATTAGAATACAAAGTAAGGATACAGGATGATTTTATCAGTTTTTCTCTTAGAAAAAATATTCAAATTTTCATTTCATTTTCGATTTTAAAAAGTAATACCAAAACCGAAGACATTTTTTTAACGTCAATTTCACGGTGACATTTTACTATTAAATTTTTTCAAGTTTTTATTCATGTTAATAGTAAAAACATTGTTTTTCGTTCATAATTTTCATTATTTTCCTAAGTTGAATTTTTTTAAATCATCAGGACTTTTTAAAATGTTTCTTCTTTCGAATGCACAAAAAAAAAAATTCTAGATAATATTTCAAGATAAAAAAAAAAGAATATCTTAAAAATCGTTGAAAACAAATAAAATCGGTTATTGAATATGCACAAGACAAAAAGTTAAATTAGTGTTATCCATACTTTTACTGGTTGATTGTAAAAGGGAAATAATTTGTAACTTTTCTGTCTATATTACGGTCTGAAAATTACCCTTTCGCATGTAATACGGGCAGGTTTGTTTATTTTTTAAGATAACGATGTAATTTTTCCCAATCGGATAATTTGATCTTTGAATTAACTATTTTTCTTTGTAACAACCCTGTACGATCTTTTTTTTACGAAATTTTTGATAAACAAAGTTCGGAAATATCTATTTCCGTTTTATTCAAGATGGCATAAACGGTCTGGTGGTACCTATAAAATACATAAAGAAAATATATTTAGTAATCTAAAATTATGGGTGTAAGAAAAAAAAATCATCGCATGAAGATGGACATAAAATGAGGGTCCAGTTTATGATAATGTTCAAATTGTAAATGAAACCCCCACTTTAAGACTAAGTTGAACAGAATCTGACAAAATACACATTAAAATGAATATATTTTCTACCAATCATTCACTACGGGACTAAATCAAATTTTAAACAGAATAATAAAAATGTCTTTCTCTAGAAATACAAATAAATATGTATTTTTTTATTTGTAAAGAAAGAAATTAAACGGTGATACTTACATTTCTGACTACATAAGGATGTCTACTACGAAAATGTTACTGAAAGAAATTAAATGGTGATACTTACTTATTTCGATATTAATTCGCCTGATTTCTTTTTTCTTTACAGAAATTCAACCTTAGTGAAAAGTGACAAAAAAAAAAAAGGTAAAGTTTTAAATAAACTAAATTTTATCTGGTTGAATTAAATTTTAAATATCGCCATCGTTTATGATTGACAAGAAATGTTTTTTTAAAAATAACAAAATTCAAGGGAAATAACTCAAGATCTTATTTCATTTATTTAGAAATTAAAAATTTATTTTATTTTAATTATTCAACAATTTAGATTTTATTTCCTTTTCATTATTCTGAAATTAAAAATCTTCTTTTTTTTTTTTTTTTTAATGATTATTACGTATGTGCAAAAATATTAGAGGGAGGTAATAAAAGTTTTTTAAAAATTACCTAAAATCAGGGGATTGTCCCAGTTTAATGAAAATTTCATTACTTTATTGATATAAGATTTAAATTAATAATTTTAAAAAATTATCAATTTAGAATGTAGGTCATTTGAATAAAATAAATCCATTCTCTAATTTTTGACATTTCTAGAAAGATCAATTCTTAAAGACCATATAAAAAGGCATTTCCAATGCATTCTTAAAGTAAAAATAATTTCCAATTCATTTTTATAATACAATCATTCATTGGCAATGCATTTTTATAGAAAAATTATTTCAATTTTTGTAGTAAAATTCCATTCCAATGCATTTTTTATAATAAAAATCATTGTCCAATACATTTTTATAGTAAAAATCATTTCAAATGCATTTTTATAATAAAAATCATTTCCAATGCATTTTTATAATAAAAATCATTTCCAATGCATTTTCATAGTAAAAATCATTTCCAATGCATTTTCATAGTAAAAATCATTTCCAATGCATTTTTATAACAAAAATCATTTCCAATGCATTTATATAACAAAAATCATTTCCAATGCATTTTTATAAAAAATCATTTCCAATGCATTTTCATAGTAAAAATCATTTTCAATGCATTTTTATAACAAAAATTATTTCCAGTGCATTTATATAACATAAATCATTTCCAATGCATTTTTATAACAAAAATCATTTCCAATGCATTTTTATAACAAAAATCATTTTCAATGCATTTTTATAACAAAAATAATTTCCAATGCATTTATATAACAAAAATCATTTCCAATGCATTTTTATAGTAAAAATCATTTCCAATGCATTTTTATAGTAAAAATCATTTCCAATGCATTTTTATAACAAAAATCATTTCCAATGTATTTATATAACAAAAATCATTTCCAATGCATTTTTATAATAAAAATCATTTCCAATGCATTAGAGTAAAGTAGAGTAAGAATTCAAAGTCACAAAACAGTCAGGCGCAAGTAAATTGCTTCTCTCTTAAATGGCTGATTAGAGAGAGAGAGAAAGATATAAATGCTCATACCTTCTTATAAGTGAATATGATTTTATCTTACATTGGAGTGACGTGGATTTAGTTAGACAAATAATTTCTTTCTGATTGGTGTCTGAAAACTCTGTTATTTATAAGAAAAATTAGGCTCCAAATTGGGTCTTTTTGGTAGATTTCTTTTTGGGCGCGAACGTCTATAAGAGCAGTTTTTTTTGTTTGTCCCAGATGACAATATCTGGTTTAATGGCTCTGTCTTTTATATATCTGCCTATCTGGATTACTTTGTCATAGAACACAGTCACCTTTCCATTTGATGTTATTGGTGGAGGCTCATGTTCCCAGATGTACTGTGTTCTCTCAAGCTGCATTTCTCCACAGATTTTCCAGTGAAGATGTTTTCATACATTGTTATGGCGGGCAGTGTAATGGCTATCTGCAACCAGACATTAGATGGCTTGGACTTTCAATGGCCAAGTTGCAGAATCTACATTGATCATTTTTTTGTATTCCAATCATTTTCTTGAATCCATTTGTGAGTAGGCCCTGGTCTTGTCCAGCTATAATGATTCGTTCCTCATCAAATGGTAGCTTGCCATGTTTGAGCCATTGCAGTGAAGCTTCCTTGTCAATGTATTTCTGGTTAAGTTCTTCCATAAATTTCCCTGCTCTCTTATTTTGTCGCCATCCTTCTTTCCTGGTCTCCATTTCCTACTTTGAATATTCCCCCCTCATCTTTCTTGCAGCAATTAGAGTTGCCAGGTAGTCATTATCCTCTGTAATGTTCTTTAATGTGTCTCCATTGGGGTTTTCTGTGAATTTAGTAGTTGAGGTCTGTTGTGATAGACATTTATTTTGGTGGTCCTTTACCATTGAGATTGTTTATACATCGAGCTTTTGATATACTGTCCCATGCTTAATATTGTGGCTCGGTATGCATGGTTGATTTCTATGAGACCTAAACTGCCCTCTCTTCTTGGTAGGTATATCCTGTCTATGCACTGATGTCGGTAGGTAACCTTATATAGGGTTATCATTTTCCTAGTTTTGGTATCAAGCCTATTGATGTAGCATTGTGGCCAGTCAATAATACCAAAACCATAGGAAATGACAGGTATTGCAAGTTGGTTGATGGCAGTTATTTTATTTTTTGGTGTTAATCCTGATTTGAGGATCTTTTTAAGGCGGCTTATATATTCCTTTTCTGCATTTTCTCTCATTTGCCCATGTTCAACCATTACATTTTCTTCTATGCCAAGGTATTTATATGCAACATCCACTCCCAGGTCTTTGATATAGCCATTGTCCAGCTTAAGATGTTCTGCTGTCACTTTTTTACCTTTTTTTTTTATAGGGCATTTAGCACACTTTTCATATCCAAACTCCATGCATATATCTTCTGTGTAATTTTTTACCGTTTCTATCAGATGGACAAGTTGTTTTTCTGATTCTGCATAGAGTTTGAGGTCGTCCATAAAGAGTAGATGGTTCACTTTTTTATTTTCATCTTTCTTTCTTCCTTTACTGAGGTTGTATCCAGCTTTGTAGCATTTAAGGACTTTGCTAAGTGGATCCATAATGAGAAAGAAAAGAAGAGGTGATAGGCTATCTCTCTGAAAAATACCTCGTTGGATTCTAATGTTTGTGGTCTGTATTTTTCCTCCCAAGTGATTTAGTGTTATTGTTGTTTGCCATCTGGCCATTTGTTTCTGGAGGAATAACATGGACATTGTACAGTTCCAAACATCGGAGTATCCAGGAGTGGGACACACTGTCAAAAGTTTTTTTTATAATTGATCCACGTCATCAATAAGTTTCTTTGCCTCTTCCGGCAATCCTCCAGGATGGTCTTGTTTACTAGTAACTGTTTTTTTTCTGTCACATCCTTTCTGTTCCTTTTCGAGGTAATCGCCTTCAGCTAGGTGATCATATGTTGCGTCAGCGATTATCCCTGTTAGCCACTTGGATGTTGTTGTAAGGCAGCAGATTGGTCTCTTGGTTTTTTGGCGGGAGGGATGTATTATCAGAAATTGGGTTATCTGCCCCTATCAGTTCCTGGAATCAGACCCGTAAAATTCCACAGAACAGACCCGGCAGGCAAAGGGAGCAGAACTAGCTGACATAACAGAACCACAGCGACCTTACCGGACAACAGATCCACAGCGACCTCACCGGACAACACCGAGACATTGCTGAGACAACAAGATAAGTGTACTTGAACCTCTTTGTATTACCTAAAAATATATCCCGCCAGGAGAAATCCTCTGGCAAACTCTTAAAGACATTTGCACAACTCTTAAAGACATTCTAACACATTTAATACTATCCCAATAAACTATTAACCCAAATTGTAAACTCTATAATTTGCCTTGTCTCCTTCCTTTACGACAGAGATACTAATTCACCCCAGTAATTCTGTTAGTATTGCCAGTAGTGAGCCATTCAGGTGGCTCTTCTTCACCCTTAAAGATTCTTGTGAATGCCTTGGCATAGTGTTCGTGGAGTACTGTCAACTTTTTTAACCAGAAATTTGGTATATTGTCAATTCCTGGGCTTTTAAAGTTGCTGAAATGAGCTACATTTTTCCGAAAAGTTTCTTGGGTAATTTCCAAGGCTGGCATCTTTAACTTGCTCTTGTTGTTCCCTGCATCTATCAATTCACCCTCCCGGTGTTTTATTTGATCTTCATATAATAGCCTCCAGAAATTTTCCACTTCCTGTTGTGTTGGTGGGGATCTTACCTTGATTTCATCTCTAATGAGATTTCAGTAAACCATCCTTGGATTCCTATTGAACAGTTTTTTTTTAAAATCTATTTTCTTTTCTTTATTCCTTATTTGAGCAGCTAAGGCTTTGATTTCAGCTTGGTTCTCTGCTATCCTACTTTTTAGCTGCTCTGTTTTTTTTATGGAATATTTTATTTTTATTTTCTTAGATTTTTTTCTGGGGCTTTGATTTAATAAGAAGCCATATATCTGTGATGTTTCTGCTCTACACTTCTGTATTGACATAATTGAGGGTTCAGTTTTTTATATTGTTTACATTGTAAATCGAACCCCCACTTACCGAAAAATTTTTTAATTAATACACATAACGAGAATAAACCAAATATTAAACAGAGTAATAAGAATAAACCTTTATTTACAAATACAAATAAATATGTATTTTTTTGAAACGGTGATATTTCTAACTAAACAACAAATAGATAAAAATATCACCCAACTTTTCCTCTAAAGTAAGGTGACCTAAAAGCTTAATAATACGTGTTTGTTTTGTTTTTGTTTTGTATCACCATGTTGAGGTTTGGTAAGTAGCAGAGGAGTGCATAGTGGAAATAATGCGTGAAATAATAGAATTTACAATAGGTAAAAGTATAAAGTGAGGAGCTGGTCACACAGGGTAGAATAAGGATAGGTCAGCAGAGGTTAACACACGAGGTAAATTCAACAATGATTTATTACGAACTGATTTAATTTCTTACAAGGGTTAAAAAAGGCGGGAACAAACCTTGGGCGGAAGTGGGCAGAGTTTTGAGCTCCTGCTGATGTCATATCAAATATTTTTAATAATAGAAATATGGAGTTATAAAAACCAACACACCAAAACGGTCACGTGATCAGTTTAGGCCATCTTGAATAAAACGGAAATAATATTTCCGAACTTTGTTCATCAAAAATCTCGTAAAAATCAATTAAAGATCGTACAGGGTTGTTGCGAAGAAAAACAGTTAATTCAAAGATCAAATTATCCGATTGGGAAAAATTACATCGTTATCTTAAAAAATAAACAAACCTATCCGTATTACATGCGAAAGGGTAAAATTCAGGCCGCAATTTAGACAGAAAAAATTACATATTATTACCCTTTTACGATTATACATCAACTGATTTCAAATTTAGGTCGGAAAATTAAAATGGAAAGTTTTTTGGTGGTACACAATGACAGTTTAACTACAGTATATGAATTAACATTTTGCAAATTGGGTTACAGTTTTAAGGGATTAAGGTTGTTTTTAATTACGTATTGCTTAAAAAAAACAACAAAAAACCCAAATTACTATACATTTAATGTTGAAAAATATTTTTAAAACTAAATTTAATTGAAATTATAGATTGCAATACTAACACAAACAATAATAGATTCAATAATTATTTTCAAATTTGGGTGATTAATCATTAATTAGATTTATTTTATTTTCATTTATCATAAATTAAAAATCAATTTATTTTGGTTGTGCTAAATGCTGAAGATCAGTTCATTTTTAATATAAAATAAGACACAAATCAAAGAGAGAGAAAATGTACAACACGTCCTGTTTTAAGATTTTAATAATTATGAAATATCTTTAAGTGAGATCAGACTTGTTGAATATTTGTGTTTTAAAAATAAAATGCAATGGAACCTTGAAAATATATAATTAAAGGGCAGTATTAATATATAGAATCATTTATTAAACCCAGTTTAGGATTCTTGATGTTGCGCGGAGGACCTCCCAGGAGCGATGACCAATAATGTACAATTAAGGGACAGTATTGATATATAGATCGTCATCATCAAGTTGTACTGACAGCACGAATATCCATGACTCTCTCTTTACAACCGTCCCTATTGGTCATCGCTCCTGGGAGGTCCTCCGCGCAACATCAAGAATCCGAAACCGGGTTTAATAAATGATTACTAGGTGGTATTGATTTCTAAGGTTATTGTTTTATTTTTAAACGTATTAAATGCAATCCTATGTATAATTTCATATAGAAATCAAGTGTTTATTGTGGAGTAAAACAATAAAGGAAAAAGTGCTGTTAAGAATAACATTTCAGCAAATACATGATGAAATAATTTTGGAAAGTCTATCAAATTGTTAGGTATCATCAATCATAGAGAAGTGTTGATTGTGGAGGAAAACTTGACAAAAGATCCTTTCTAGAATATATTTTCACAAAGAACACCATTACATTTTAAAAACAAAAAGATCTACAATACAACATTTATTAAGACATTTTCAAATTTACATTAAAAAACCAACTAAAAGCTCTGACCTCATCAAAGAAAGATATAACTGGATATGTCATTGGAAAATAACTCATTGAATCTTAATGTTTGGGGTCTGTATTTTTCCTTCCATTTGATGCAATGTGATCAATGTTTGCTCTCTAGCCATTTGTTTCTGGAGGAATTATCTTATATCTTCAGGGATATTGTACAGTTCCATTGCAGTATCCAGGAGTCGGTCACAAATGCCTTTATATAACACTGGCCTGTGTTAAAATAATTGTTTTCCAAAGCTTAAATGTTTTATCAAGTGACGTATGA
The DNA here is from genome assembly GCA_023376005.1 of Doryteuthis pealeii. Taxonomy (NCBI): domain Eukaryota; kingdom Metazoa; phylum Mollusca; class Cephalopoda; order Myopsida; family Loliginidae; genus Doryteuthis; species Doryteuthis pealeii. The sequence goes on from CM042177.1 coordinate 56,195,147, forward strand.
TCATATTGGAAGTATTGAAGATTGTATTTGCTCCTCAAATACTAGTTTTTTCTTCTGCCTCACTTCTCAAGCCATGAGTAAGTGAATCAGAGGAGAATTATTTTCTCCTCAATGAACCACTAAGTTACCTTATAATTTCTCTTTCTAGTAATCCTTGTTTTGTTTTTTTGCTGGATTCCAGGACCAGTATTAGGCTGGTTTGGTGAGGTATCCAGCTTAGTGTTGTTGTAGCAGCACTAGGAAAAAGGTGCACTGTTAATTTCCTCATTGTTTAGCCCAGTGCTTAGCTAGGATTAGGGTAATATTTGGTCAGATTTAACTTCTAAGAGGAAGAATCTTCCTGTCAGATACTTTTCTCATTTAGCCCAGAGTGTAGCCATAATAAGGGAACCTGTTTATCTTGGGCAACATCTGACCAGTATGTCTCTTCTTTATTTATGCTAATGTCCATTGTTGTTGGAATATTTGGTCAGGGTTTACTTCGTATGGAAGTAGACTCGTATCAAATATTGACAAACCCATGTAAAGAGAAACTGAAGACACTGGAGGTTGTGTCAAGTAGGCTTTTCTAATTCACCAGTGTGTGTTTGCATGTGTCTTTTCAATGTGGAATTATCTAAAAATGCACCTTCACAAACTTTACTTTTTTGTTTTATATTCTTAACAATTTCTACACAATTTTCTCACCAGTGTGTGTTTGTATGTCTCTTTTTAAATTGCTGCGGTCTGAAAATGCAGATCTACAAACTTCACATGAAAATGGTATCTCTCCAGTGTGTGTGCACATGTGTATTTTCAAAGTGCACCTCTGTGAAAATGCTGATCCACAAACTTCACAAGAAAATGGTTCCTAACCTGTGTGTGTGCGCATGTGCTTTTTCAAAGTGCTCCTCTGTGAAAATGCTGATCCACACACTTCACAAGAAAACGGTTTCTCACCAGTATGTGTATGCATGTGGTCTTTCAAAGTGCTCCACCGCAAAAATGCTGATCCACAAACTTCACAAGAAAATGGTTTTTTGCCAGTGTGTGTTTGCATGTGTCTTTTCAAAGATCCCTTTGTTGAAAATGCTGATTTACATACTTCACAAAAAAATGGTTTCTCACCAGTGTGTGAGCGCATGTGAATCTTAAAAGATTCCTTCGCTGAAAATGCTAATTCACACACTTCACAAGAAAATGGTTTCTCACCAGTGTGTGTGCGCATGTGTATTTTCAAAGAGCACCTATGTGAAAATGCTGATCTACACACTTCACACGAATATGGTTTCTCACCAGTATGTGTATACATGTGGTCTTTCAAAGTGCTACTCCGCGAAAATGCTGATCCACAAACTTCACAAGAAAATGGTTTTTCGCCAGTGTGTGTTTGCATGTGTCTTTTCAGAGATCCCTTCATTGAAAATGCTGATCCACACACTTCACAAGAAAATGGTTTCTCACCAGTGTGTGTGCACATGTGAATTTTAAAAGATTCCTTCGCTGAAAATGCTGATTGAAACACTTCACAAGAAAATGGTTTCTCACCAGTGTGTGTGTACATGTGTCTTTCCAACTGTGAATCATGTGAAAATGCTGATTTACAAATTTTACAAGCAAAAGGTTTCTCTCCAGTGTGTGTTTGCATGTGTATTTTCAAAGAATACTTCACTGAAAAAGCTGATCCACACACTTCACAAGAAAATGGTTTCTCACCAGTGTGTGTTCGCATGTGTATTTTCAATTTGTACCTTTCTGTAAATGCTGATCCACACACTTCACAAGAAAATGGTTTCTCACCAGTGTGTGTGTACATGTGTATTTTCAATGTGCCCTTTTCTGAAAATGCTGATCCACACACTTCACAAGAAAATGGTTTCTCACCAGTGTGTGTTCGCATGTGTATTTTCAATTTGCACCTTTCTGAAAATGCTGATCCACACACTTCACAAGAAAACGGTTTCTTGCCAGTGTGTGTGTGCATGTGTATTTTCAATTTGTACCTTTCTGTAAATGCTGATCCACACACTTCACAAGAAAACGGTTTCTCACCAGTGTGTGTTCGCAAATGTTTTTTCAATTGGCCCCTTTCTGAAAATGCTGATCCACACACTTCACAAGAAAATGGTTTTTCGCCTGTGTGTGTGCGCATGTGTATTTTCAATGATTGCTTCACTGAAAATGCTGATTGACACACTTCACAAGAAAATGGTTTTTCACCAGTGTGCATGTTCATGTGTATTTTCAAAGTACTCCTCTGTGAAAATGCTGATCCACACACTTCACAAGAAAATGGTTTCTCGCCAGTGTGTGTTCGCATATGGTTTTTCAACTGGCCTCTCTGTGAAAATGCTGATCCACACACTTCACAAGAAAACTCTTTCTCTCCAGTGTCTGTTTGCATGTGTATTTTCAAAGAATACTTTACTGAAAAGCCTGATCCACTAACTGCACATGTAAATGGTTTCTCACCAGTGTGTGTTCATGTATGTACTTGCAAATTTGCGTTACGTGAAAATGCAGATCCACAAACTTCGCAAGTAAACATGTGTGTGATCGTATGTGTATTTTCAACTGTGAATCATGTGAAAATGTTGATTTACAAATTTTACAAGAAAATGGTTTCTCATCAGTGTGTGTTTTTATGTGACTTTTTATAGAATGAAGTGAAAATATTTTCTCTTCAGTGCATTTTTGCATGTGATTTTCTATGTTTGTATTTGATGATGTGAAATAACATAAATACTCAGTCGCATTTCTTTTCTTTGTATGTATAACTGGAAATGTAGGTTTACTAAAATTTACTTACTACTAAATATGAACTATGGTAATATGCAGGTCCACACACCTTACAAGAATATGTTTTCTCTTTAGTGTTTTTTGAAATAGTAGAATTCTTTTCTTCCATTGCATTTGATATCTGTAAATAAAAAAACAGGAATCATTAGAGAAAACAAAAGACTCATGGTTTATTTAAAATTAAAAAATTAGATTGAATCAGTATTATCAGCGTTATTTGGACTATTGTCCCCCATCTTCATGGTTATCTGTACAACGTTTCAGCCGATATGCCCTCCGGCCTTCTTCAGGTATTTCTTGTCGGACTCAGAACCCTTCTCAGACTCAGGAACCTTCTTTTTAGACTCAGGAACTTTCTTGTCGTAATCGGGAGCTATGATGGAACTTTGAACCTAACACTTTATTCAGTCCACGGGGTATCCTGTTCTCATTCCGCTAACTATAGCTGGGGTAGGAGCTGTGTTAATTATTATTCTATGTTACTGCTGCCCTTGATCAGGATCGAACCTGGAATCCAGAGATAACTGTCACTTAGAAATGTCTTAACTTAACTACCTTATCCACTAGGACATGTGTCCAATTGGACAATCCAGTGGGAATCTTGGGAACTTATAAACCTAATGTCTTGTTTTGGCTAGTATATCTACCTATTCAATTTATGATTTTTTTTTTAAATTAAAAATCGAATCTAGCCTTTTTAATTATGGATTCCCATATTGTATTCATTTCTATTCTTGCTTAACAAGGTTCCCAATTACGTAATTGGTAAACACTTGCTTTCTGCTTTAGGGAAATAATCACTTTAATACAGACAATAGGCCAGTCTTGTGCTATCAAAAAGGGGATAGACTCCCTCACTGTCTGGTTGATACAGACAATAGGTCATTCCGACAACTTTATTTTACATCAGAGTAATTAAAAAATCTGAATAAAAAGAAAATTAATATTTTTTTCAACAGTTTAATATTTTGATTTTAAGTATAAAAAAGTTAACTGACCTGAAAAAAATATGAATATTTTAAAATAAAATAACTTGTGCATTATAACTTTCATTCATGAATAAATATTTTGGTTTTGAGTATAAAAAAGTTTTAAAAATCATAAATCAAAACAGAAAATTTCATTACAATTGGTTAATTACCTAATTTTTGGTATTTTTATCTTTCGTGTGTGGTGAGTGAATTTGTTCAAATTTGTCTTTAACTGATCCTAGTTTAATAAATTTGTTCTTCTAGACACAAAAGGTGAAAGTTTACTTAAGGAGGTAAAAATATAAATTAATTGATTTTTTTTTAAATTCTAAAAATAAGATTTTTTAAAAATATCAGTAAATATTTCTTTTTTCCGGAGAGAAATTGAAAATGTAATTTGAATTACCTTATATCCTCTGTGTGCTTCTGTACTAAAAACTGCCCTGTCAGCTGGGATTTTAGAAAAAATAAAAGACAGAATCTTGGTGGTTGAGCAGTCTATAACATGCAACACTCTACTTACTTAAGTTAGACAGGCAGTCAGAGAAGCCCTCTCCAATCAATCGGCTGGTCACATCAAGTCCTAGCACCTATATGATAGTCCCAACCCTACTGCTCTTATAGCAAAACCCTAACACTTTTTATCATATATGCGCTAGAAGGTGGTCTGGGTATGACATTAAACTTTATCTGATGATGAGGTTCCAATTCTGGAACTCTGAGGAACATGGAGTACCCCTTCATCAATATTACTCACAAGTCCACTCTAACTCAGAGTGGTAGTACCTGTTATGGTCCCATCTATGGTGAAAATTGAAAAAATGAGTTTAAAATGTGTTTTAAAAAAATGGAGTACTCATGAAGAATGAATAAAACAAAATATTTTTGGAATAAAATAACCCGACAAACCATACCAACAGTACTAAAAGATTACTGTTGCAACATTATGGTTGATGCTAACATGAAAAAAAAAAAAATTGTAGAAAGATGAGCATAAAATGAGTGTCCAGTTTATTATAATGCTTACATTGTAAATCAAACCCCCACTTTAGAACTATTCGAATGTCTGCTTTTCAAAGAAAGAAATTTGACAAAGAAATGTACATAGCAAAGGATCGACAATTGTTTCACAGAAAAATTCTTCTTAAGGAATTAATTCTCAGAAAATATTTATCTAGCCTTGTAACTAGTTTTAAATTAATTGAGGGCTTCTAGTCACTTGACATTGTAGTGTACTAACATCTCGACCTGGCGAGATTAGGGTAAATCTCGATAGGACGAGACCCCAAAAATAGGGATTTTACTACTAACGTGGACATACAGCCACACGGACCTCAATGTACATATTCCCGAAATAAAACCTGTTTTTAAACGTTAACCCTGAGTTAGTTCTCAACAGACATCAAAACAAAAACAAAGATGAAATTTACATTTTTTGCCTTGTCTCATTTTTACTTAAATTCACTCGCGATTTCAATTGAAAACAAAATCCTGTACCTAAATTAAATAAATGATTTCTTGGATAGAATTTTATGAAGAATCCATTGGTGGTATTTTTATATTTACCCATGAATTGACATGGGGTCACTAGGTACAAAATTACCGTAAGTGGTATGATAAAATACAGAATAAAATAATCATGTACAAAAATGTTTCATTTAGAATGATAAAAAACAAATAAAAATATTCTTTATGAATAAATAAATTCAAAAGATATTTTATTTTTAGAATAATAATAAAATATTTTCTTTTTATTTATTCCTTATTATTTAAAATCATGAATTTAAATAAATATTGGTTATAATAATAATAATAATAATAATAATAATATATTTTCAGCTAGTATATTAGGTCTGAGACCTGTCAGCTGTTCCTTGCAAATATTCATTTTAAATCCACTGAATATTTAATGTCATTCCACAGATTATCCAACCTTGCCTTGAAGGAGTTATGAATTAAAACAATGACAGTAACACGTAATCATACACAAAATGTTCTTTATGGAGAAATGAATTGATAAAAAATTTGGTAATGAATCCATTGTAATGCACTGTATTAAATTCTTTAATAATCTATTTAATTCATTTGTTGATGCCATTTAAATTAATTTGAAACTTAACAAAAAATGTCACCAATTATTTAAATCAAATAAAATGCGTACATGAAATTTTAAAAGTGCACGTAAATTTAGTGAGAAAATATAGAAAGAATAGGTACGTAAAAATAGTATATTAGTATTTAATTATAAATGAATAAAAAAAAATTAAACGGTCATACTTCTATATTAATTCGTCTGATTTTTAAAAAATCTTTCTTTACGCAAACGTGTTTAAAAAAAAAGTTGTTCACTGAGGAATATATGGTTGTTAATATATTAGATTGTAAATTTTAAAAAAAGTATATAGTAAATTAATAAAAAAAATAAATAGTCATACTTACTTCTATATTACTTCGTCTGATTTCTTTTTTTCTTTCTTTACACAAACTTTTTGTGTTTGAAAAAGGAATATAAAAAACGTTGTACAAGGAAGAACGCGTTTTGTGTTTTGTAAAAACTTTGACGTCACGGGTAATCTGCCCTTATTAACGCTATGTTCTCGTTTTACACCTGAAAAAACGTAACTACTTAGATATTTACCGTGGGATCTTTCTCACTTTTTATCAACAAATGAATATAAAACTGTGCATTTTTTTTCAACTGAATTTTTAAAACAATTTAAAAAAATAAAAAAATAAAAAATAAAAAAACTCTATGTAAATGATTGTTAGGCTACTAATATTTTAAAATCGTTTAAATTTTAAGGTCAAATCTCTGTGCATCTGTCCGTGGACGTCACTATCTCATGAGAATTGTATTTTTTCTAATAAATTTAATTTGTAATTTAAAAGACTTAAAAAGCGTAAAGATGCTTTCGTTTAAGGAAATATCTTAATGTTTACAAAACTAGCAAGGTGAAGGTCGCCATTATAGTAGTAGTAGAAGCCATTTTGTGTTGCAGACTTTTTGTCAACCGGAAGTGTTGATGACGTCATTATAGCAGTATCAATGATTTGTTTCTTAGCGATTGCGACAACTACTAAAAACACAAATCCGTCGTAATTATTATTAAAGATATTAAATTGGCTACGAAGAGAAGAAAACTGCTATCCAGTGAAAAGTTCGGAATTTTCTTCCTACTGTAAGTATTTTTTAAAGTAGTAATTTTCCCTGGTCACACACGTTTTAAAAAAATCTCGCAAAAGAAAATGCGTTTTTGACAAAATAATTTACCAAGAATCAGGGAATTATCGGATTTTAAGGAAATCTTCAGTGTTTATTCATCAATGAATGATCTTTATAATGCATTACTTATTTTATTTCAAAACTTTCTAATTTTTTTCAGGTCACTTAATTTTGACCCCCCCCCCTTTATGTTGGGGGCGTAATATTTTTGCGAGTTGGTCATTTGCGATACTAATTACAGTATAAATATTGAGATAAAAGACCGAAGTTATGAATAGAAAGCCAACATTTTTTACGGTTGATCTCTCTCTNTTTATTTATGAGAAAATAAGTAAAGAAAATGGAATAATAAAATGTTAAAAAAATAATAGATTATTAATATTTGAGATTTCTTTTTTACTCATTTCGATAATTGGCTATTATCTAGCTATGTGCAAAATATCGACTACTATATAAAAGGATCACAGAAATTCTTCTAAAAATCATATAAAATAAACTAACGATCCGATTTTAATAAAACTTCTGGTATATGAAGTAATAAAAAACGAACTTTATTGTAAATAAAATTTTACTAAATTGAAAAGGCTAATAATTTTTTCGTTAGTTTTTGTTTCGCCATTGATCCCCCCAACAAAGATCTGTTTTTTTTTTTTTAGTATATTAAATTTTTTTACATTTTGGAAAGACAATGTAATGACAGAACATATATATAAAAAAAAAGATAATTTGCCAATAAAACAGTTTTGAAATAGGCATCTTAAACATTGAAACTTAAAATCTAGTAAATAAGAAAAAATATGTATCTTTTTCTTTTTTTAATTGTTAGATTATTTTCAAAAGAATTTATATTAAAATTTCGTATTCTCTACATTTTTATTTTATTTTTCAGAGATTTTCAGAGATTTTTAAAATTATAAAATGTAAAATAAATACTTTTGTTTAATGTAAAGCAAAATCGTATTATTTTAATCAAAGAAAATATTTGTATAAAAACTACTAAAATATTTTTTGATATTCAATGAGTTTGTAATTTTTAGTAGACCAATATTGAACTAGGTACCTTGTGATCCTAGGTGGTATTTCTATTGACTGGGCTAAACTCACTCCCAAATCAGTGATTAACTGACTTAAAATATTTATTGATATTCAATGAGTATGTAATTTTAGTAGACCAATATTGAACTAGGTACCTTGTGATTCCTAGGGGTGATGTTCTACTGACTGGGCTAAGCTCACTCCAAAATCAGTGATTAACTGACTAAAATATTTATGATATTCAATGAGTATGTAATTTTAGTAGACCAATATTGAACTAGGTACCTTGTATTCCTAGGGTGTGTTCTACTGACTGGGCTAAACTCACTCCCAAATCAGTGATTAACTGACTTAAAATATTTATTGATATTCAATGAGTATTAATTTTTAGTAGACCAATATTGAACTAGGTACCTTTGATTCCTAGGGGTGATTTCTACTGACTGGCTAAGCTCACTCCAAATCAGTGATTAACTGACTTAAAATATTTATTGATATCAATGGATATGTAATTTTTAGTAGACCAATATTGAACTAGGTACCTGTTGATTCCTAGGTGATGTTCTACTGACTGCTAGCTCACTCCCAAATCAGTGATTAACTGACTTAAATATTATTGATATTCAATGAGTATGTAATTTTTAGGACAATATTGAACTAGGTACCTTGTGATTCCTAGGGGTGATGTTCTACTGACTGGGCTAAACTCACTCCCAAATCAGTGATTAACTGACTTAAAATATTTATTGATATTCAATGAGTATGTAATTTTTAGTAGACCAATATTGAACTAGGTACCTTGTGATTCCTAGGGGTAGTTTCTACTGACTGGGCTAAGCTCACTCCCAAATCATGATTAACTGACTTAAAATATTTATTGATATTCAATGAGTATGTAATTTTTAGTAGACCAATATTGAACTAGGTATCTTGATTCCTAGGTGGATGTTCTACTGACTGGGCTAAGCTCACTCCCAAATCAGTGATTAACTGACTTAAAATATTTATTGATATTCAATGAGTATGTAATTTAGTAACCAATATTGAACTAGGTACCTTGTGATTCCTAGGGTGATGTTCTACTGACTGGGCTAAGCTCACTCCCAAATCAGTGATTAACTGACTTAAAAATATTGATATTCAATGATATTGTAATTTTAGTAGACCAATATTGAACTAGGTACCTTGTGATCCTAGGGGGTTTCTACTGACTGGCTAAGCTCACCAAATCAGTGATTAACTGACTTAAAATATTTATTGATATTCAATGAGTATGTTAATTTTAGTAGACCAATATTGAACTAGGTACCTTGTGATTCCTAGGGTGATGTTCTACTGACTGGGCTAAACTCACTCCAAATCAGTGATTAACTTAAAATATTATTGATATCAATAAGTTTGTTTTTTAGATTCTTGGAAATAAAACGTTTTCAATTGCAGATTATTACAGTTTTGTTTCATGTAAATTACATTTCACAAATTTATTGGATCTAGAAATGGTAGATGAATAAATTTTCTTTCAATCCTCAACTTGCAATGTATATTTCAAACATCAAAATGTTCCAGTCTCATAAAATTCTACATTTATTATCTTAGAATTAATAAATTGTTATCAGAAAATAAAGAATTTGTACGAAGACACTTTATTCAACTTTAGACTATAGAATATTGTATGACATTTTATTGTATTTGTGAGACAGAAAAAAAGAATTCCTGTAACAAAAGATGTTAAATTATTTATTTCACAAAAGGAATACTGAAAAAAAATGTAACATAATTTGCCCGGGTGAAATTTCTGTCTTTTTACTATCTTGTCATTAACTAGTGTTAATGCAACACCCTACTGAAGAATAAGTTCCAATTACATCCAACTGGGAAGACAAGCAACAAACGATTGTAACTCAAATACATACTCGAATGCTACAAAGTCCACTGCAAATGACAAAGTATATATAAGACTCCACAATGTCATTCAAATCAAGCAGTCAAGCAGCCAAGTAAAACTCAAGCAGTGTCAAGACAGCTGGTATAAATAGGAATCAGAATGATCCATTCATGAATCTGGGTATTTGGGTGATTCCACTCCTGAGTTCTGATTGACTGCTTGATTTGAATGACATTGTGGAGTCTTATATATACTTTGTCATTTTGCAGTGGACTTTGTAGCATTCGAGTTTGTATTTGAGTTACAATTGTTGTTGCCTTGTCTTCCCAGTTCGACGGTAATTGAACTTATTCTTCACCTACAAGGGCAGAATTTTGGTTCCCTCAGGAAGCAAAAATTGTTCACTTCCTTTGAGTCCCTATTTATGGGCCCATGCAAATAACCAAGATTTTATATCTCTAATCATCATTACAACCAACTTTCCTTTTTATTCAAGGGTAGATTCATGTACTTTAAAAAAAAAAAATGATCAATGCAGTTTTTTTGTAAAACTTTTTCCACTAAGTAAATTTTCATAAATCTGCTGATCAATAAATAAATAAGTAAAATGTTTTTCATATTAAAAATCCTGTATGATCTAAGAAAATCTTTGTAGTCTACATTTCTGATTATAATATTGTTTATATTTAAATATATTGAATATATGTTTTTTTATAAAGTGCATTTTTATTACTCTTCTTTCTCTTATAGTTTTCCTCGTTTTATTGATTACAGATATCTAAACCAGATGAAATAATTTCCTGAATTTGGATACAATATATTTTTTTAAATGCATTTTTATACTCTTCTTTCTCTCATAGTTTTCCTCTTGTTTTATTGATTACAGATATCTAAACCAGATGAAATAATTTCCTGAATTTGGATACAATATATTTTTTTTATAAAGTGCATTTTTTATTACTCTCTTCTTCTTCATAGTTTTCCTCTTGTTTATTGATTACAGATATCTAAACCAGATGAAATAATTCCTGAATTTGGATACAAATTTGGTATGTGTAAACACGAGAGAGAAATAATATTTTTTGTAAACTCAGATACTTTCTTTTCTGATTCCATTTAAAAAAAATCATCAAAGCACAAAAGATAAACAATATTTATGAAGTGGTGGTTCTTCTGTTTACATAAATCATATTTAAGAAGCATATGCGAACACGCACAGGAGGAAGCCATATTCTTGTGAAGTGGTCTTTTCCTTTTCAGAAAAGTCAAATTTGGTGAAGCATATGCGAATACACACGGGAGAGAGCCATATTCTTGTAAGTGTGTGAATCATCTTTTTCATGTAAATCAGCATTGAAGAGGCATATTCAACACACACTGGAAGACAGCATATTCTTGTGAAGTCTGTGACTCTTCTTTTCTCAAAAATCAACTTTGTGTTTGCATATGCAGACACACATTCTCTCTTTTCAAAAGAATACATATTTATTTGTATTTGTAAATAAGCGTTTATTCTTTATTACTCTGTTTAATATTTGGTTTATTTCTCGTTATGTGTATAATTAAAAATTTTTTCGGTAAGTGGGGGTTCGATTTACAATTAAAACATATAAAAAACTGAACCCTCAATTATGTCATCAGAAGTGTAGAGCAGAAACATCACAGGATATATTGGCTTCTTATTAAATTCAAAGCCCCACAAAAAATCTAAGAAATTAAAAAGAAAAATATTCCATAAAAAACAGCAGCAGTAAAAAGTAGGATAGCAGAGAAACCAAGCTGGAAATCAAAGCCTTAGCTGCTCCAAATAAGAATAAAGAAAAGAAAATAGATTTTAAAAAAAAAACTGTTCAATAGTGAATCAAGGAGTTGTTACTGAAATCTCATTTAGAGATGAAATCAAGGTAAGCAATCCCACCACACACAACAGGAAGTGGAAAATTCTGGGAGGCTATTATATGAAAGATCAAAGCTAAAACACTGGGAGGTGAAATTGATAGATGCACGCGAACAACAAGAGCAGTAAAATGCCAGCCTTGAAATACCAAGAACTTTTGTCGGAAAAATGTAGCTCATTTCAGCAACTTTAAAAGCCCAGGAACTTGACAATATACCAAATTTCTGCGTTAAAAAAGTTAACAGTACTCCCACGAACACTATGCCAAGGCATCACAAGAATTCTTTTAAGGCGTGAAGAAGAAGAGCACCTAATGGCTCACTACTGCATTACTAACAGAATTAACTGAGGCGTGGAATAGTATCTCTGTCGTAAAGGAAGGAGGACCAAGCAAATTATAGAGTTTACAATTTGGGTTAATAGTTTATTGGATAGTATTAAATGTGTTAGAATGTCTTTAAGAGTTGTGCAAATGCTTAGAGTTTGACCAGAGGATTTTCCTGGCGGATTATTTTTTAGTATACAAAGAGTTCAAGTACACTTATCTTTTGTCTCAGCAATGTCCGGTGTTGTCCGGTGAGGTCGCTGTGGATATGTTGTCCCGGGTAAGGTCGCTGGTTCTGTTATGTCAGCTAGTTCTGCCTCCTTTGCCTGCCGGGTCTGTTCTGTGGATTTTACGGTCTGATTCAGGAACTGATAGGGCAGATAACCCAATTTCTGATAATACATCCCTCCCGCCAAAAAACCAAGAGACCAATCTGCTGCCTTACAACAAACATCCAAGTGGTTAACGGGGATAATCGCTGACGCAACATATGATCACCTAGCTGAAGGCGATTACCTCGAAAAGGAACAGAAAGGATGTGACAGAAAAAAAACAGTTACTAGTAAACAAGACCATCCTGGAGGATGCCGGAAAGGCAAAGAAACTATCGATGACGTGGATCAATTATAAAAAAAACTTTTGACAGTGTGTCCCACTCCCTGGTACTCCGATGTTTGGAACTGTCAATGTCCATGTTATTCTCCAGAAACAAATGGCAGATCGGCAAACAACAATAACACTAAATCACTTGGAGGAAAAATACAGACCACAAACATTAGAATCCAACGAGGGTATTTTTCAGAGAGATAGCCTATCACCTCTTCTTTTCTTTCTCATTATGGATCCACTTAGCAAAGTCCTTAAATGCTACAAAGCTGGATACAACCTCAGTAAAGGAAGAAAAGAAAGATGAAAATAAAAAGTGAACCATCTACTCTTTATGGACGACCTCAAACTCTATGCAGAATCAGAAAAACAACTTGTCCATCTGAAAAACGGTAAAAAATTACACAGAAGATATATGCATGGAGTTGTGGATATGGAAAAGTGTGCTAAATGCCCTATAAAAAAAAAAGTACTAAAAAAAGTGACAGCAGAAATCTTAAGCTGGACAATGGCTATATTCAAAGATTGGGAGTGGATGTGCATATAAATACCTGGCATAGAAGAAAATGTAATGATTGAACATGGGCAAATGATGAGAAAATGCAGAAAAGGAATATATAAGCCGCCTTAAAAAGATCTCAAATCAGGATTAACACCAAAAAATAAAATAACTGCATCAACCAACTGCAATACCTGTCATTTCCTAGTGGTTTTGGTATTATTGATGGCCACAATGCTACATCAATAGGCTGATACAAAACTAGGAAAATGATAACCCTTATATAAGGTTACCTACCACTCAGTGCATAGGACAGGATATACCTACCAAGAAGAGGGCAGTTAGGTCTCATTAGAAATCAACCATGCATACCGAGCACAATATTAAGCATGGGACAGTATATCAAAAGCTCGATGTATAAACAATCTCCAATGGTAAAAAGGGACCACCAAAATAAATGTCTATCACAACAGACCTCAACTACTAAATCACAGAAAACCCAATGGAGACACATTAAAGAACATTACAGAGGATAATGACTACCTGCAACTCTAATGCTGCAAGAAAGATGAGGGGGATATTCAAAGTAGAAATGGAGACAGAAAGAAGGATGGCGACAAAATAAGAGGCAGGGAAATTTATGGAAGAACTTAACCAAATACATTAAAGGAAGCCTTCACTGCAATGGCTCCAAACATGGCAAGCTACCATTTGATTGAGGAACGAATCATTATAGTGGACAAGACCAGGGCCTACTCAAAATGGATTCAAGAAAATGATTGGAATACAAAAAAATGTCAATGTAGATTCTGCACTTGGCCATTGAAAGTCCAAGCCATCTAATTTCTGGTTGCAGATAGCCATTACACTGCCCGCACCCATAACAATGTATGAAAACATCTTCACTGGAAAATCTGTGCGAGAAATGCAGCTTGAGAGAACACAGTACATCTGGGAACATGAGCCTCCACCGAATAACATCAATGGAAAGGTGACTGTCTTCTATGACAAAGTAATCCAGATAGGCAGATATATAAAAGACAGAGCCATTAAACCAGATATTGTCATCTGGGACAAACAAAAAAAACTGCTCTTATAGACGTTCGCGCCCAAAAAGAAATCTACCAAAAAGACCCATTTGGAGCCTAATTTTTCTTATAAATAACAGAGTTTTCAGACACCAATCAGAAAGAAATTATTCGTCTAACTAAATCCACGTCACTCAATGAAGATAAAATCATATTCACTTATAAGAGGTTGAGCATTTATATCTTTCTCTCTCTCTCTAATCAGCCATTTAGAGAGAAGCAATTTACTTTCGCCTGACTGTTTTGTGACTTTGAATTCTTACTCTACTTTACTCTAATGCCATTGGAATGATTTTTATTATAAAAATGCATTGGAAATGATTTTTGTTATATAAATACATTGGAAATATTTTTTTATAAAAATGCATTGGAAATGATTTTTTACTATAAAAATGCATTGGAAATGAATTTTACTATAAAATGCAGATTGGAAAGATTTTTGTTATAAATGCATTGCGAAATTATTTTTGTTATAAAAATGCATGAAAATGATTTTGTTTATTAACAAAATGCATTGGAAATGATTTTTATAAAAATGCATTGGAAATGATTTATGTTATTATAAATGCATTGGAAATAATTTTTGTTATAAAAAATGCATTGAAATGATTTTTACTATGAAAATGCATTGGAAATGATTTTTGTTATAAAATGCATGGAAATGATTTTGTTATATAAATGCATGGAAATGATTTTTGTTATAAAAAATGCATTGGAAATGATTTTTACTATGAAAATGCACTTGAAATGAGTTTTACTATGAAATGCATTGGAAATGATTTTTATTATAAAAATGCATTGAAATGATTTTATTATAAAAATGCATTTGAAATGATTTTTAACTATAAAAAATGTATTGGACAATGATTTTTATTATAAAAAATGCATTGGAATGGAATTTTACTACAAAAATTGAAATATTTTTCTATAAAAATGCATTGCCAATGAATGATTGTATTATAAAATGAATTGAAATTATTTTTTACTTTAAGAATGCATGAAATGCCTTTTTATATGGTCTTAAGAATTGATCTTTCTAGAAATGTCAAAAATTAGAGAATGGATTTATTTTATTCAAATGACCTACTTCTAAATTGATAATTTTTAAATTATTAATTTAAATCTTATATCAAATAAAGTAATGAATTTTCATTAAACTGGGACAATCCCCTGATTTTAGGTAATTTTAAAAAACTTTTATTACCTCCCCTCTAATATTTTTGCACATACGTAATAATCATTAAAAAAAAAAAAAAAAAGAAGATTTTTAATTCAGAATAATGAAAAGGAAATAAAATCTAAATTGTTGAATAATTAAAATAAAATAAATTTTTAATTTCTAAATAAATGAAATAAGATCTTGAGTTATTTCCCTTGAATTTTGTTATTTTTAAAAAAACATTTCTTGTCAATCATAAACGATGGCGATATTTAAAATTTAATTCAACCAGATAAAATTTAGTTTATTTAAAACTTTACCTTTTTTTTTTTTTGTCACTTTCACTAAGGTTGAATTCTGTAAGAAAAAAGAAATCAGGCGAATTAATATCGAAAGAAGTAAGTATCACCATTTAATTCTTTCAGTAACATTTTCGTAGTAGACATCCTTATGTAGTCAGAAATGTAAGTATCACCGTTTAATTTCTTTCTTTACAAATAAAAAAATACATATTTATTTGTATTTCTAGAGAAAGACATTTTTATTATTCTGTTTAAAATTTGATTTAGTCCCGTAGTGAATGATTGGTAGAAAATATATTCATTTTAATGTGTATTTTGTCAGATTCTGTTCAACTTAGTCTTACTCTTAAAGTGGGGATTTCATTTACAATTTAAACATTATCATAAACTGGACCCTCATTTTATGTCCATCTTCATGCGATGATTTTTTTTCTTACACCCATAATTTTAGATTACTAAATATATTTTCCTTATGTATTTTAATATTCATTTTAATGAATAGATTCTTTTTGAAAGAAAAATTAGTTCTAAAGTCGGGGTTCGATTTAAAATGTAGCTATAATGATAAACTGGACCCTCATTTTATGGCCGTATTTATGTTTTTGGTAATATCTCCAGTCAAAATCTGACGCTATTAGAGTTCGTAAACCTGAGAGAGAGAGAGAGAGAAAGAAAGAGAGAGAAAGAAAGAGAGAGAGAAAGAGAGAGAGAGAAAGAAAGAGAGAGAGAGAGAGAGAGAGAGAGAGAGAGAGAGAGAGAGAATTTAAAAACTGAATATTTAAAACTAAATGTTTGTCACTTTTCCATGTGTCATTTGGTTGTAAAGTGGGGGTTCGATTTACAATGTAAGCATTATCATAAACTGGATCCTGATTTTATGTCCGTATTTCTACAAATAACAGTTTTTTTCTTCTTCGTTAGTCCCGGCTATGATCTTGCACCTGTAATTGTACAGTATGGAAGCCCAAAAATGAAACCAGATTATTTAAATTGCGTTTTCAATTTCTCTCCGAAAAAGTTCTAAGTTAGGTATACCCAAATTTTCGTCTGCTTTTCATGTTAAAATCAAATTAAAACTAATTAAATCGATTATTTAAGGTCTAATTTTTTTTCTAAGTCGAAAACTAGTGACATAATGAGCATCAGAAAAAAAAAAAGAAAAAGCAAATATTTACACATATAATTTATTTTAATACATTTTATAACGATTTTTTCAGTCACTTTTGCTCCAATAAGGCCGTAAATGCTGTCTAAAGATGACTTAAAATCCGCTTTCATAAAAATAAATTTAACCCTCCCAATTGAACCCCACCCCCCAAAAAAAATCATGGAATTATGTAATTTTAATGAAATTTTCAGTGTTGATTTATCAATGAATGAATTTTATAATTGATCTGTAATTTTATTTCAAAACTTTCTGATTTAATTAGATATTTCTTTTGTGGTAAATTAATATATAAAATTCATTTAAAATATGAGTATCATGATGTTAAGTTTAAAATGCCATATTATTAGATTCTAAAAACATATTTTTATAACTACTTTATTTTATCATCAATCTCTAATAACTTTTTTTGAAAACTCTATTGAAAATTTAACACCCACCTTTTAAACAGAACAAATATTTATTCCTATTTATTTATACAGTATTTTTACATTAATAAAATTCAAATCATTAGCAGTATGAATTTCCAGAAGGGAGGTAATAAAAAAATTAATTTTTTTCTAATTTTCAAATTATTACCAAAAATCAGAGAATTTTCCAATTTTAATGAAATTTTCACCACTTTATTCATAAATCACCTAATTTTTAAATGAATAGTTTATTTTATTTTTTAAAAAATTGCAAAAAAGGTTTTCCATCAATTCAGATTGTAGGAGGGGTGGACGTTTGGTCATTTGAATAAAAAAAATTTCAGTCCTTAATTTTTACATTTCTAGAAAGATCAAATCCTGAAGACCACATGGAAATATTATTTTAAATTATTTGAAAATTTAAAAATTATTTTCTTAAAACACAAATAATGTATTATTTGGATTTTCAGACTATTGTCCTCATCTTTATTGTTATATATACAACATTTTGATTCATGTGCCATCTGGCTATCACCCTGGTCATAACATCATGTTGTAATCAGGGGCCTTCAGGGTGTTCGATGTCAAATCATCCTGGTCATACCATCATGTTGTAATCAGGGGCTTTCAGGGTGTTCCATGTCAAATGACCCTGGTCATACCATCATGTTGTAATCAGGGGACTTCAGGGTGTTCCATGTCAAATCACCCTGGTCATACAATCATGTTGTAATCAGGGGCCTTAAGGGTGTTCCATTTCAAACCACCCTGGCCATGCCATCATGTTGTAATCAGGGGCCTTCAGGGTGTTCCATGTCAAATCACCCTGACCATGCCATCATTACCTTTCAATTCTTATGAAATTTTTTCCAGGTTTAGACTATGTTAAAGTTAGACAATCCTCAAAAGTTGAGATTCTAATTCCAAAAATTGGCTGGGTTTAGCTTGCTTGAAAAATTGCTACTATTAGTAATCTATTTTTGTCTGTAAAATGAGTTCTAGATCTTCCCTAATCTTAAAAATCTTTTTGTTCTGAGGAATATAAAAATGTTATCAAAAATGCATAAAATTAAGCAATTTCAAGTTATTGATGATTTCTGATGTTTTCATAGCAAGAACAAGGAATCATAGAAATAAACACACATATAAGTAGTATATTCCTCATAATAAAAATAAAATACCCCCAAATTAATAAACACACAGATCTTAACATATGAATCCCACAAAACATTTAAAGAAATATAAGTAGTATACTCCTCAGTATCAAAATAAAATCCTTCCCTCCACAACTAATGTGAAATATAACACTTAATACAAACCAAAACAAATAACTTCTAAGATTGAAAACATAATAAAACAAAAATCCTAAATAATTCTGGAAAGTAGGGATGCTAAATACAAACAAAAAAAAGTAACACCTAAGAACCAAAGCACAATAAAATGAAAGCCGTAAATATATGAGAGCATAGAAATTAAGACTGCTGAATACAAAAACCTAAAATATAAGTTTAAATCACCCTATTAAAAATCTAATGAAAATCTACATACTAAACAAGATCATACAAACAAAAACAAAATAACTCCCTAGAATCAAAACACAAGGAAATAAAAACCCTAAATATGAAATTTTTATGAAATAAATATTAAATTTAAATATGAAATTTAATATTTGAGAGAATAGAAAGTAGGGATTCTAAATACAAACAAAAACAAAATAACTCCCCAGAAATCATATAACACAGCCTATGGCATAAAATGTAACAAATATATAACACAGTACTATGGCATAAAATGAGACCTTAGATAAGACAATGCCAAATTTTAAAAATGAAGCTAATAGAATATCAATCGTCAATACATTATCAAACCTATAAGGTTTTGGTTTTAGACTTTTAACTTATTTCTAATGCTTGTTTGCTGGTTGTTTCTTTTTAAAACCCATTCTATGTGGTTCTTCCTTCTTGTGGGTTGTCAGGCTGGAAAGGAATTAAAAAAAAGAAAGACAAAAGATACTTTTAGGGTGAGACTTTTATTCTAGGTTCATAGTTATTTTGTGGAGTGGAAATTTCTGACTGTGTCCATTGTAAAGTCTGTTCCCAATCAAGGTCTGGGTTGGAATGGCTGAGAGTTCTTCCTGGCCCCAGGATGGGGGTCCTTTCTCTTTGTATGTTCTGAGGGTGTTTCCTGTCTGCAGACTCCTGGGAAATTGTTATTTTTATATTTTATTTTAATCCCCACAAACCAAAAGGAATGAGAAATGGGAGACTTACAATAAAGTAATCCATCCCTTAGATTAAATCTTAACCCAGCATATGGCTTACGGCCATAGGCTGGGTTAAGATCTCATCTATAATTAGGATTATAAAAGATGTGACTGAAGTAAAGTTGTCTTGTTGGCTACATATTTGAGTGTGAATTATTTTCTCTCATATTATCATTAATAGGGTGTCCTTTTTTTTTCTAAATAAATCTTTGGCCAAAGTAAAATTTCTGTTTAAATTATATTACGTTTAATTATGTTTCTGAAAGTGTTAATATTTTTTTTAATATCTGAAAATGAATAACATATGACACTGATTAATTGAAACACAAAGTAATTTATTGTGATTTTCTTACATAAAGTATGAGTCACTTGTTTTCTTTAATAATACCTGTTCTTCATTTACAGATATCAAATGCAGTTGAGGATAAAAAATTTGCAATTTAAAAAAAAGACTGATAAGATAACCTATAAAAAGATACATGGAAACATACTGAAGACAAACCATTTTCTTGCGAAATTTGTGGATCAGCATTTTCATATTGGTCAACTTTGAAGATGTACAGGCGAACACACTGAATAGATAAAAATTTCCTGTGAAATTTGTGGATCAGCATTTTCATATAGATCCAATTTGAAAAGTCACATGCAAACACACGCTGGTGAGTGACTATTTTCATATGAAGTTCGTGGATCAGCTTTTTCATGAAGGGGCCATTTAAGACATATGCAAACTCACACTGGAGAGAAACATTTTTCTTGCGAAGTAGGTGGATCAGCATTTTCAGATAATCCACATTTGAAAAGACACATGAACACATTCTGACCAAAAAACATTTTCTTGTGAAGTTCATGGATCAACTTTTTCAATGGGTGCCAGATTGAAAATACACATGCGAACACATACTGGTGAGCAACATTTTCAAGTAAGTCGTTTTTGAACACTCACATGCGAACACATACTGGCAAGAAACCTTTTTCTTGTGAAGTTTGTAGATCTGCATTTTCCCAGAAAGGCAATTTGAAAAGGCATGTGCGAACACACTGGTGAGAAACCTATTTTTTGTAAAAGAAGTTTTCAGAAAAAGGATCTTTGAAAATGCACATGCGAACACACACTGGCAAAAAACCGTTTTCTTGTGAAATTTGTGGATCAGCATTTTTCCAGAAGGGCAATTTGCAATCCCACATGCAAACACACACTGGCGAGAAACGTTTTTCTTGTGAAGTTTGTGGATCAGCATTTTACTACAAGAGCCAGTTGAAACAACATATGGGCATACACACTGGCGAGAAACCTTTTCTTGTGAAGTTTGTGGATCAGCATTTTTTCAGGAACTATGATTTGAAAAGGCATATGCGAACACACACTGGTGAGAAACCATTTCCTTGTAAAGTTTGTAGATCAGCATTTTCAGAAAAAGGAACTTTGAAAATGCACATGCGAACACACACTGGTGAGAAACCTTTTTTCTGTGAAGTTTGTGGATCAGCATTTTCAATGCAGTATCTTTTAACACTACATATGCGAACACACACTGGCGAGAAACCTTTTCTTGTAAAGTTTGTGGATCAGCATTTTCCCAGACGGGCAGTTTGCGATCACACATGCAAACACACACTGGCGAGAAACCTTTTCTTGTGAAGTTTGTGGATCAGCATTTTCAAGGAAGTCAGATTTGAAAGATCATATGCGAACACACACTGGCGAGAAAACTTTTTCTTGTAAAGTTTGTGGATCGGCATTTTCCCAGAAGGGCAATTTGCAATCCCACATGCGAACACACACTGGCAAGAAACGATTTTCTTTTGAGGTTTGTGGATCAGCATTTTACTACAAGAGCCAGTTGAAACAACATATGGGCATATACACTGGCGAGAAACCTTTTTCTTGTGAAGTTTGTGGATCAGCATTTTTAAGGAACTATGGTTTGAAAAGGCATATGCGAACACACACTGGTGAGAAACCATTTTCTTGTAAAATTTGTAGATCAGCATTTTCAGAAAAAGGAGCTTTGAAAATGCACATGCGAACACACACTGGAGAGAAACCTTTTTTCTGTGAAGTTTGTGGGTCAGCATTTTCAATGCAGTATTCTTTAACGCTACATATGCGAACACACACTGGCGAGAAACCTTTTCTTGTAAAGTTTGTGGATCAGCATTTTCCCAGACGGGCAGTTTGCGATCACACATGCGAACACACACTGGCGAGAGAACCTTTTTCTTGTGAAGTTTGTGGATCAGCATTTTCAAGGAAGTCAAATTTGAAAGAGCATATGCGAACACACACTGGCGAGAAACCTTTTTCTTGTAAAGTTTGTGGATCAGCATTTTCCCAGAAGGGCAATTTGCAATCCCACATGCGAACACACACTGGCAAGAAACCTTTTTCTTGTGAAGTTTGTGGATTAGCATTTTACTACAAGATCCAGTTGAAACAACATATGGGCATACACACTGGCGAGTAACCTTTTTCTTGTGAAATTTGTGGATCAGCAATTTCAAGGAAGTCAGATTTGAAAGAGCATATGCGAACACACACTGGCGAAAAACCTTTTTCTTGTAAAGTTTGTGGATCAGCATTTTCCTAGAAGGGCAATTTGCAATCCCACATACGAACACACACTGGCAAGAAACCTTTTTCTTGTGAAGTTTTTGGATCAGCATTTTCCGAGAAGAACCATTTAAAAAGCCACATGCGAACACATACTGGTGAGAAACCTTTTACTTGTGAAGTTTGTGGATCAGCATTTTCCCAGAAAGAGCCATTTAAAAAGCCACTTGAGAACACGTACTGGTCTGGTTGCCAGATCCTTTTGGCAGATGGCCACTACACTGCCTGCCTAACAAAGTATGCAAATACCTCCACTGGAAAATCTGTGGAGAAATGCAGCTTGAGAGAACACAGTACATCTGGGAACACGACCCTCCACCAATAACATCAAATGGAAAGGTGATTGTGTTCTATGACAAAGTAATCCAGACAGGCAGATATATAAAAGACAAAGCCATTAAACCAGATATTGTCATCTGGGATAAACGAAAAACCTGCTCTCATTATTGATGTAGCTGTCCCAAATGACTATGGCCTAAACATAGCTGAGCGAGAAAAGATTACAAAATATCAAGACCTCAAGAATGACCTAAAAACAACTTGGTCATTGAAAGAAATAGACATCATACCCGTTGTGATTAGGGCAGCTGGGCTGTTGAAATAAAATTTGAAAAAATACCCTGAAACAATACCAGAGAAACGAAGCTGCTATGAAATACAAATAGCAGCTATCAAAGGAACATGCTCCATCCTAAAAAGATCCTTAGGATATAAATACTATTTATAAAGAAATCAAGTGTTGGCCCCAGGACAGGGGCCCCTTGACTTATAAAAAATAAGAAGAAAATGAAACAAAAAGAGAGAAAGCATTTACTTGTGATATTTGTTGATCAGCATTTTCTGTGCAGGGAACATCGAAAAGCCACATGCAAAGACACACTGGAGATAGCCCATTTACTTGCAAAGTTTGTGATTCAGATTTTTCACATAATTCACAATTGAAACGACACATGCAAACACATACTGGTGAGGACACATTTTCTTGTGAAGTTTGTGGATCATCATTATTACAGAGGTCTCATTTGATAAGACACATGCAAACACACACTGAAGAGAAACCATATTCTTGTGAAATTTGTGGATCTGCATTTTCAGAGAATTCACATTTAAAATGACACATGCAAACTCACACAGCTTGACACAATACATTGTAAACCCATATGCTACAAAGTACAGAAAGCTACTATGAAAGGACTCCCTGTCATCCTAGAAGAAGCTATAGGATATAAGTACAATACATACAGAAATCAAGTGTTAGCTCCAGGAAGGTGTCCTTTGGTTTTTAAAAATAAATATGAAAAGAGAGAAACTATTTTCTTGTGCAGTGTGTGGGTCAGTATTTTTACTACTTGAAAAGTCACATGCATACACACACTAACAATTTGAAAAGCCTACTAGACAGTACTTTGATTGTCTTTGATCTCTCTGTACAGGGGTTTTTCAGTATCTGACACAAAGATTCTTTCCCTCAGAAGTAAATCCTGGCCAAATATTCTCCTTGTCATAGCTAAGCATTGGACTAAATGATGAGGAAATTAATGGGGCACCTTCTCCTAGTGAACTACCACAAGTAATAAAGTTGGATACCCAGAAAATTTTTAAAAAGTGAGAATCTATTTTTTGTGAGGTTTCTGAATCCACATTTTCTTGTAATTCTCATTTAAAAACCATATCCAAACACACTGGAGAGAAACTATTTTTTGTGAAGTTTATGGATTTAAAAAGACATATGCAAACAAATACTACTTTCTTGTGAAGTTTCTCAATCAGTATTTTCTCATAATTCACATTTAAAAAGATACTTTAATTGCACTTTTCACTTTATTTCCAATATCTATTTGACAATAGTAGGGTGCAAAAAATATGAAAGGTCATTTTTTTCTGCTTTTAGAAATAAACCAAATTTCTTTCATCCACTCAACTTTGTCTTTCTTTTTGTCATTTCTTTATGGATTTTAAATTGGCCTGTTGACAAAAAATATAATTATTCTTCACTGAAAGATCATATGAAAAGTCATGTTTTTCTGCTTTTAGCAATAAACCAAATTTCTTTCATCCTCTCAATTTTGTCTTTCTTTTTGTAATTTCTTTATGGATTTGGAATTGGCCTAATTACAAAATACTCAATTAGTCTCCAATGTGACATTGAATTTTATTTTGACTATAAGAATGGAAATGATTTTTTCTATTAGGTTGTTACAAAAATAATGGCCGATTTCAAATACATACATTTAAACAATGTTGAAACATTAACAGTAGAAATGTCAAAATTAGTCAAAAAACGAGCCTTGGGCAGCTATGCATCTCTGCCATTGATCTACAAGGTAATTTATTTTGCATTGGTAAAAAGTTATTGGCTGTAATGCAACAAAATCTTTAAATGATTCTACCTCTTCTTTGGATTGAAAAGTTTTACCATTTAAAAATGTGCTTGATTGCCTAAAAAACTGATAATCAGTAGGTGAAAGATCGAGAGAATATGGAGGATGTGGTAAGGTCTCATATCCCAAGTCTGTGAGTTTCTGTACAGTCAATCTTGCAACAAGAGAGAGAGAGAGAGAGAAAGAAAGAGAGAGAGAGAGAGAGACCCCCCCCCCTTCTAATTCTTGTTTAATTTTGGCAAACTCTTCTTTTGTCATGTTACCTTCTCCTTCTCCCAGTCTTTGTAACTTCTCTCGAGAAGCATCAAAGTCTGGTTTAGGAGGAGCAGGGGGAATCTGAAAGAAAACAAGAAAAAACAATAATACTTTAGACTGAAAGGCAGGATATAAGATGAACAAAAGTGGTAAGACAAACCGGAATATTTCTTTTATGTTATTAATTTTTTTATTCTTCTGAACTAGTTTCAACCTTAAGTCATCTTCAGGAGAAAATTTCTTGTGAAAGAAATTGTTTTTAGAAAGTTTTTAAAAAGTTTCCTAATTGTTTGACAAGCCACAAAAATAAAATAAAGAAAGAGAGCGAGAGAAAAAAGGAGGAGAATTGTAGGTCTTCTTTTTTGCAAGAAAGCATGCATATCAACAAGTTGATTGCAGTAAATCTCTGCAGCAATGATCTGATTGGTTTTCAAAAAGTTGTAGTGGATAACCCTTATTGCAGAGCACCAGACGGTCACCATAATTTTTTGCTGGTGCAACTTTTGTTTTGGGAAGTGTTTGTGGGATTCATCACGATCAAGCCATTGACCCGATCGTTTACACCGCCCTGTCAGCTGGGGTGTTAGAATGCACCGACTGCACCTCTGCAGAGGGGTAAGACTCCCCCAATGGGGCCACCTGTTGGCGATGGGTGGCAAACCGTGATGCTTAAGGATAGAACCCAGGTGGATGAGCAGTTCATGACATGCAATACTCCACTTTGGCCCTATCTTGGGCTAGACGGGCGGTCGGAGAGGCCCCCTCCGATCAATCGGCTGGTCACGTCAAGCCCTAGCACCTATATGATTTTCCCAACCCTATTGCCCTTATGGCAAGCCCCAACCCCTTTTTATCATATGGGTGCTAGAAGGCGGTGGCTGCGGGTCTACATGTCCTGGGAATGACGTTAAACTCTATCTGATGGTGAGATTCCAGTTTTGGAGGTTTGGGGAATGTGGAGCACCCCTTCATCACCATTGACAATAGGTAAAAAATATGGTGAGGAGATGGGCACACAAGGTAAAATAGAGAATGTCAGGAGACGTTAACACACGAGGTAAATTCAACAATTGTTTATTACGAACTGATTTAATTTCTTACAAGGGTTAAAAAAAGCGGGAACAAACCTTGGGCGGGAAGTGGGCAGAGTCTGAGCTCATGCTGATATCACATCATATATTTTCATTAATAGAAGAAATATGGACTTATAAAATCTAACATTCCTTAATAACTAAAATGCTGAAAATTTAATTAAAATTGGATAATTCCTTGATTTTTGTTAATTGTTTTAAGATTAATTTTTAATTTTTTAAATCATCTCCTTTGAAAATAATAAATTCAAGTATACACTTTAAGTTTGATAAATGCATTTTATCTTATTTTTGGTAATTGTTTTAAGATTAATTTTTAATTTTTTAAATCATCTCCTTTGAAAATAATAAATTCAAGTATACATTTTAAATTTGATAAATGCATTTTATTTGATTTTTGGTAATTGTTTTAAGATTAATTTTTATTTTTTTAAATCATCTCCTTTGAAAATAATAAATTCAAGTATACACTTTAAGTTTGATAAATGCATTTTATCTTATTTTTGATAATTGTTTTAAGATTAATTTTTGATTTTTTTAATCATCTCCTTTGAAAATAATAAATTCAAGTATACACTTTAAATTTGATAAATGCATTTTATCTGATTTTTGGTAATTGTTTTAAGATTAATTTTTGATTTTTTTTAATCATCTCCTTTGAAAATAATAAATTCAAGTATACACTTTAAATTTGATAAATGTATTTTATTTTATTTAAATAAAAGGGGAACATTTTTTGTATTTGATTATTTTGTATTAATTGAGTCGTGTCACAAGAGAAATTATATTATTTGAACTTACCAAACACAATTCTTTATTAATTCAGGGATGTCACCATTTTTTTGTATTTGATTACATTTGTATTGATTGAGTTGTGTCACAAGAGAAATTATATTATTTGAACAGCCAACACTATTCTTTATTAATTCAGTGATGTCACCATTTTTTTTTAACATTCTTGATGAAGCATTTTTTGGTAATTTATGAGGAAGTGCGTCCTGGTCCCCTGCCTCCGAAATTGCTGGCCGGTGAATTTTAAATAACGACCCCAAGCTTCGGCGCCACATCGGTGTTACTTGAAATAAACCAACCAACTTAGGGCTTTAAAAGTATTTTTTTTTGGGGGGGGGTCTCTTCTTGTCTTAATTCTTGTTTATTTATCGTAATTTGTCGTAATTCGTGTTTATTTATCGTAATGTGTCGTAATTCTGGTTTATCTACCGTAATTTGTCATAATTCTTGTTTATTTATCGTAATTCTTATTTATTTATCGTAATAAAAGAAAATCTTAGTATGTAATAGATAGATAGATAGATATGAAGATGGATAGTTTTGAATAGACTGAGATAGATAGATAGATAAACTATCACGCCTCTTGAGTTTGTATCTGACTCTATTGCCAGGGATCGAGACACAATTTCGTTGCAGTGTAGTTTAACCCCTCCTGCCAGGAAACACAAATAACCTTTGGGTGTTGTTATAATGAATTTATTCAGCAGGAAAAGAGGTAAAAACCTGGAAGGAAAAAATAAACATATGACAGACAAGGCAAATCAAGGTACAAAAGGCAAGGTAATTATAAGAAATTACAGGGAACAGATAAGGGACACAGGAAGTAGGAAGAGGTAGACAACCAGAGGGAGGAGGAGGTGAACGATAAACTAAAGGGTCCCTTATGAACGTGGACCGGGATTCACTCAGAATAGTGCTATTTCAACATGAGTGAGAAGAGACAATATTTGTACTGAGTAGTAAAATGAAGCGAGGTGTTTCTGAGACAAGTGTCTGAGGGAGGTGTTCGACTGAATGGCTGGGGTTGAACAGACATAACTAAGTGTGAAGCAGCGGTGAAGAATAGCATGGTTTTTGGAATAAACACTGTGTCAACAAAGGCTAGTGAATACGAAATAACTTACTAAGTGCTAATAGTAAGAGTGAGAAACAATAACAATACATGTCATACAAGGGTCCGGGAAGATAATAGGCAATAATAGAAAATAATACGAGGGCAAGATTTCTCACATAGAACAGAGAAATTCAAGGTCGGACAACAGATAAAAGTAAACAGTAGAAAATAGCCGGTAACAAATTAGCTATTTTCTGTTAGGGAGCGAAGATAAGAAATCTTCCTTACCGGGTGCCCGTAATAAACTTCTGAGAGGGAGAAGTCAGCAACACGTCTGATGGATGTCGTGGCGAGGTAGAAAGAGGATTGAATTTACCGCTGAATAATGCTAGCCGGAAAAGGGCGGTGAAAATGCAAGAATAATCCCGTTTAGGAAAAAACACACAGTTGGTCTAAGGGACGTAACTCTTAACGCAGGATCATAAATACGGACCATGACACTCCCCGTCTTGATATAGATATCAAAACCTAACTAAGATAGGGTGACAGAAGGGGTTCGTAGGGACAGAAAGGGGAAGAGACAGACTAAGTAGGGGGTGAGTAGGCCTAGATCGGCCTGGTTAGTGCAACAAGAGTCCAATGAAGAGAAAGAAAGTCCGTTGTAAGGGGTGGTCATCGCAGATGCGGCTAAGGTGAGTGCGAGCCTGCTAGATATATTTTGCCTCAGGAGGTAAAGCTGGCGGTAGAGCCATAGTCTTTTCTATATTTATGGCTGGGTCACTCCAGCCATTTCTCTGACGGCTCAATACCATCAGGGAAATGTGAATCCCTAAGGAAGTTGAGGTTGAACAAGTTCTTGGAGTTCCGGTGGCGCTGATCGAACTGGGGTCACTGCGACTGCTGGGGGTTTGCCATTGTTTGTGGCATATATGGAACCAGTATTTATTGGTTCAGGTGTATATTCTTCAGAACTGCCTGAAGAATCACTACTCGAAGAGTGCCTTGTCGTAGGTTGAGAGGTTTCCTTTAGAGGGGCAGTTTTCATTGGTGGGGTTTTATTTGACCTTTCATCAGGGCTGGAATCTGAATCACTATCTGTACTGCTTTTTTGTGTGAATGCAGGAGTTGCCTTAGATGTAGGAGTTGTTTGGTGATGTTTGCCAGTCCGTGTTTGCTGTTGGAGCAAACCAGATGTAGAAGGGTCCTGATGCAGGTACAGGTATGTGACCTGGGGCCGACAAGGGCGCCGAATCTGGGTGGCCCTGTGTATACAAGGGCAGAGGATCTGGAGCTAACAGAGCTGTAGATTCTATTTGACCCTGTGTTGATAAGGGTCCTGGGTCTGGTGAAGCCGTGAGTTTGGTCTGGCCCGATGTTGACCGGGTTATAGTTTCAGATGCAGGTGTGCAATCTGGGGTTGACAAGGATGCAGGATCGGTGTGACCCTGTGTAGATAAGGGCAGAGAATCTGGAGCTGTAGATTCTGAGTGACCCTGTGTTGATAAGGGTCCTGTGACCGGCGAGTCTATAAGTTCTGCTTGGCCCAATGTTGACCGGTTTTTAGGTTCAGGTGTGTGACCTGGGGCTGACGAGGATGCAGGATCGGTGTGACCCTGTGTAGATAAGGGCAGAGAATCTGGAGCTGTAGATTCTGAGTGACCCTGTGTTGATAAGGGTCCTGTGTCTGACGAGACTATAATTTCTGTGTGGCCTGGTGCTGACAAGGCTGCTAGATCTATGTGACCCTGTGTTAAGGGTCTGGGTTCTAGTGCGGGAGCACCCATTAGAAATTGGCTAGGAATTTCTTTGGCTGACCGTGTGGGTGGCAAAGTAGGTTCACTGTGCTGCTCGGTAGTTTTGCCGAATTCAGGATCTGTACGCGCCTGAGACCAGTTGTGGGGTGAGGAATTTAGATTAGCTTGTTGTCTGAACTGGTGGTCTGGGGGTGGCGTCTGCCAGTAGAGGGTGAAGAAGGGGAATAGGGTGCGCTCATACTAGGTGATGCTCACCCGTGATGGAGACACCAAGTCTGGAGGCTAGCATTCTGTTGAAGACGGCTAGGGAGGCTTTTAGGTACGTCTCCCCGCCGTGCGGTGTCCAGGGCTTCTCTTCAGGAGTTTGAAGCTCTGGCCTGGTTCGGTTCCAAAGCTGACTTGTGGGTGCAGCTTTGGTTGCTAGAAGTGGGGTTGTCAGGTCCCTTGTGGAACATTGAGTCCGATGCCTGTTGCTCCATCGCTAGTTGCCGGACTGTGCCTAGGTGCCTCCTGTATCTGTTGGCGGTGCCCTCAGTGCGTCGGCCTCGGCGATGGCGACTACAACCTCCTTTTCCAGACGCAACTTCTCCAGTTGCATCTTTATCCGTAGTTCCTCATCGATGTAGGCCAGACGAGCTTTGGCTGCCATAGCCTTTGCTCGAGCTTCGTTGGCAGCTGTGTTCAAAGTATCCCGACGGTGGGAAGTGGTCCGAATGGACCTGTTGTCAGTCATCTTGAGTGGAGATGGATTAATGTGGTTCCATTCAACCGTTATTTTTTCCGGTGCCTCTTAGGCACGCTGGACACTGAAGGACTGTGTGGGGCTTGTCCGTAGTCCTTGCCTGCTCTTTTTCCACGGCTGTAGCGGGGTAAATCTCCGTTGGTGGAATAACCCGCTGGTGTCAAGGGGGGTCACTTCCAGTGGCGTTTGACAGGGTTGTTTGGAATTCCCGGAGTCCCCGTTACCCTTATGCGTGTCACCTCCTCTCTCCGGTGCTGAAGACAGCTCTGGTGTTGTGTAGGTTCCTAGAGAGTACAACTGTTAACCAAGTACTTCCAGGCCTGCTTTTGCTATTGTGGACTGTATGGACCCTGTCCGTAGTCCTGATAGTTCTTGTCCAGTGGTGAAGAAAATTCTGTTGGGGGAATAACCCTCAGGTGTCAAAGAGGTCACTTCCAGTGACGTTTGACAGGGTTTGTCTGGATTCTTGGAGCGTCTCAGCTTCAGAAGAACTTCCAGGCCGGTTTTTTTACTATCACGCCTCTTGAGTTTGTATCTGACTCTATTGCCAGGGATCGAGACACAATTTCGTTGCAGTGTAGTTTAACCCCTCCTGCCAGGAAACACAAATAACCTTTGGGTGTTGTTATAATGAATTTATTCAGCAGGAAAAGTGGTAAAAAACCTGGAAGGAAAAATAAACATATGACAGACAAGGCAAATCAAGGTACAAAAGGCAAGGTAATTATAAGAAATTACAGGGAACAGATAAGGGACACAGGAAGTAGGAAGAGGTAGACAACCAGAGGGAGGAGGAGGTGAACGATAAACTAAAGGTCCCTTATGAACGTGGACCGGGATTCACTCAGAATAGTGCTATTTCAACATGAGTGAGAAGAGACAATATTTGTACTGAGTAGTAAAATGAAGCGAGGTGTTTCTGAGACAAGTGTCTGAGGGAGGTGTTCGACTGAATGGCTGGGGTTGAACAGACATAACTAAGTGTGAAGCAGCGGTGAAGAATAGCATGTATTTTTGGAATAAACACTGTGTCAACAAAGGCTAGTGAATACGAAATAACTTACTAAGTGCTAATAGTAAGAGTGAGAAACAATAACAATACATGTCATACAAGGGTCCGGGAAGATAATAGGCAATAATAGAAAATAATACGAGGGCAAGATTTCTCACATAGAACAGAGAAATTCAAGGTCGGACAACAGATAAAAGTAAACAGTAGAAAATAGCCGGTAACAAATTAGCTATTTTCTGTTAGGGAGCGAAGATAAGAAATCTTCCTTACCGGGTGCCCGTAATAAACTTCTGAGAGGGAGAAGTCAGCAACACGTCTGATGGATGTCGTGGCGAGGTAGAAAGAGGATTGAATTTACCGCTGAATAATGCTAGCCGGAAAAGGGCGGTGAAAATGCAAGAATAATCCCGTTTAGGAAAAAACACACAGTTGGTCTAAGGGACGTAACTCTTAACGCAGGATCATAAATACGGACCATGACATAAACAATAGGTAACACCTATTTTACCCCGTGAAATTTACCTCCCCCTATATTTAACACAATGAAACTTGCAGAAGCTTGGGGTCGTTATATTAAAATTCACCGGGCAGCAATTTCGGAGGCAGGGGACCGGGACGCACTTCCTCATAAATTACCCATTTTTTTAACTCGTATATTAAAAAAATATTATTTTTTTACATTTTTTTAAATTTTGTGCTCAATTACGTGTCACGGTTTTCTTTCATAACCAAGATTTATTTAAATTTATTTATTGATAAGGTATAAAATGAAATTAAATAATTTTTGGGCTTGCCAAATAATAAAAGTGAAATAAACTTCTAATTGCTGAGTAAATGAAATAAAATATTTTTTTTTATAATTAAAATGTTTTATATCATATCTAAATTTATCTCCCTTGAATTTCGCTCTTTAGAAAACATTTCCTATCAAATATAAACGAAGGTGATGTTTAAACTTTAATTCAACCAGATAAAATTTAATTTATTTAAAACTTTACATTTTTATCACTTTTCAATGAAGTTGCATTTTGAAAAAAATAAGAAATCAGACGAATTGATATCGAAAGAAGTAAGTATCAACATTTAATTTTTTCTTTCATTACAAATAAAAATAAAATACGTATTTATTTGTAGAGAAAGACTTCTCTTTATTATTCTGTTTAAAATTTGATTTAGTCCCTTGGTGAATATTTGTTAGAAAATATATTCATTTTAATGTGTATTTTGTGATAAACTTCGGTTTCAATTAATTTTAAACATTATAATAAATCGAAACCTCATTTTATGTCCGTCTTTGTGCAATTAACGTTTTTTCTTGCACCCTTGTTTTTTACAATACTAAATATATTTTCTTAATGTATTTTAGTATTCATTTTAGCAATGCTAATTATATTTTCTTTGTGTATTTTAATATTCATTGTAATATGTATATTCCAAAATTTTTCATTTTTGTGAGAAAGATTGGTTCTAAACGGGGGGTTCGATTTACAATATAGGCATAATGATAAACTGGACCTTCATTTTATGACCGTATCTATGTTTTATCGTAGGCTCTGATCTAAATCTAATGCCGGTAATGTTATATTACGGAAGCCTAAAAAGATGAATAAAAAACATCAAATATATTGTATTTAAAAACTAAATATTTGAAACTAATGTTTGTCACTTTACTCTGTGTCATTTGATTGTAAAGTGGGGGTTCGGTTTAGAATGTAGGCATTATTATAAACTAGATCCTGATTTTATGTCCGTTTTCTGTAAGTAACAGGTTTTTAATTTTTTTTACTTTTTTCGTTAGCACCTACCGTGATCTTGCACTAGTAATTGTACTGTATGGAAGCCCAAAAAGAAAACAAGATTATTCAAACTGTATTTTCGATTTCACTCCAAAAAGATTTAAGTGATATTGTTTGTTGATATTCTTTAGACTTATTTTGAAATTATTTTAATGAATTTATATTTTTATCTTCTCAAACAATACTGCAAAAATCGATCATTTTTTTCTCAAGAAGAAAATTCAAATTGAAAACGTAAATAAAATTCTAAAATATTTGTACTTAATAAATATGTACAAAAACATGCACCTGCTAAAAACCTTATTTTTCAAAAGATTCACTTGATATTGGCTAATTATCAGATATTAATAAAATTTTTGGTATATAATCAATAAATAATGAAGTTTCTATTGAAAGATATTTTTATTTTCTTTTGTTTTCATGCATCTCCTCAATCATTTTGTTAATTTGACTACAAGTTATAGGTTGGACTAGGGTCTAATCAATAAGTCAAATATCAGGTCTGTTTGGTAGCAATATATTGTCTTTGTGGAAATTGGAGGGCCACACTGATGGACCCTGCGGGCTACAAGATATAGGTTGGACCAGGTTCTAATCAATAAGTCAAATATCAGGTCTGTTTGGTAGCAATATATTATCTTTGTGGGAATTGGAGGGTCACACTGATGGACCGTGAGGGCTACAAGATATAGGTTGGACCAGGGTCTAATCAATAAGTCAAATATCAGGTCTGTTTGGTAGCAATATATTATCTTTGTGGGAATTGGAGGGTCACACTGATGGACCGTGAGGGCTACAAGATATAGGTTGGACCAGGGTCTAATCAATAAGTCAAATATCAGGTCTGTTTGGTAGCAATATATTGTCCTTGTGGGAATTGGAGGGCCACACTGATGGACCCTGAGGGCTACAAGATATAGGTTGGACCAGGGTCTAATCAATAAGTCAAATATCTATATACCAAAATTAATTAGAAATAAACAGGTAAATATGGTAATTTTGAAGGGTTGATTCCCAAAAAATAAAACAAATTTTAAGTGTTTATCAATTTCTTTTAAAAATGAAAAGTTGTCTTTCCTTTTTTTTCATTTTGTTATCAACTGACCATTGTAACCTTGTTTGATGATATCACTGTTAATTGAGACAGAAAGTAATTCATTCTAATTTTCTCACTTTAAATAAAACAGAAACATCTGATATTCTTTAATAATTCCTGTTTTTTTATTTTCAGATATCAATGCAGTGGAGGACAAGAATTTTGAGATCTGAAAAGACGGAAAAGAAACCCCATTCTTGCAAGGTGTATGCATTTTGAGATCTGAAAAGACGGAAAAGAAACCCCATTCTTGCAAGGTGTATGAATTTTGAGATCCGAAAAGACTGAAAAGAAAACCTATTCTTGCAAGGTGTATGAATTTTGAGATCTCAAAAGACGGAAAAGAAACCCCATTCTTGCAAGGTGTATGCATTTTGAGATCTGAAAAGACTGAAAAAGAAACCCCATTCTTGCAAGGTGTGTGAACCTGCATATTAACAGAGTTCATGTTATGTAGTTGAATCCAAGCAAATAAAGAAGAGAATCCTTACACCTTAAAATACAGTAAATCATAATTTTTGCTAAACTCACATATCAAATTCTACTGGCAACTATACAAAGAGAAAAGAACCTTATTCTTATCAAGTGGTCTTATGACTTATTTAACATCATTCAATACAAACATGGAAAATCCCATGGGAGAATGCCCTGCTGAGAAAGTTTCTTTGGATTCAGTGTGTGAATCATCAATTTTAGAATGTTCCAATTTAAAAGGTGATATGCAAACACCAATTGTGAAGAAACAATTTTCTTGTCAAATTTGTGAATTATCATTTTCACAAAGAAGACTTTTAAATATACATTTACGAACACACACTGGAGTGAAACCTTTCAATTGTGAAGTGTGTGGATCAGCATTTTCACTAAGAGGAACATTGAAAAGCCACATGAGAAAACACACTGGGGAGAGACCTTTTTCTTGTGAAGTGTGTGGATTAGCATTTTCACAAAAAGGAACTTTGGACGGCCATGTGCGAACACACACAGGTGAGAGACCTTTTTCTTGCAAATTTTGTGGATTAGCATTTGCACAAAAAGGAACTTTGAGAGGCCATATGCGAACACACACTGGCGAGAAACCATTTTCTTGTGAAGTTTGTGATTCAACATTTTCACACAGGGGACATTTGCAAAGACACATGCGATTACATACTGGAGAAAAACCATTTTCTTGTGAAGTTTGTGGATCTGCATTTTCAAGGAAATCACATTTGAAAAGACATATGCAAGCACACTACTGGACAAGACCAGAATACTTTTTCTTGTGAAATTTCTGGTTATCTCGCTCAGTGTTGGTGTCGATATGGCCTCTCAAAAGTTCCTTTTTTGTGCAAAATGCTATCCCATCAAAATTTGCCAAGAAAAACGGTCTCTCACCTGTGTGTGTTCGACATGGCCGTCAAAGTTCCTTTTTGTGAAATGCTAATCACACACTTCACAAGAAAAAGGTCTCTCCCAAGTGTGTTTTCTCATGTGGGCTTTTATGGTTCCTCTTTTAGTGAAAATGCTGATCCACACACTTCACAATTGAAAGGTTTCACTCCGTGTGGTTCCGTAAATGTATATTTAAAAGTCTTCTTTGTGAAAATGAATAATTCACAAATTTGACAAGACAATTGTTTCTTACAATTGGTGGTTTGCATATACCTTTTAAATTGGAACATTCTAACATTGATGATTCACACACTGAATCCAAGAAACTTTCTCAGCAGGGCATTCTCCACGGGATTTTCCCATTGTTTGCTATTGAATGATGTTAAGATAAGTATAAGACCACTTGAATAAGAATAAGGTTCTTGTCTTTGCTTTGTATAGTTGCCAGTAGAAATTTGATATGTGAGTTTAGCAAAAATTAATGATTTATAACTGTATTTTAAGGTGGTAGGATTCCTCTTCTTTATTTGCTGGATTCAAGCTACATAACATGACTCTGTCTAATATCAGGTTCACACCATTGCAAGAAGGGGTTTCTTTTTCAGTCTTTTAGATCTCAAATGCATACACCTTGCAAGAATGGGGTTTCTTTTCCGTCTTTTGAGATCTCAAATTGCATACACCTTCAGAATAGGTTTTTCTTTTCAGTCTTTTCGGATCTCAAAATTCATCCCTTGCAAGAATGGGGTTTCTTTTCCTCTTTTCAGATCTCAAAATGATACACCTTGCAGAGGGTTTCTTTCGTCTTTCAGATCTCAAAATTCTTGTCTCCACTGCATTTGATATCTGAAATAAAAACAGAAGTTATTAAAGAATATCAGATGTTCTGTTTTACTTTAAAGTGCGAAAATTAGAATGAATTACTTTCTGTCTCAATTAACAGTGATATCATCAACAAGGTTACAATGGTCAGTTATAACAAAATGAAAAAAAGGAAAGACACTTTTCATTTTTAAAGAAATTTGATAAACCTTCAAAATTTGTTTTTAATTTTTGGGAATCAACCTCAAATATACATAATTTACCTGTTTATTTCTAATTAATTTGGTATTCGATTTTGACTTATTGATAGACCCTGGTCAACCCTATTCTTGTAGCCCTCAGGGTAATCAGTGGGCCCTCAATTCCCACAAGGACAACTATATTGCTACCCGATACAGACCTGATATTTGACTTTATTGATTAGACCTGGTCCAACCTATCATCTGTAGCCCGTCACGGTCCATCAGTGTGACCCTCACTTCCCCACAAGATAATATATTGTACTAAACAGACCTAATATTTGAGTTATTGATTAGACCCTGGTCCAACCTATATCCTTGAGCCCTCACGGTCCATCAGTGTGCACCCTCCAATTCCTACAACGATTAATATAATTGCTAAACAGACCTGATAATTTGACTATTGATTAGAACCTGGTCCAACCTATACTTGTAGCCGCGCAGGGTCCCATCAGTGTGGCCCTCCAATTTCACAAAGACAATATATTGCTACCAACAGACCTGATATTTGAACTTATTGATTAGACCTAGTCCAACCTATAACTTGTAGTCACATTAACAAAATGATTTGAGGAGATGGCGAAAACAAAGAATAAAAATATCTTTCAATAATGAAATTCATTATTTATTGATTATATACCAAAATTTTATTAATACTTGATAATTAGCCAATATCAAGTGATCTTTGAAAAAAGGTTTTTAGCAGGTGCATGTTTTTTTGTACATATATTTTTTTTTTTTTTTTTTTTTTTTTTTTTTTTTTTTTTTTTTTTTCTTTTTTTTTTTTTTTTTTTTTTTTTTTTTTTTTTTTTTTTTTGTTTTTTTTTTTTTTTTTTTTTTTTTTTTTGTTTTTTTTTCTTTTTTTTTTTTTTTTTTTTTTTTTTTTTTTTTTTTTTTTTTTTTGTTTTTTTTTTTTTTTTTTTTTGTTTTTTTTATTATACAAAAATATTTAGAATTTTTATTACAGTTTCCATTTGGAATTTTCTTCTTGAGAAACAAATGATCGGATATTTTGCAAGTATTGTTTGAGAAGATAAAAATATAAATTCTTAAAATAATTTCAGAAATAAGTTAAAGAATAGTCAACAAACAATATCACTTATTCTTTTGGAGTGAAATGAAAATACAGTTTGAATAATCTGTTTTCTTTTTGGGTCTTCCATAGCAGTACAATTCTAGTGCAAGATCACGGTCGGTGCTAAGAAAAAAGTAGAAAAAAATTAAAAACTGTTACACAGAAACGGACATAAAATCAGGATCTAGTTTTATAATAATGCCTACATTCTAAACCGAACCCCACTTACAATGCAAATGAAACAGAGTAAGTGACAAAACATTAGTTTTTCAAATATTTTAGTTTTTAAATACATATATTTGATGTTTTATTCATCTTTTTAGGCTTCCGTAAATATAACATTCACGCCATAGATTTAGATCAGAACCTACGATAAAACATGATACGGTCAAAAATGAAGGTCCAGTTATCATTATGCCTCATTGTAAATCGAACCCCGTTTAGAACCAATCTCTTTCTCACAAAAAGAAAACTTTTGGAATATAACATATTACAATGAATATTAAATACACAAAGAAATATAATTAGCATTGCTAAATGACACACCTAAAATCCATTAAGAATATCCTATTTAGTAAATTGTAAAAAACAGGTGCAAGAACGTAATTGGCACAAAGACGGACATAAATGAGGTTACGACATTTTTATAAGTTAAAATTAATTGAACCGAAGTTTTATCACAAAATACACATAAAGATATATTTTCTAACAAATATTCACAAGGGAACTAAATCAAATTTAAAGCAGAATAATAAAGAGAAGTTCTTTCTCTACAAAATAATACGTAATTTTATTTTTATTTGTAATGAAAGAAAAAATTTAAGGTTGATACTTACTTTTCGTACAATTCGTTGATTTCATTATTTTTTTCAAATGAACTTCATTGAAAAGTGATAAAGAATGTATAAGTTTTAATAAATTAAAATTTTATCTGGTTGAATTCAAAGTTTTAAACACACCTTCGTTATATTTGATAGGAAATGTTTTCTAAAGAGCGAACTCAAGGAGATAAATTTAGATATGATATAAAACATTTAATTATAAAAAAAATCATTTTATTTCATTACTCAGCATTAGAAGTTTATTCACTTTATTATTTGGCAAAGCCCAAAAATTATTTAATTTCAATTCTTATACTTATCAATAAATAATTTAAATAAAATCTTGGTTATTGAAAGAACCTACACGTAAATTGAGCACAAAATTTAAAAAAAAATGTAAAAAAATAATATTTTTTATATCCGAGTTAAAAAAATGGGTAATTTATGAGGAAGGCTCCCGGTCCCTGCCTCGAAATTGCTGCCCGGTGAATTTTAATTAACGACCCAAGCTTCTGCAAGTTGTCATTGGTGTTAAATATAGGGGGAGGTAAATTTCACGGGTAAATGGTGTTACCTATTGTTTATGTCACTGGTCCGTATCTTATGATCCTGCGTTAAGAGTTACGTCTCTTAGACAACTGTGTGCGTTTTTCCTAAACGGGATTATTCTTGCATTTTCACCGCCTTTTCGGCTAGCATTATTCAAGCGGTAAATTCAATCCTCTTTCATACCTCGCCACGACATCCATCAGACGTGTTGCTGACACTTCTCTCTCAGAAGTTTTTACGGCACCCGGTAAGGAAGATTCTTATGCTTCGCTCCCTAACAGAAAATAGCTACTTTGTTACCGCCTATTTCTACTGTTTATTTTATCTGTTGTCCGCTTGAATTTCCTGTTCTATGCTGAGAAATCTTGCCCTCGTTTATTTTCTATATTCTATTATCTTCCCGGACCCTTGTATGGACATGTATTGTTTTGTTTCTCACTCTTATTATAGCACTTAGTCAGTTATTTCGTATTCATAGCCTTTGTTGACACAGTGTTTATTCCAAAAATACATGCTTATTCTTCACCGCTGCTTCACTACTTAGTTATGTCTGTTCAACCCCAGCCATATCATCGATACACCTCTCGAACTTGTACTCAGAAACACCTCGCTCAGTTTTACTGACTCAGTACAAAATATTGGTCTCTCTTCTCACTCAAGTTGAAATCGCACTAATTTCTGAGTGCACCCGGTCCGACGTTCATAAGGGACCCTAGTTTATCGTTCACCATCCTGCTTCCCTCTGGTTGTCTACCTCTTCTACTTCCTGTGTCCCTTATCCTGTTTCCCTGTAATTTCTTATAATTAACTTGCCTTTTGTACCTTGATTTGCTTTGTGCCTGTCATATGTTTATTTTTTCTTCCAGGTTTTTTACCACTTTTCCTCGCTGAATAGAATTCAATTATAACAACACCCCAAGGTTTATTTGTGTTCCTGGCATGGTTAACTACACTGCAACGAAATTGTGTCCTCGATCCCTGGCAATGAGGGGTCCCCCCCCCCAGATCACAAAAAAACTTTTTCCAGAGGGCCCGTGAAGTACAAAAGCCAGGCCGGAAGTTCTTTCTGAAGCTGAGACGCTCCAAGAATCCCAGACAAACCCTGTCAAACGTCACTGGAGTGCTCTTTGACACTAGGGTTTATTCCAACAGAATTTTTCTCACCCCTGGACAAGAACTATAGGACTACGGAACAGGGGTCCATACAGTCCACAATAGCAAACAGCAGCCTGGAAGTACTGGTNCTATGCTGAAAATTTTTTAAAAAATCATCAGGAGTTTATTTTATGTTTTTTCTTTAAGAATGGAAAAATTTTTTTCAAGAAAATATTAAATTTTCTGTAATTTCATTGTGTTAAATATAGGAGGGGGGTAAATTTCACAGGGGCAAATTGGTGGTACCTAATATACACTATTTTTTTCTTTTAGTCTTCCGTATTCTTAAATTGCAGGCGTCAGATTTTCATAAGGGACTATGAAAAACTTAAATACGGTCATGAAATGAGTGTCCAATTTATCATTATACCTACTTTGTAAATAGAACCCCACTTTAAAACTAAACCGTCTCAAAAAATGAAAAAAATTATATATACACATAAAATGAATATTAAAATACATAAAAAATCTAATTCAAAGATAATTATCAAAGTAAATATTTTGTACTTTTAAATTAGTAATATTAAATATTTCCTTTAATAATAATCTTTAAACTTTGAATTACGTGTGCAAGAAAAAATGGTTTATAGCAAAAAGACGGACATAAAATGACGGTTCAGTTTATAATTAGGCCTACATTGTAAACGAACCCCCACTTTAGAACTACATGAAACCGAACACTTCTCGCAAAAGATACATTAAATGTCTATAATTTCAAACAAACATTCACAATTAATATATTTCCTAAGAAACATTCACAACGGACAAAATCAAATTATAAACGGAGTAATAAAAATAAGTCTTTCTCTACAAATACAAATAAATACGTATTTTTTATTTGTAAAGAAACAAGAAATTAAATGGTGATACTTACTTCTTTCGATATTAATTGTCTGATTTCTTTTTTCATTATAAGAAATGCAATCTTATTGAAAAGTGATAAAAATTCTAAAGTTTAAATAAACTAAATGTTTATCTGGTTGAATTCAAATTAAAATATCGCCGTCGTTTACAATTGATGTAAAAAAAAAAACAGTGAGAGGTTCGTGCCTGTAAGACGGGAAGTTGTATTTATCGTCAGTGACAACCAATATCTCACATTATCTCACGTTTTCTTTTATTCATTCTTTGTTGCCTATTCAAATTAGATTTTAGGGAAACACCTATTTTAAACATTATTTTATAATTACCGAAATTTACGCGAAAATTTCAATGTTAATTGATTTTTTTTTTCAGAATTTTTTAAAGAGCCGTTAGTTAATAACTTGTCTTTTCAAATGATTTAATGTAGGCATAGGCATTTTTGTCGTCTGCTATGAATTTTAAAAGTGAATTAAAAATAACTAAATCTATTACTTAAGGTCAAACTTTGTCTAAATCGACAAGTAGTAACATATGATAGCTACGTGCAAATTAAGGCCTACTATATAAAAAGGGTGATCACTGGAAATTCTTCTAAAAATCATATAAAATAAACTAACGATCCGATTCTAATAAAACTTTCGGTTTATGAAGTAATAAAAGATGAACTTTATTGTAAATAAATTTTTACTAAATTGAAAAGGCTAATAATTTTTTTCGTTAGTTTTTGTTTCGCGTATTGATCCCCCAACAACAAACCTGATTTTTTTAAAATAGTAATATAATAAATTTACATTTTTGGAAAGACAATGTAATGACAAACTATATATAAAAAAAAACATAATTCTCTATTAAAATAGTTTGGGAAATAGGGCTCTTAAACATTGAAACTTAAAATCTCGTAAATAAGAAAATATGTATCTTTTTTTTTTTTTTTTTTTAATTGTTAGATTATTTCAAAAGAATTTATATTAAAAGTTCGTATTGTGTACATTTGTATTTTATTTTTCAGAGATTTTTAAAAATGTATAAAATGTAAAATAAATTACTTTGTTTACTGTCAAGCAAAATCGTATATATTTAATCAAAGAAAATATTGTATAAAAACGTATCTCGCTAAAAATGATGACATAATATAAAACATTTTTATTTTATGAATTTTTGAAAATAATGTTTGAATTAAAATTGTCGTCATAATGATTACGGATGCATCTAAGGGAAACAATTCAGAAATTAATGACGAGGAAGATTGCGAGTTTACACAAATTTGAAATATTTAATTAGGTACCACCAAT
The DNA here is from genome assembly GCA_023376005.1 of Doryteuthis pealeii. Lineage (NCBI taxonomy): Eukaryota > Metazoa > Mollusca > Cephalopoda > Myopsida > Loliginidae > Doryteuthis > Doryteuthis pealeii. The sequence continues at coordinate 56,237,531 of CM042177.1, forward strand.
CCGTTTAGGCCATCTTGAATAAACGGAAATAGATATTTCAGAACTTTGTTTATCAAAAATCTCGTAAAAAAAGATCATACAGGGTTGTTACAAAGAAAAATAGTAATTCAAAGATCAAATTATCCGATTGGGAAAAATTACATCGTTATCTTAAAAAATAACAAACCTGCCCGTATTACATGCGAAAGGGTAATTTTCAGACCGTAATATAGACAGAAAAGTTACAATTATTTCCCTTTTACGATCAACCAGTAAAAGTATGGAATGAAAATTTGAATATTTTTCTAAGAGAAAAACTGATAAAATAATCTATTATACTTACTTTTTATTTAATTATTGAAAAAAGTTAATAAAATAATTTTTTCACACTAACACTGTCAGCCTAACAGGAACAAACTTCGGTTACTTAGAAGCGTCATGTCTTCTTTGTAAAACAAATATGTCAGCTATGCTCTTCCGTACATTCTAAGGATCATACATTACTATTCAACAATAAAAATTACAAAATTCTTTTAAAAATATTAATCGAGCTCGTATCGGACCAATGTTTAGTTCACCTGAATTCTAAAATTCAGATTTTTAAATATCGCTGAAAAATTCGATTTTTTGACGCGAGGAAAAAAAAAAAAAATTATTTTACGCAGAAAAATAAAAATATTTAATCACAAAAGATTGAAAATTTCTTAAAAATTAATTTCTTAAAAAAAAATTTTTTGTTGACAATTTAATAGAATATAGTACATCATCATTCATTGGCAATTCAGTCTCGAAAGACTATAATAAAAGTTTTTGTGTGCCCCTGAGGTTGCAGCGCCTCTGTGACTATGAAGTCCTATGTTTGCAGAAACATTCTAGACCACAGATTTTGCATTTGTAGGTTGTCCCTGTAGATGATGATGTCCCGATGCTTTGTTGCCGTTGCTTTCTTATGGACCTCTTAGCTTCATGATGTTGTATCAGGGTGAATTCTGACGTGTAAAGGCCTCTATGGAGATTCTGCCGCCACCGAGGGCGGTCTTGAGCCAAATTTTCCCAGCTGGAAGGGACAATGCCAAAGCACCTGAGATCATTTTTGCAGACATCTTGAATCGCAGTAGGGGGCGACCAATCTGTCTTTTACCAGATGTTAGCTCTCCATACAGGATGTCTTTCGGGATTCGTCCATCATCCATCCGACGTACATGACCCAACCATCGGAGACGACGTTGTCTCAGTAGAGAGTACAGGCTGGGGTGTTGAGCTCTTTCTAGGACTGCTGTGTTAGTGATCCTGTCCCTCCAGGTGATGCCCAGTATCACGTCTAAGGCAGCGAAGGTAGAAGGTATTTAGCCGCGCTCTTGGTGGGAGTATAAGGTCCATGTTTCACTTCCATACATGAGGGTGCTGATAATACACATGCCCTATACATCTTGTACCTTTGTACGGATAGTGAGCTTGCTGTTGTCCCACACTCTGTGAGCTTCCAAAAGTTGAGGCAGCTTTTCCGATCCGGCAACTGAGTTCAGCATCAAGTGACAGGTTGTCAGTGATGGTGGATCCAAGGTAGGTGAAGGTGTTTACGGCTTCCAGGGTGTAGCTGTTGATGGTGATGGAGGAGGATTTCCAGTTCCCTGACCCATCGTCTTAGTTTTCTTTATACTAATGGTCAGGCTGAAGTCCTGGCAGGCTTGGGTGAACTGGTTCATGAGTGTTTGCAGCTGCTCTCCTGAAGTGTGCTACCACTGCTGCATCATCAGCAAATAGCATGTCCGAATGACAAATTGCTTGACCTTTGTTTTTTGCTTTTAGACGGCTGAGATTCAACAGATTTCCATCTGTCCTTGTGTGAAGGTAGACTCCTTCTGTTGATTTACCAAAGCCTGGCACAGAAGGAGGGAAAAGAAGATCCCAAACAGAGTGGGAGCCAACACGCATCCCTGCTTGACACCGACGACGATGCTGAAAGGGTCTGAGGTGGACCCATCAAACTGGATGGTGCCTTTCATGTCATGTGTGAAAAGACTGAAGAATGTGGAGAAGTTTTGGGGGGCAGCCTATTCTTTCTATTAACTGGAAGAGACCACTCCTGCTTACAAGGTCGAAAGCTTTGTGAGGTCAATAAATGCTATGTAGAGTGGTCTTCTCTGTTCTCTACATTTCTCCTGAAGTTGCCTCAGAGAGAAGATCATGTCAGTAGTGGACCTTCCTACTCTGAAACTGGCCTGTGATTCAGGGTAAGTCCTTTTCTGCAAGATCTGAAGTCATTTAGTGCAACTCTAGCACAAGAGTTTACCTGTAATGCTGAGTAAAGAAATACCACGGTAATTATTGCAATCGCTCCTGTCTCCTTGTTCTTATACAGTGTTACGATGGTGGCATCCCTCATGTCTTGTGGGATAACCCCTTCATCCAGCATAGGCAGAGGAGCTTGTGGAGTTTTCTAGGAGAACAGGCTTCCCACACTTTAGGATTTCAGCTGTAATTCCGTCGCTTCCAGGTGATTTGCACAAGTTTAGTCTGTCAAGGGCAATGCAAAGTTCTTCAGTTGTAGGTTCCTTATCTAGCTCTCTTGCTACTGGTTGTTGCTCTACATGACATAGAGCTGCATCAGAAACGGTGTTGTCGCTGGCGTAGAGTTCTGAGTAATGTTCTACCCAGCGATCAAGTTGTTTAGATCGATCTTTTATGATTTCTCCTGAGGCTGATTTCAGAGGAGGATTTTGCGATGTGATGGTCCAAGCGCCTTTTTTTATGCCGTCGTACATGCCTTTGATATTACCAGACTCAGCAGCTGATTGAATGCTGCTGCAAAACTGTAGCCAGTAACTGTTAGCACAGCGACGTGCAGTTCGTTGTAGCTCTTTCCTTGAAGCTCTAAGGGCATGTAAATTCTTGTCATTCGGCACAGATTTGTAATTATATGGAAGCTATATTTTTTTCTTCCAAGATTGATGTCAATACAGAGTCATTGGCTTCGAACCAATCATTTGACCTACGTACTCTTTTGCACAAACTGCCAGGGCTGTGTTATGGATGGTGGTCCGAAGGCCATCCAATATTGCTGGGCAGAGCAACACTGTGGTAGGTGGTGAGAGACTCCTCTAGGGCACAGAGGAAGGATGCAAGCTTTGGTTGGGTCAGCTGCTTTGGCACTATCGACACGAGGGCGTCCATTTAATTTGACTCTGTGGAAATTTTTCATTTGCAGTTTCACTCTACAGCAGACGAGGGAGTGGTCCGAGTCACAGCCTGCGCTGTGAAAGGTACGGGTTTGAGGACACTTTTGAGGTTGGAGCGCCGTGTTATGATCAGGTCCAACTGGTGCCAGAGGCCAGATCGTGGGTGTCTCCAGGAAACTTTGTGACGCGGTTGGATTGAATATGAGTTGGTGATCATAGATTGTGGTATGTGCAGAACTCAAGGAGACGTTGTCCATTCTCATTACTTCTACCAATGCCATGATAACCCAAGCAAGATGGCAGGAGTCATGGTCAGCACCAACTCTTGCATTAAAGTCACCAAGAAGATAAAGTTGATCTTGTTTGGGGATTTTTTTATAATCAACTCAGCTCATAAAATTTGTCCTTTGTTTTTGAGGGCGCTAAGTGTTGGGCGTATACATTAACCAGGTGAACAGGTCCTATTGAAGATTCAGGCGGAGGGTCAAAATTCTCTTGAACCACCTGTAGGTGGTACTATTGCTCCCAGTAAAGTGTTCCTGACTGCAAAGCCAACTCCATGCTCTCTGGTTTCACCAGGGGTTTCCCTTGCAGAAAAAGGTGTAGTCTCTTCTTTCAATGAGCCTGATGAGAGAAGTCGGGTTTCTTGAAGAGTGAGAATGTCAACTTGTCTCTTCAAGAGTTCTCTATTAATGACTGCAGTTTTGCGTGCATCTCTTATATTCATTTTATCGTTGTCAGTTTGTCCGGGTGTCATTGTCCTAAGAATTTCAGCATCTGTGGCGTAGCAAGAGTCTTAGTTTTGTTCGTTTGTTTGGTGCATATGTTTGCAACCCACTCTGTAGGATAAATCCCTTAGCTACATGCACCCAATGAAGCAGGCAGGTTGTGGCGGGACAGCACCTAATTGGCTGAGGGCTGCCCAGCTTGAGGCGGCGGTAGCTGTCCAGTGAGATGAAGACATCTCTCCCACCGACGGAGGTCGCCCCCTGGCGCCCAACTCTACGCCAAACGAGAAAGGGCATATGCCATAGGAAATAGTTGAAAATAATTATGATTGAAAAACAATGTTTTCATTTTTGCACTGTTAAATCAACTGAAATTTAACGTAGCTAAAAACAAGTTACGATAAGAGGATTTTTTAAAAAATCTATGAAAAATCAATTAATAATCTGATTTTCACGAAAATTTCCATAAATGTTTACCATTGGATGTAAATACATCTAAAATAGTTTTTTTCTAAAATATATTAGGGGAAATATTTTTTTACGAGGTCTATTCCCCCCCCCCTATTTCATTTTATGAGATAAAAGAAAATGACGCGTTAAAAAAATTTTCTTTCTTTTTTTCTATAAAGATAAGAGTCTGAATAACTATATCAATGAAATTGTATGAATGTACGAGGTTTAATATTTTAAAAAGAATTTGTAATTTTTATTGTTGAATAGTAATGTATGATCCTTAGAATATACGGAAGAGCATAGCTGATATATTTGTTTTACAAAGAGACGAGACGCTTCTAAGTAACCGAAGTTTGTTCCTGTTAGGCTGACAGTGTTAGCGTGAAAAAAATTATTTTGTTTAACTTTTTTCAATAATTAAAATAAAAAGTAAGTATAATAGGTTATTTTATCAGTTTTTCTCTTAGAAAAAATATTCAAATTTTCATTCCATACTTTTACTGGTTGATCGTAAAAGGGAAATAATTTTTAACTTTTCTGTCTATATTACGGTCTGAAAATTACCCTTTCGCATGTAATACGGGCAGGTTTGTTTATTTTTTAAGATAACGATGTAATTTTTCCCAATCTGATAATTTGATCTTTGAATTAACTATTTTTCTTTGTAACAATCCTGTACGATCATTTTTTTACGAGATTTTTGATAAACAAAGTTCGGAAATATCTATTTCCGTTTTATTCAAGATGGCCTAAACGGTTTGGTGGTACCTAGTGTATATAAAAGTTAATTTTTGTCACTTTTCGTAAAGTGGGGGTTCGATTTACAATGTAAGTATTATCCTGTGAAAATTACCCATCCAATTACCACCAATTTGACCCTGTGAAATTTAACCCCACTATATTTAACAATGAAACTTGCAGAAAAATTAATATTTTCTTAAATTTTTTTTCCCCATTTTAAAGAAAAAACATTAGACAAACTCCTGATGATTTAAAAAAAAAATTTTCAGCTTACGGAAATAATGAAAATTATGATTGAAAAACAATGTTTTCATTTTTGCACTGTTAAATTGAAATTTAACGAAGCTAAAAACGTTACGATAAGAGTTGTTTTTTTTTTAATTCTATGAAAAATCAATAGTCTGATTTTCACGAAAATTTCTATAAATGTTTACCATTGGATGTAAATATATCTGAAATGTTTTTTTCTAAAATATATTAGGGGAAATATGTTTTTAAGAGGTCTATCTCCCACCCACCCTATTTTATTTTGAGATAAAAGAATGATGTGTCAGAAAAATGTTGTACTTTTTTTCTATAAAGATAAGAGTCTGAATAACTATATCAATGAAATTGTATAATGTACGAGGTGTAGTTTTTTTTAGGAAAAATTAATGAAATCAGAAATAAAAAGTGCAAAAAAATGTCATAATATTAATATTTGAAAAGTTTTTTTTGGCTTTTGTAATTGGTATGTACTATATTCTATTAAATTGTCAAAAAAAATTTTTTTTTTAAGAAATTAATTTTTAAGAGATTTTCAATCTTTTGTGTGCTTAAATATTTTTATTTTCTGCGTGAAATAAATTAAATATATTTTTTTCTGCATAAAAAAAATCGAATTTCTCATCTTTTATTAAAACCTTTTTCCATTTCACTGCACAAACAGCAGTGATTTACTTATATGATGCACGTAATTTTAAGTTTTAAATTTCATATTTTTATATTATAAAAACAAATATTTATTTAATTACAACCTTACTTTATGATGCAATAATTAATGGAGAAATCTTTGTTTAAAAGTTCGGCCCACACACTTTTAAATAGAATGAATATCGATGTATAATTTTATTTACTGATTATACTTCATAAACAACAGAGTAAAAAAAAAAATGTTTGTTTTTTGGGTTTTTTTTTTTTTACATTTGATGTCCAATTTTCAGTACTTATTTTCTACCAAAATCACTCCTTTGAAAAAAGAAATTTCTATTCACACCTTTTGTCTTTTTGTTTATATTGTAATTAGTTTCAATTATATATAAAGCCACCAATATTTTGCAAGCCAAAAATAAGGGGGATTGTCACGGTGAACTTTGGTAAATATGTCTACCTTGAAGTCTTTACACCAATTGGAAAGCTTCTGACATTAACTGCACTTTCAACACCTTAGACAAAATTTAAATTCCCAAGAGTAACAGATGGGAAAACTGTATGTAATGATATATAATGACATATACATATATACATGTGTATGAGTTTTCGAATATTCTCTCATATATATATATATATATATATACACTATTGTGTGTATTTGAGAGTATATTTGAGCATCACTTTCTAAATTCACAAAATATTGGAACACGAGCCCATATTTGAATGCATATATGTAAATACAGATATTAAAAAACATGTAGTGTTATACAAATTCAATTTAAACGAAGGAACATCGGCGCTGGAAAAATAGAAGAAATGATACAGAAATTCTGGTAAAAGGAATAACGCTATGGAAGAATAAAATATAACAATGTCGATATAGAAATTGATGCGCATATAAGGCGAGATATAAAGGACAAATCATTGGGAAAAAATGAAATTGACAAATGGTGTTCAAAATCAGAAGGATGCTCGTTATATTGATTTCATAATGCATTCTATAAAGTAAAAGATGAAAAATAATCTTGGTAATCTTTCTCCTGACAAAAACTGTGGTCTGTACAGTATCAAACTGCACGATTAACATACACTGGAATTTACATAAGAATGTTGATAACTGTAATGAATTGGGCTAAATTGTGGGGCAAGAGGAGTCATAAAACTGGCATTTGATGAAGCTAGTGGTAAGCATTCACTAATAAAATATTAGTATTACCTTTCAGTGGCTGGTGTTCACTAATGAAATATCATTATTGTCCTTCAGAGGCAACTCCAGTTTTGTGCCTTGTTTTTGCAACATTTAAGAGTCCTTAGAAGCAAAGAAGACCTTGTTTTATGACATAATGTTTTTGATACAAGCCAAGCCACTGACTGAGAAGCTTTCATTGTTAACTGCTTTTTCTAGACTTACAGAATGTAAGGGCAAATCTGGCAACTCCAGCTCATTGAAGATTCCAGAAGTTTATATTCTGAAAGTTCTTCTATAAATTCAACTTTGCAAAATGTTAATGAAGTGGGACCCATGACATAACCAATTTAATCAGTTTTATATGAATAAATGTTTACTTACATAATGGCCAAAATTGTTTTATATCATCTTCCCTCATAAAAATGTAATCCTACTTTGGATGAAATTAGAACAGAACTTTAAAATGATTCTATAAATTGACATAAGCAATTTAATCAGTTTTATATAAATAAATATTTACTTACATAATGGCCAAAATTGTTTTATATCATCTTCCCTCATAAAAATGTAATCTTACTTTGGATGAAATTAGAACTTTAAAATGATTCTATAAAAAAAATTCTAAAGTGTTTCCCAATGAAATGAAAAGTGGTCTTACATTTTATTTCATTTGTTTTTCAAGGATTATAAAACATATGTAAACTTATCTTGTTGGCTACATATTCAAGTGTGAATAATTTTCTTTGATATTTATCAATAATCTAGTGTCTTTTTCTTTATTAACAAGACTTTGGCCAAAGTAAAATATTCATTATTTAAATCATATTTTATCTAAATTATATTCCATCAAATTATGTCTCTTAAATTATTAATTATTTTTTATGTTCTAATATGAATGACATGTCACTATTTTATAATTCAAATAATTGTCACTTGTTTTCTATAATTACTAATACCTATTTTTTGTTGTTTTTTTACAGATATCAAATGCAGTTGAACACAAAAAAAGACTAAAGAGAAAATCTATTATTGCAAGGTGTGTCAACCTGAATATTAACATAATTCATGTCAAGTAGTTGAATCCAAAAAACAAAGGATAGAATCATTACTCTTGAAAAGAGTGTACATCATCATTGTTATTAAACTGACATTTCAAATTATACATACAAGTTCACACAAACTGTACTCTTATCAAGTGAGCATATCAGTAATTTCACATCATTCTTTATATACAGTGTGTGAATCAGCAATTTTATTGTGCTGCATTTGAAAAGCTCATATGCAAACTTAAAAGAAACCAATTTCTTGTGAAGTGAATTGATTTTAACAGATTTGCAATTTAGAAATACAAAAATATTTTCTTGTAATTTTATAAAAAGAATTATGGATATAGATAAGGGAGACAAACCATTCTCTTGTGAAGTTTGTGGATATGCATTCTCCTATAAGTCAGCATTGAGAATACATATGCAAATACACACTGGCAAGAAACCTTTTTCTTGTGAAGTTTGTGGATCAGCATTTTCACGGAGGGAGCATTTGAAACGCCACATGCGAACACATACTGGAGAGAAACCTTTTTCTTGTGAAGTTTGTGGATCAGAATTTTCAGAAAAACATAGTTTGAAAGGCCACATGCGTACACACACTGGCGAAAAACCTTTTTCTTGTGAAGTTTGTGGATCAGAATTTTCAGAAAAACATAGTTTGAAACGCCACATGCGAACACACACTGGCAAAAAACCTTTTTCTTGTGAAGTTTGTGGATCACCATTTCCAGTACAGGCCTCTTTGAAAAGACACATGCAAACACACACAGGAGAGAAACCATTTTCTTGTGAAATTTGTGGATCAGCATTTGCCCAGAAGGACCATTTGAAAAAGCACACACGAACACATACTGGGGAGAAACCATTTTCCTGTGAAGTTTGTGGATTGGCATTTTCAGAAAAACATGATTTGAAAAAACACATGCGAACACACACTGGTGAGAAACCTTTTTCTTGTGAAGTTTGTGGATCAGCATTTTCAGACGGGAGCACTTTGAAACGCCACATGCAAACACATACTGGTGAGAAACCATTTTCTTGTGAAATGTGTGGATCAGCATTTTCAGATAGGGGCAGTTTGAAAATACACATGCGAACACATAATGGTGAGAAACCATTTTCTTGTGAAGTGTGTGGATCAGCATTTTCAGACGGGAGCACTTTGAAACGCCACATGCGAACACATACTGGTGAGAAACCATTTTGTTGTGAAGAGTGTGGATCAGCATTTTCACAAAGTTTCAATTTGAAAATCCACATGCAAATACATACTTGTGAGAAACCATTTTCTTGTGAAGTGTGTGGTTCAGTATTTTCAGAAAGGAAAAAATTGAAATGCCACATGCAAACACATACTGGTGAAAAAACATTTTCTTGTGAAGTGTGTCGATCAGCATTTTCAGTACGGGGTACTTTGAAAATACACATGCAGACACACACAGGAGAGAAACAATTTTCTTGTGAAGTTTGTGGATCTGCATTTTCTGCAAAGAGGGAATTGCAAAATCACATGCAATCACATACTGGTGAGAAACCATTTTCTTGTGAAGTTTGTGGATCAGCATTTTCACTGAAGTCTTCTTTGAAAAGACACATGCTAACACACACTGGAGAGAAACCATTCTCGTGTAAAGTTTGTGGATCTGCATTTTCAAATAGTCCAAATTTGAAAAGACATATGCAAACACACACTGGAGAGAAACCATTCTCATGTAAAGTTTGTGGATCTGCATTTTCCTATAGTTCAGATTTGAAAAAACACATGCAAAAACACATGGGTGAACAAAATTAATTTTTAGAGGCAACCAGAAATATAGAGCCAGATAGATACATTAAAGCAACACCATTAAACCAGATATTATTATTTGGAATAAACCTGAAAAGATTCCATTATTGACGTAATTGTTCTGAATGATTGTCACCATAATGAAAAACAAAAACACTAGGACCTTAAGAATGACCTGGAAAACATTTCCACAATTGAAAGATATTTGTATTTTACTAGTTATGGTTAAAGAAACTTGGTTGGTCTAGCAAAACATAAAAATACATCCATGAACAACATATGAAAATGTAACAATTCATTTTTATTTTTTTACCATTACCAACAATCTGACCATGATGAAACCAGGTTAGAAGAGTATAATATAAATATTGTGTATGATATATGGATGTATTTTTCTTGGCCAGAAATTAGAGAAGTTTTAAGTACTGGCTATTATGTTATTTAGAGACACAAGTCGATAGAGTCTATGATTATGGCTTGATTTTCAATAGAGCCAACTTTAATTTTTCACTCATAGTATGATTCCATTTTTTTTTTTACCTCTATGATTCAACCATTATTCTGGATTGAAAAGATGAAAGATAAATTTTCTTTAATGTGGTAAAAAATGACTGTTTCTTTGTTTCAATTGTTTCTTGTAATGATTAAGTGGCTTGCTACTTTTTGGCTCTGTTCAAGGAAAAATAACTACATTTTCACAACCTCTGGTTTTCTATCCGACCACTTTTTGATACCTTTTGATTCAGTCAGAGGTGAAAATAAATCTGAAAATAAAGTTTAATTCTTGCCATTAGGTTATGGCTGTTATGTTATTTAGAGACATAAATATACTTATGGCTTGATTTTCAATAGATCCAGTTTTAATTTTTCACTAAGTTTTCTTTAATGTAGTAAAAAATAACTCTTTCTTATTTTCAATTGTTTTTTATAATGATTAAATTGCTTGCTACTTTTTGGCTACTTTATTGCTACTTTATTATTATTATTATTATTATTATTATTATTATGTTATTTTCTATTTGTAAGTTAATATCATCATCATCATCATCATCATCTAAAGTTCTTTTTTGTGTTTTTTGTTGTTTTGAGGCTATTCAAAATGGTGTCAAATCAATTATCTTATTATTCGTATCTTATACCTAGATTTTACTATTATTATTATAATTATTATTATTAAGATGTCATTTTTTATTTGTAAGTTAATTTCATCATTATTATTATTATTATTATTAGCATTATTATTATTATTATATTATTTTTTTCAAGGGAAAATAGCTATATATTATAAGGAAAATTTTACTATATTTTGTATGAATGAAATTAACTTTATTTCAGTGAGAAAAGGAAGAAAGGTAAATCAACGCCAGTAAAAGAGACTGGCATTTCATATATATAATGGGAGATAAGATATGAAAAACCCTTATATTAAAACGCCGTAATTGTGAGTATACGCGAAATGGCACCACCGGCGTCCGGCGGTGCCCTCCGCTCTAACTCCGTTATTCTATTCTATTCTTACTCTCCCTCTACCCCAAAATTGGAAAGTCAGGGATCATTATTGCAGGGGGGGGGGATATCATCATTGATAAGAGTCTATGCTTATGGTTTGATTTTCAATGGACCCAACTTTATTTTGTGCCTGTTTGAGACTATTTAAGTTTAAATACCACAAACCCAATTGTATGTTCTTTAATTTGTAATTGATAGTTTAGCTTTGAATGTTTTTATATTTAGAATTTTCGGTAAAGGTGTAAACCTTTCCTGATAACTTTGTTTTTTATCCTTTTTTGTGTGAAAATTTGTTTATTGTTTGTAAACTTGTTACCATTTTCTGTATAGTCGAGACTTACAAAGTTTACGTTTTTAATTTCTAGATTCGATGGCTCCATTGTGAGGACAAAATAAAAGACTATTTTAAAATAACCTTTGAGTCTGTGTGGACTTCATGCACATGTGCGAATTATTTTGAAATATTAGGGAAAGCCATTATGACCAACACGTTTACATAGGGTGAATGTGACAAGAGACACAAGTGGATAGAGTCTATGGTTATGGCTTGATTTTCAATAGAGCCAACTTTAATTTTTCACTTTCATAGTATGATTCCATTTTTATTTTTACCTCTATGATTCAGCCATTATTCTGGATTGAAAAGATGAAAGATAAATTTTCTTTAATGTGGTAAAAAATGACTGTTTCTTTGTTTCAATTGTTTCTTGTAATGATTAAGTGGCTTGCTACTTTTTGGCTCTGTTCAAGGAAAAATAACTACATTTTCACAACCTCTGGTTTTCTATCCGACCACTTTTTGATACCTTTTGATTCAGTCAGAGGTGAAAATAAATCTGAAAATAAAGTTTAATTCTTGCCATTAGGTTATGGCTGTTATGTTATTTAGAGACATAAATATACTTATGGCTTGATTTTCAATAGATCCAGTTTTAATATTTCACTCACATATGCTTTCATAGAAATTAGAGAAATTTTAAGGACTGGCTATTATGTTATTTAGAGACTCAAATAGATAGAGTCTATGCTTATGGCTTGATTTTCAATGGACCCAACTTTATTTTGGAGTTCTCATATTATGCTTTCATAGAAATTAGAGAAATTTTAAGGACTGGCTATTATGTTATTTAGAGACTCAAATAGATAGAGTCTATGCTTATGGCTTGATTTTCATTGGACCCAACTTTATTTTGGAGTTCTCATAGTATGCTTTCATAGAAATTAGAGAAATTTTAAGGACTGGCTATTATGTTATTTAGAGACTCAAATAGATAGAGTCTATGCTTATGGCTTGATTTTCATTGGACCCAACTTTATTTTGGTGTTCTCATAGTATGCTTTCATAGAAATTAGAGAAATTTTAAGGACTGGCTATTATGTTATTTAGAGACTCAAATAGATAGAGTCTATGCTTATGGCTTGATTTTCAATGGACCCAACTTTATTTTGGAGTTCTCATAGTATGCTTTCATAGAAATTAGAGAAATTTTAAGGACTGGCTATTATGTTATTTAGAGACTCAAATAGATAGAGTCTATGCTTATGGCTTGATTTTCATTGGACCCAACTTTATTTTGGAGTTCTCATAGTATGCTTTCATAGAAATTAGAGAAATTTTAAGGATTGGCTATTATGTTATTTAGAGACTCAAATAGATAGAGTCTATGCTTATGGCTTGATTTTTGGTAACTTTTTTTGCAATCGCGAATGTTACAGTAAAATTGTAAACAAGCACTTAAAAACATCGAAAACGAGGCTGAATGGCGGATCGGATCGAAATTGACCAAAACAAATGGTTTTAAATCTTTTAAAAATAAACTGCATATGTAATGATATTTTTATTTATTTAATAATGGTTATTATGTTACTACTTATCGATTTAGACAAAGTTTAACCTTAAATAATAGATTTAATTATTTTTAATTCACTTTTAAAATTCCTAGCAGCCGACAAAAATGCTAATGGCTATGTTAATTCATTTATTCATTCATAAGGGGTATTTGTTTTATTTCATTTCTATTTTATTTATTTTGTGTTCGATTATGTGTCACGGTTTTCTTTCATAACCAAAATGTATCTAAATTCATTTATTGATAAGGAATAAATAAAAAATTAAGTAATTTTAGATTGACTAATAATGAAGATTAAATAAAGTTTTAATTGATGATATGGAAAATAATATTATCTATTTTCCACCTTATGCAAATAATAAACATAATAAGCCCAAAACAATTCTAATTATCTCCCTTTGTCTATAGTGACAGAGCCCTAATGACTTAGCCATAAACTGATGAGAAAACTCATGCAATTGGCTAAGGGCCTTTGTCGGCGACCAATCAGAGCACACATTACGGGGCTCAGTTTGGACCGCCAATTTTGATAGTGGAAACTGCTATCACACCCTCTTGCCGCTGGAATCTATCTCGGAAGGATGTAAATTTATACTCCAGGCATTCACGGAACGAGAAGAAATTGGAACGTAAAAGGCGACTAAAAAACTAGCGAGACATTCTACCTGGATTTCAGATAAGTCCGCGATAAGTATCAAATCGCAAACAACTCACAATTTGAACATTTACAAACATTACACATTGTAAACTTACACAAACATTTGTACCAACTTACATTGTATTTGTATTGTATAACTTTGTCTTGCTGCGATAAAGCCTCTGTTTTGTTTATAAGCCTTGTGTGTCGTTAATTATTCTTTACAGCATCGAACTGAACTGTTTTCTTATAATGAATAAATGAAATAAAATAACATTTTAAAACTTATCTCCCTTGAATCTTGCTCTTTAAAAAAGATTTTACAACAATTATAAACGACGGCGATATTTCAATTTGAATTCAACCAGATAAACATTTAGTTTATTTAAAACTTTAGATTTTTATCACTTTTCAATAAGATTGCATTTCTCTAATGAAAAAAGAAATCAGACGAATTAATATCGAAAGAAGTAAGTATCACCATTTAATTTCTTTCTTTCTCTACAAATAAAAAATACGTATTTATTTGTATTTGTAGAGAAAGACTTATTTTCATTTTTCTGTTTAAAATTGAATTTATTCCCGCTAAGGAAATATATTTATTATGAATGTTTGTTTTGAAATTATCTTCATTTTAATGTGCGTTTTGCGAGAAATGTTCGGTTTCATGTAGTTCTAAAGTGGGGGTTCATTTTACAATGTAGGCCTAATTATAAACTGATCCCTCATTTTATGTCTCTTTTTGCTATAAATTGTTATTGTTTAAGAAAATATTTAATTTCTTTCTATTAGGCATGTGCATTTTCTCACTGGCTCTAAAAAAAAAAGGTGATCACAGGAAATTCTTCTAAAAATCATATAAAATAAACTAACTATCCAATTTTAATGAAAAGGCTAATAATTTTTTTTGTTTGTTTTTGTTTCGGGCATTGATCCCCCGTTTTTTTTTGGGGGGGGGGTATAAATATAAATGGATATAAAAAATGGTAAGAGTGGGTATTAAGAAAAAATAAAAAAAAAACTCTACCACACTTTTGTTTGATTGATGAGCCGCTCGATAATATTTTTATTATTGTGTAATTGGCCTTGTGCCAAACTTAATTGGAATTTTTCTTTAATTTTCCATAAGATTTGACCTGACAATCCAAAATAAGTTATTGCTTTATTTATCAAAATCAAAATTTTAAATTGACCTTTTCAAATTTTGTTTTTTTGGAATTTTACCTCAAACTTGTCTCTTCAAAATAAAGCTATTACCTTACATCATAGTAAGATCCAAATTCAAAACAAAGAAAGAAAAATGGTAAGAGTGGGTATTAAGAAAATAAAACAAAAACGGAGTGGTAAGCTTAGAAAAACAAGATTTATTTAGCTTGCAAGAATAGTCCACTTGCAGAAACCTGTCAACTTCCATGTAACAAAAGAAATTATAATAAAAACATAAAATTTACAAACAATTCAAACAAAAACTAAAAATAGAAAAAAAAAAATAAAAGCACTTTTTCATTTTTGTCGTTCTTTTAAATTCTGACCTGTCACCTGACTTAGGTCTCAAAAAACTTTGTAGCCTTAAAACTACTTAAAACTACTAATTGAAAGTTCTTATGAGAAACAGTTCTTTAAAGATGAGAAATAGTTTTTTACAGCAGTGGTGTCAAAAGGACAAAGTACCAGAAACAAATACAAAACAGTTCTTTGAAGATGAGAAATAGTTCTTTTGAGAATTCCTTAAAGTACCAGAAACGTCTCCGAGGACAAATTCTTCAAGTCCAGTAATTTTTCATTGTCTAGTCTCAATAATTTCTTCTTGTTGTATCTATGTGACTTCACAGGCTAGCAAGAATTACCAAGCTTAGATAATTCTCCATATTAAGTCGAATGCTGGTACCATGTACAAAAGAATGAGGAATACTTACTGCACTTTTGTCAAAGGAACATTCTTTCATAGAACTTTCACTATCCCTTGATGAAGTCAGGCTTCCAGGAAAGTTGAACTTGGACATAGTGTCAAGTGAAAAAACTACCATCTTGGGCCAACCATCCCTGCAACCTTCTCCCAGCTGCTGCTACACCTCATGAAATCATCTGAAAAAGAGCCTGGGTTCGAGCCAAAACCAAGGTTTAAATAAAGTAGCCTGCCTCTACCCCAACCAACTGCTGCTATAAGCAGCAGCCACCTTACACTGGATTAAAAACCAACGCAGGTATACAAAAGAAAGCTGGACTTTATTTTCTTTCCTCGGTCGGCGTGGATGAAAGGTGTGAGTTATGATAGCGCCGGCTTGAACGAGTGGTGAAATGAACAGTACTTATAACAAGTCTTTTCTATGGAGAGTCGACGGGAGTCTGACTTTAGCGGCTACCAAATCTCAACTCCCCAGTCTAACCGTCACTTTTTCAATTCTTACCCAGCATGCTCTGGTCTATTCAAATTACACCAGAACTGTACTGCGTGACCTGCAATCCTAGATTTGTCACCAGTCAATAGGAAGTCCTTTGTCATCCTGCTATTGTTGTTTTTCCGGACAGTTCGTTTGACCTGGTCAGCAGTAAGCCTCCGATCTTACTCACTCTTCCTCTTTATTCGATCCAGACTTCTGTCTGGAACATCCTTTGTTTCCCAATTCCCTTGTCTTTTTTAACTTCTTTTCGCACCAAAAGAATTGAAACAATAGTTAATCTAAGGGCAGTAACTCTAATTGACCTTTCTTCTAAAAATTTTCACACATTTTATTAATTTCTTCCTTTGTTGAAGCTAACTTTTGATTTGAACTTTGAAGGAACCCAGTATAGCTATTGTAGTTTACCAAATGTGATTTTTAATATCATCATTATTTGTTTTTTCTTCCTTACAAAAGATTCTAACTTTAACTTTTAATAAATCAGCCTAATTATTCTTAAGTCCTTAATTTAATATCACCAATCAACTTTATAACATTATTATTGTGTTATAAAGAGTCTCATATTTAAAATAAAAAAAATAAATGTATTGTCAAAGTTCAATACATTTATTTTTGACCAGCGTTATTATTGCTTATTCAGTTACTCAATTTTAGAGTAGAAATAATTTCCAATGTACTTTTACAGAAAAAAACAAAAAAACATGACCATTTTTATAAGGAAAATGACATTCAATGATGAAAATCACTTCCAATGTTAAAATTAATTTTTTGTTGTCAATAGACCTATTTCATGAAGAAATGCAAAAAGGAAAGACAAAGTTCAATGGATGAAATATTAGGTTGTTACAAAAATAATGGCCGATTTCAAATACATACATTTATTGTTGAAAAATTGAGAGGAGAAATGTTAAAATGAGTCAAAATACGAGTCTTGGGCAGCTATGCATCTCTGCCATCGACCTATGAGGTCATTTATTCTATTATTACATTTATTGTAGAAATATTAAAATGAGTCAAAATACGAGTCTTGGGCAGCTATGCATCTCTGCCATCGATCTACGAGGTCATTTATTCTGTGTAGTTATTATTATACATTTATTGTAGAAATGTTAAAATGAGTCAAAATATTATGGCCTAAAATGAGTCAAAATACAGCCTTGGGCAGCTATGCATCTCTGCCATCAATCTATGAGGTCATTTATTCCGCGTTGGTAAAAAGTTATTGGCTGTGATGCAACAAAATCTTTAAATGATGATTCCACCTCGTCTTTAGATCGAAAAGTATTACTATTTAAAAATGTGCTTAAGATAATCGGTATGTGAAAGATCGGTAGAATATGGAGGATGCGGTAAGGTCTCGTATCCCAAGTCTGTGAGTTTATATACAGTCAATCATGCAACATGTGACTGAGCATTATCATGGAGGAGAATTGGACCACGTCGATTCTAATGCAGGTCTTCTTTTTTGCAAGCAAGCATGCACATCAGTGAGTTGATTATAGTAAATCTCTGCAGTAATGGTTTGATTGGCTTTCAAAAAGTCGTAATGGATAACACCTATTGCAAACCACCAGACGGTCACCATAATCTTTTGCTGGTGCAACTTTGGCTTTGGGAATGTTTATAGGCTACAGTCCCAGACGTCAAAAGAGGCTTAGTTTTTGAATTACTTAGCGAAACAATTAGCGGTAAAAATTTTAGCGTAATTATTAATTAAAAATCAAAAAAGGCTAATAAAAAGTTTTCGCAATCGGTGGCCTTTCTTGATATTATGCGAAAAGTAAAATTTAAACGGACTACTTTGTAAAAAAATACGAAGCAAAATGGAGTAGCTCCGAAATCAGAATTAGCGAATGAGAATCGTGTATTCGAAATATAAATAAGTAAACAAAATGGCCACCTCCAGCGAAGAAGAAGCAACAGTTGTTATTGACAAAAAATGTTTTATGTGCATTTTACCTTCCAAAAAGTCACGTAAATAAAACGAGTAATAAGCGAATTTGCTTTTTAGCAAAAAGAAAAAAATAATAGTATTTCGCATCATGTGACAACAAGTCACGTAAATAAAACGAGTAATTATCGAATTTGCTTTTTAGAAAAAATAAAAAAATAATAGTATTTCACATCATGTGACAACAATTCACGTAAATAAAATGAGTAATAAGCGAATTTGCTTTTTAGAAAAAATAAAAAAAATAATAGTATTTCGCGTAAATTTTTGTTGTTTCTATTCATAAGTTCGGTCTTTTATCTCTTTATTTATACTGTAATTAATATCGAAAATGACCAACTCGCAAAACAATTTACGCCCCCAACATAAGGGGGGGGTCAAAATTAAGTGACCTGAAAAAATAAAATAAATAATGCATTATAAAGATCGTTCATTGATAAATAAACACTGAGAGTTTCATTAAAATCCGATAATTCCCTGATTTTTGGTAAATTATTTTCTGTAGGGGGGCTAAAGTCATACGCATTTTAGGTTCATTTTGCCAGTAGCTAGTATAAAAATGAGCATTTTTAATATCTGTATACGAAATACTATTCATTTTTATCCCCGCGATTTTCTAAAAAGCCAGTTCTTTAATTGAAAATTATATTTTGAAATTTTTCCTGAAGAAAAAAAATTGTTTACTTTAGTTACTAAAGCATATTATTAGGAATTTTTTGGGTGTGTTTTGAGGGTCATTCTAAATTAATATTTTTTTATTTCATAAACACAGAACATCAGCTGATGTTTACATTCCAGATAAAATCTGTAATCTCATTGGCTAATTTGAATTCGGAGCTATTTTCGTTCTATACGTATTTTAATCACTTAAAACTTATTTTATTAATTCTTGATGCAAGAAACTTATGCGTGAAAAAAAATTGGAATTTTGGGGTGATGTCATTTTAATAATAAAGGACAATTTATTTGGCCACTTTTTACATCCGACACAACTGAACGATAATCGGCTTGGGACTGTAGCCTATTGGGGGATTCATCACGATCAAGCCATTGACCCGATCATTTACGGTTGTCGTAAAAAATCCACTTTTCGTCACAAGTGACTATTCAGTCAAGAAAGGGGTCATTGGTGTTACGCAAACTGAGCATCGAGCACACTTCAAACCGCCTAAGTTTTTGGTGCTCATTGAGCTCACGAGGAACCCATTTATCAAGCTTTTTCCCCTTTCCAATACACTGTAAATGGCATGAAACTGTTGCAATGCTGACACCAAGTGTCTGAGATATCTCTCTGACACTTTCTCATGGATTTTGTTCAACAACTGCCTGCAATTGTTTATTGTCAAGACTGCATGTTCGTCCTCTACCGTCTTCATCTTCAAGACTCTCGTCTCAACCACGGAATTTCTGGAAGCACCTTCATATTGTCCTATCACTTGTGGATTCATCTCCCCGTGCTTTGTTGATATTGGCAGCAGTTTTGGGGGCAGTGTGCCCAAGTTTGAACATAATAAGGTGAAGGTCATGTTTACGCATGTTCATCTTTGAAGGCTCCTATTTTACAAAAATACTTTCTATCTGAAAATAAAGTAAATTTTGTTTTTGAGCACACATTAATTATTATATATATGCAAAAATTCACTTGAAATAAACAACAAATTCTATGTTAAAATGACATTTCAAAACCAAGGTAACAACCTAATAATTTTGATTTATTGCTAAAAAAGAAAAACATGACTTTTTTTTATTTTTGGCATTTTCCTTGGATATTAGCTATAAAGAAAAAGTTCAGTTAAGGAGAACATTACAGCAAATAAATCAAGATGATTAAATAATTTTAGAAAGTGTATCAAACTGTTAGGTATCATTAGTCATATGAAAGTGTTGATTGTGGAGTAAAACTTGACAAAAGAAACGTATAGAATATATTTTACCAAAGAACAGCATTAAAATATTTAACAATGACAGAGGTATATGGAAAAAGATATAAGATTAACATTTTTAAAATTCACATTCTAAAACCCACTTATTTTGACATACAAATCAAGATTATGTTTAGCAGTATATACACATAATAAAATCACATAAGTATTTGTAAATATTGGATCAGTAGAAATGTTCATTAAGTAAAATTTTTAAAAAAATCCCTTTTTTTTTTTTTTTCCATTAATTTTATTGAACAAAATATTTTGCTTTGTCTCACTATCTTTTAGAAAACTTCATAATTTCATTTTTTTTTTCTTAGCAAATTAGCTGCTCTAGGTGTCTTTTGCAGTCTTCAGAATTTAAAAGAAAAATCAATTAAAAGAATTTTATAAATAGTAATCGGAATGTGCAAAATCTAGAGAATATAACAGTTAAATGAAAACTTCCCAAGTCAAATAGGGAGAATTTTTGCCAAGTCACCAAACATATGATGTTATCATGAGATAACATGTTGATTGCTCATTTCTTGCTTTATACTTTTCATTGCTTGTTTTAATTTATTTAAAAAACAAACTATTTTATAATTCTTAAGAGGCAAATCACACATAGAAATATAATAAATAACCTCTACACAGTTCATAAATAAAGTTTTCTCCCGCCTGTTGCCATGCACATTTTTAAAGTTTTAATTTTTTTTTTAAATGTTTTTTATCCTTTGTTTGTATATGGTGTTTTGAAATGGAACTTGTTGAAAATGCACATATTTCTCAAGAAAATTTCACAAGTGTGTTTACATGTAACTTTTCAAATGTGAAAGTACTAATCCACAAACATGACAAGAAAAAGTTTTCACTCAAGTGTGTGCTTACATGTAGGTTTCCAAATTGAACCCTTGGGAAAATGCTGATCCATAAAATTATCAAGAAAATTTTTCTCTCCAGTGTGTTTTTGCATGTGACTTTTCAAACTGTTCCTTGCTGAAAATGCCGATCCACATACTTCACAAGAAAAAGGTTTCTCTCCAGTGTGTGTTCGCACGTGTCTTTTTAAATGATATTTGTTTGAAAATGCTGATCCACATACTTCACAAGAAAAAGGTTTCTCTCCAGTGTGTGTTCTCATGTGCATATTCAAATGACCTGTTGTGAAAAATGCTGCACTGCATACTTCACAAGAATATGGTTTCTCTCTTGTGTGTTTTCGCATGTGTGTATTCAAAGCAGACTTCTGTGAAAATGCTGATCCACATACTTCACAAGAAAAAGGTTTCTCTCCAGTGTGTGTTCGCATGTGTATTTTCAAATAATGTTTTTGTGAAAATTCCAAGTCACATATTTCACAAGAAAATGGTTTCTCTCCAGTGTGTGTTCGCATGTGTTTTTTCAGAAGTGAATTATAATAAAATGCTAAACCACAAATTTCACAAGAAAAAGGTTTGTCTCCGGCACGTGTTTCCATGTTTGTTATAATAGAATTATACGAAAGTACTCTTCAATGTGTGTATGCATGTGGATCTCCAAATTGCACATTCATTAAAATGCTGATCAAAACACTTCACTAGAAAATGGTTTATTTTAAGTCTGTATTTGCATATGAACTTTTCAAATGCAACACAGTGAAATAGATTCCCCTTTTTGTCCTCCACTGTATTTGTTATCTGTAAAAGAAGAATAGGTATTATCAATACAAATATGTTGTGAGTTTGGATAAGTAAATAACTTTTATCATACTATCCAAATCTTATTTTCAATTTTAATTTGGAAATTTTCATTTAATTTGTGTAATTTCTGATATTTTCATACAATACATTTTCAGATATTTGAATTAAAAAGATTGGAATATGACAAAAACAAAGGAATCAGAACATCACTTGACTTTTCACATGTAACACTTCTAAAAAAGTTTACTCCACATCAGAATAAACTTCCCTTTAGAGATCTTTTCAGGTATGTTAATGGTACTACAAGAAGACCTACAATATTTATTGATCCACTAGGTAAATTGTGTGGAAATGATTATCATAATTTACCCCAAATAACAGTAGTTCTCTGGATATTTTTTGTTTTCCAACAGATCATAATGAAAAATATTCAATGAGGTGTTCATGGACTTGAGAAATCCTAGAATTGCTGGATGGAAAATTAGACCTAAAATCAAGCAAAAGGATTAACTTAGGTTAATCTGTTGATGAACTCAAGGTGCTTACACACAAGAAATGCACCAACTGCACCTCTGCAGAGGGGTAAGACTCCCCCAATGGGGCCACCTGTTGGCCGTGGGTGGCGACCCGTGATGCTTAAGGATGGAGCCCAGGTGGATGAGCAGTTCATGACATGCAATACTCCACTTTGGCCTTATCTTGGGCTAGACGGGCAGTCGGAGAGGCCCCCACCGATCAATCAGCTGGTCAAATCAAGCCCTAGCACCTATATGATTTTCCCAACCCTATTGCCCTTATGGCAAGCCCCAACCCCTTTTTATCATATGGGTGCTAGAAGGCGGTGGCTGCGGGTCTACATGTCCTGGGAATGACGTTAAACTCTATCTGATGGTGAGGTTCCAGTTTTGGAGGTTTGGGGAATGTGGAGCACCCCATTCATCACCATTGCTCCCTGGTCCACTCTGACCCGGAGTGGTAGTACCTGTTAGGGTCCCATCTATGGGTTAAATAGAAAAATGTATTTATAAAAAAAAATTGTATTATCCAATAAGAATTTATTTATTTCAAAACTTTATTGGCATTAAATGACCCACTGAGGTTGATATGCCGTAAAACAAAATAAACCAAACCACAAGAAATTTCTATCAAACTTCACAGCCTTATTGAGTTCATCATTGAAGTATATGTAGTAATCTAGTTTTATATAAAAAAGAATAACACTAAGCTGGTTTTATATAAGAAAGAATAACAATTTCCATAACCAACACTTGAATATTATCAAATATGATCAAAATGATTAAACAACAACCACTTGAAATCCAACACATTACATTGAAAAATATTAAAGTTGAATTGCATTTTGAAAGTTAATTCAATAAATACAGGGTCCCCACATTACAAAGAAAATAGTCCATAACCAGCAACTGTATATATTGCAATATGATCAAAAGGATTAAGCAACAGCCTCTTCAATTCTTTTGCTCTACTGTCTGAAAATATGTATTCAATGGTGAAAGATGAACTAAAAGTGAGCAAAGAGGCTATAAAAAACCTTTGGGCCATTAGTTCTAATTTCATCATAAAAATTAAAACAAAGAGGATTACATTTCTAAGTTAACTCAATAAACTGAAAGAGGCTAAAAACCTTTGGCCATTAGTTCTAATTTCATCATAAAAATTAAAACAAAGAGGATTACATTTCTAAGTTAACTCAATAAACTGAAAGAGGCTATAAAAACCTTTGGGCCATTAGTTCTAATTTCATCATAAAAATTAAAGCAAAGAGGATTACATTTCTAAGTTAACTCAATAAATTAACTTTTATATTCTTTCAGACATGGATAATTATTGAAAAAAAGAAACAACAAAAAAAAAAAACACCATCAATTTTGAAGTTACACATGGATTCTGTAATAGTGTTACAAACTACTTCCTCACATGCCACAGCACAACCCGGCAGCGTAGAAAGATCAAGAACTGACACAGACCCTTAGGGGCAGAACTACTTACAACACTACCCGGGCCTAGACGCACGTACTCCATATCAATGTACCCTTTGCAACATTAATAAATGTATATACCTATATTATAATGCTTTTGTTATACTCTACATTATACAATACATCTCTTCACAGATTCCACTTGATTAACCATTTGCAACATTGAATTTACAGAATAACCGTCAGAAAATGAATTTCAGGAGTACTCAATGCATGACAAAGAGCTGGAGTTGCCAAATTCGCCCTCGTATTCTCAAAGTATAGAAAGAACAACAGAAGGCTCTTAAATGTTGCAAAAACAAGGCACAAAACTGGAGTTGTCTCTGAAGAACAATAATGACATTTCATTAGCATACACCAGTCATTGAAAAGTAATACTAATATCTAATTAGTGAATTCCTCCCACTAGTTTCATCAAACACTAGTTTTATGATTACTGTTGCCCAAAAATCTAACCCATTCTATTACAGTTCTCTTATGTAAATTTAAGTGCATGATGATCTTGCAGTTTAATACTGTGCAGACCACAGGCAATTTTATGTTGTGGTGGTGGTGGAGGAGAGAAAGACTGTGTCCACTACAGCTTCACATTCTCAAAGTGTTGAACACAGTTAACAGCAGAAGCTTCCCAAATGGTTAATGGACTCCAATAGACTGTGTCCACTACAGCTTCACATCAAAGTGTTGAACACAGTTTTCCCATGGACTCCACTGTGTCCACTACAGAAGTGTTGAACACTAATGGACTCCAATAGACTGTGTCCACTACAGAAGTGTTGAACACAGTTAACAGCAGAAGCTTCCCAAATGGTTAATGGACTCAATAGACTGTGTCCACTACAGCTTCACATTCTCAAAGTGTTGAACACAGTTAACAGCAGAAGCTTCCCATGGGAGTTAAACTCCAATAGAACACCTCACTACAGCTTCACATTCTCAAAGTGTTGAACACAGTTAACAGCAGAAGCTTCCCAAATGGTTAATGGACTCCAATAGACTGTGTCCACTACAGCTTCACATTCTCAAAGTGTTGAACACAGTTAACAGCAGAATGAACTTCCAAATGGTTAATGGACTCCAATAGACTGTGTCCACTACAGCTTCACATTCTCAAAGTGTTGAACACAGTTAACAGCAGAAGCTTCCCAAATGGTTAATGGACTCCAATAGACTGTGTCCACTACAGCTTCACATTCTCAAAGTGTTGAACACAGTTAAGCAGAGAGACAAATGGTTAATGGACTCCAATAGACTGTGTCCACTACAGCTTCACATTCTCAAAGTGTTGAACACAGTTAACAGCAGAAGCTTCCCAAATGGTTAATGGACTCAAAGCAAGACATATACCTACCAACATTTTGTATCATAAATCGAGGTCTTCCTTTACTTGTAGAGTCTCTTAAATGGAGAAATTTGACACTATGTTAAACAATAATCAATAAAGTTGAGAGATCTTCTAAATAAAATAATCCTCTAATTTGTGTCCAGTAACATCCATACTTGTTTGTTTTTCTTTTGTTTCATTCATAATAAAAACAAATTATCTGTTTTTCAATCTTTTAAAATGACAACACTGTTACAGCTTTTTGATTTTTTTTTCAGGTCACTTAACTCCCATCTATTTTTGGAACATATTTAATTGAAACTAATTACAATATAGATTTTTTTTTTAAATGACTGAAGATGTGAATAGAAAAAAATGTAAAGGAGCTATTTTTGAAGAAAATAAGTACTGAAAATCTAAAAATTAAATGTAAAAACAATTTTTTTTTTTCAGATTTTTTTTACTGTTGTTTATGAAATATAATTTTGTTTTAGATTATCAGTAAATAAAATTGTTCTATTTAAAATTTTATTTTTTATTTTAAGAGTTGTGTTAACTTTTAAACTGTGAATTTTCTATTACTTATACAATTAAACTATTAAAGTAAGCTTGATATTAAAATAAATATGTTTTTAGAATCTAGAAATATAAAATTTAAAACTTAAAATTATGCGCATTATATTTTAAATGAATTTTATCTATTGATTAGGTAGATTGATATTGTTGCTCTGAAGGCTCATATGGATGGAGTTTACAGTTAATATTTCAAAGAATTTCGATTTATTTCCATTGAAACAGTTTAATTGAAATGATTCAGAAATTTAAAAGAAAGGTAAGTTTGTTTATTATTATTTTTGATTAAAACATTTATTTTAATTCAAAATAAATTAATTTTAAAATCTGTTAATTTTAATATAGAAACACTAGCAAAAGTACCCGGTCCATGACCAGACTGTAAAATTTTTTAACACCATGTAGTAAGTGGGTAAGGGAAAGAATAATAGGAAAATAAGGACCATATGACCTTTAGGCACCCCTTCCACGATCTTGATTTGTGGGGACACTTTTCTCATTTACACTGTCAAAATCGGGTTGTATGTTAGCGGTTAGTTTTATAATTTAAAAAAACTTTAAACAATTAACAATTACCAGATTTTGACAGTGTAAATGAAAAAAAATGTCCCCACGAATCCAGATTGTAATAGGAGTCATATGGTCCAAAAATAATTTACAGAATTAAAAAGAAATGTAATCCTTTACAGAATTAAAAAGAAATGTAATAGGAGTCATATGTAAAGGTCATATGGTCCAAAAATAATTTACAGAATTAAAAAGAAATGTAATCCTTTACAGAATTAAAAAGAAATGTAATAGGAGTCATATGTAAAGGTCATATGGTCCAAAAATAATTTACAGAATTAAAAAGAAATGTAATCCTTAACTTTTGAGTGTTTTGAAATATAATTCTATTTTTCAAAAAACTTAAATTAATTCCTAATTGCTTGTTTTCTTGTGATAAAAAAATATTAATTTATTTTCTTTTTTTACCTCTAAATAGTAAGATTTAAAAGGAGCTAAGTTTAATTAAGTATTTTTGCTATGAAAAATTAATATATAAAATTTATTTCACTGATGCCTGCAGTTAAGTTTAAAATGCTATATTTTTAGATTCTAGAAATAAATATCTATTTAATGCAAACCTTATTTTAGGTACAAAAACTAATAAGTTTTGAAGAAAAACTCTATTGAAAATTTAGCCCCCCCCCTTTTTAAGCAGAAAAATATCGATGTATAATTTTTCTTTTATAAGATAATAGCCAATTAAATAATTATCGAAATGAGTAAAACAGAAATCTTTAAAAAATTATTATTATTATTATTTACATTTTATTTAACGATTTTCGGTATTTATTTTCTCATAGAAAAGCCCCCGTTATTTTTTGTTTCTATTTATAACTTCGGTCTTTTATCTCTTTATTTATACTGTAATTTGTACAGCGAATGACATACTCGCAAAAATGTTACCCCCCCCCCAAAAAAAAAATAAGGGGGGTCAAAATTAAATGACCTGAAAAAAAATGAGAACGTTTTGAAATAAAATAAATAATGCATTATAAAGTTCATTCATTGATAAATAAACTCTGAAAATTTCATTAAAATCCGATAATTCCCTGATTTTTGGTAAATTATTTTCTGTTTGTCAAAAACGGATTTTACGTCACTTTTGGGCCTCCCTAGATTATATTCACGGGTAACGAAAAATAAAGAGCTGTTTCTTCAGAAACACGGACATAAAATCAGGATCCAGTTTATGATAATTCTTACATTGTAAATCAAACCCCCACTTTACAGTCAAATGACATATTAGAGAAATTTACAAAAATTAAGTTTTAAATACACTAATTTTTTTCCATTCTAGGCTTCCGTATGTAACAGTTTTGACCACTAGATACAGTTAACCACATTAAGACCGAAACATTCCAGTAGAGTTTGTTTACTTCCGCCCAGCCTCATTCTGAACGTGCCCTAAGACTATCGAAGGTTGCTTGTTATTCATGTTAATAAATATATCTATGAAAACGTATATCTCTGTGAGTACACTTATTTCAATGTACTCTAAAATTACAGGCATCATATTTTCATAAGGCACTACAAAAAAACATAAATATGGTCATAAAATGAGGGTCCAGTTTATCATAATACCAACCTTATATATCGAACCCCTACATTAAAACTCAACCTTCTCACAAAAATGAATATATACATAAACATATTATATGTAAAACTTTTAAGTAAAAATTTGCGCTTGAATTGTTAGAGTGTGAATGAGTTTACAGCAGGTAAATTTTAATTTTTAGTACCACATGACCCAAGGCTACAATAAAAAAGTTAAAGATTACCTTTTGTTTATTAAAAAAGAAAATATATATATTTAAAAAGAAAAACAAAATCATGGTCTAATTTTGAAAAAAATAACATTTTGAATTGTGAAAACTATTTTTATTTTTTATTGAGAAAATAATATATGCCGGCTTTCGTGTGTATATAATTAAAACGGACTTTTTGGTGGTATGTATCGTTTTAAGTAAAAATTTGCGCTTGAATTGTTGGTCTCTACATAAATTATAGTGGGAATGAGTTTACTGCTGGTAAATTTTAATTTTTTGTACCACATGACCCAGACTATAATTAAATACCAAGGAAATTTAACTTCGGAGTAGGTGATGAAATTACTTCCGAGCTTGACGATCTGTTTGTTTTGACACATAACAAAATAAGAGGTGTAACAAAAAAACAAAAAATTCAAAAATTACTTACATTGAGAAGAAAATTCGGTTCTTTCACTGGATATCAGTTTCTGTCTTCTATTTGTGGCCAGTTTAATATCTTTCATCAAAACTGCAAACGATTTGTATTTTAATAATCTTCATTTGATGGATATCATAACAAAAATGAACGCGTCAATTTCGTTCTGTTGTTCGTTCAGTTTTCACTACCGGTGTCCTGACTTCCGGCCCCCTCCTGACTGATGTACCTACATGAGTCAGAAAAAAAAAACACATTCATTTTTATTATTTCCATTAATGAATGTCACAGTAATCACCAAAGCAGAGACTAAATGATAGCTATATTAATCTAATTAACACTTTCGATAGACAAATAGTATAACAATGTTATACCATTTGTCTATCGAAATTTAACTTCAGAATATGAATTAATTTTGTCAAAAACGGATTTTACGTCAATTTTGGGCCTCCATGGTTAAATAAATATTTTCCGAGAATTAACAATGTTAGAAAATTTATCTTGTGAAACAACTGTTGATCCATTTGTGTACATTTATTTATCAAACTTTTTTTTTCTTAAAAAAAAAAGCGGACATTCCAATTTAGAAAATTTATTAACTTAAAAAAACAAACACGTATTATTACGCTTTTAGATCACCATACTTTAGAGGACTAGTTGGGTGATATTTTCATAGTCTAGTGTTTGTTTAGTTTGAAATGTAAGTATCACCATTTAATTTCTTTCTTTCTTTACAAATATAAATACGTATTTATTTGTATGTATAAATAAATGCTTATTTATATTACTCTGTTTAAAATTTGATTTAGTCTCGTTGTGAATGTTTCTTTGAAATTTTAACCAATTTTAATGTGTATTTCGGGAGAAAATTTAAGTTTCACTTAATTCTAAAGTGGAGGCTCGATTTACAATATAAGCATAATGATAAAATGAACCCTCATTTTATGTAATTTCTTTAATGTTTTTTTTTTTCTTGCACTCGTAATTTTAAACTTCTAAATATGTTTTCTTTATATATATTAATATTCAATTTAATGTGTATATTCTAATATGTTTCATTGTGAAAAGGTTTAGTTCTAAAATGGGGGTTCGATTTATAATGTAGGCCTAATGATAAACTGAACCCTCATTTTATGTCTATATTTCTGCAATAAACCATTTTTTCTTGTACCCCTAATTCAAAATTTAAAAATTACTTTTAAAGAAAATATTTAGTACTCTTAAATTACTAATTTAGGAGTACTAAATATTTTCTTTGATAATTATCTTTAAATTAAATATATTTTTATTTTTATTTTGTGAAAATTTTAGTTTTAAAGTGGGGGTTCGATTTACAATGTGGGTTTAATAATAAACTGGACCCTCATTTTATAACCGTATTCATGTTTTTTCGTAATCCCTTATGAAAATCTGACGCTTGTAATTTTAGAGTACGGAAGCTTAAAAAGGAAAAAAAGGGGTGTATTTAAAACTTAATTTTTGTAACTTTCTTTAAGTGTTATTTGACTATAAAGTGGGGGATCGATTTATAATGTAAGCACTATTATAAACTAGATCCTGATTTTATGTCCGTCTTTTTGCATGTAACAGCCTTTTCTTTTTTGTTAGCCATGACTAAAATCTAGCACCCGTAATTTTACAATACAGAAGCCCAAAAAGGAAACAAAATGATTTATTTACTGATAATCTAAAACAGAGTAAAAAGAAATCTGAAAAATGTTGTTTTTTTTTTTTTTGGGGGGGTACGTTTTATTTTCAGATTTTCGGTACTTCTTTTCTTCAGAAATAGCCCTTTAAATATTTTTCTATTCACTCCTTCAGTGTTTTTGTTGATACTGTAATTAGTAGGGACCTCCAATTCCGTCACGTGATCAGTTTAGGCCATCTTGAATAAAATGGAAATAAATATTTCCGAACTTTGTTTATTAAAGATCTCGTAAAAAACAATTAAAGATCGTACCGAGTTGTTACAAAGAAAAACAGTTAATTCAAAGATCAAATTATCCGATTGCGAAAAATTACATCGTTATCTTAAAAAAATAAATAAATCTATCCGTATTACACGCGAAAGGGTAATTTTCAGGTCGCAATTTAGACAGAAAAAATACATATTATTGCCCTTTTACGATTATACCACTAAAAGTATGGTTAGCTCTAATTGACATTGTTTTCTTGTGCATATTCGATAACCGATTATTTGTTTTCAACGATTTTAAAAATATTATTTTTTTATCTTGAATTTTTTTTGTGCATTCGAAAGAAGAAACATTTTTTAAAATCCTGATGATTAAAAAAAAAAAATCATCTTAGGAAAGAAATAAACTTGAAAAACTTTAATATTAAAATTTAGGCTAAAGGTGCAAATCTGTCGGTACATTAGGTTGACCCAGAAAAAACAGAACCCACAAATTTTGTAATAAAACTGTTAATTTTAACTAGGGGGTTTAGGGTTGGGGGTTGGGGTTTAGGGTTAGTTTAATGGGAAACTAAATAAATAATTTTGGTTCTGTTTTTTCTGGGTCACCCTGTAATATGTTTTAATTTTCCGAAGGATTTGCAAGTTTAGCCAAAATTTACTATTAAAATGAATAAAATCTTTTAAAAATTTAATATTAAAATTTATTATTAAAATGAATAAAAACTTGAAAAAACTTTAATATTAAAATGTCACCGTGAAATTTTCATTATTTTCGTAAGCAAAAAAATTTTTTTTAAATCATCAGGAGTTTGTTTAATGTTTTTTCTTTCGAATGGAAAAAAATTTTCAAGAAAATATTAATTTTTCTGCAAGTTTCATTGTGTTGAAAATGGGGGGGGGGGTGGAGGGGTAAATTGTTGAAATTCACTTTAGTCAGTATTAATTAACACTAACAGACTCTAATGATAATAAGGGTCAGAAGTTATCTGCCCTAATCCATTGATTGTACGGGTGAGTTACTTGCCCTTTGACCTTTTGTTTTCAGTCATTGTTTTTAAATAAATGAAAAGCAGTCCTAATGTGTTACGATGTAAATAGCAACCTCACTACCACCACCACTCTCCCCTGGAAAATATTGGTAATTTTAACATTAATGAAATCGGAAATAAAAAGTGCAAAAAAATGTCATAATATTAATATTTGAAAACTTTTTTTTTGCTTTTATAATTGGTATGCACTATATTCTATTAAATTGTCAAAAGAAAATTTTTCTTTTAAGAAATTAATTTTTAAGAGATTTTCAATCTTTTGTGTGATTAAATATTTTTATTTTCTGCGTGAAATAAATTAATTTTTTTTTTCCTGCGTCAAAAAATCGAATTTTTCACGGATATTTAAAAATATGAATTTTATAATTCAGGTGAACTAAACACCGATACGAGCTCGATTAATATTTTTAAAATAATTTGTAATTTTTATTGTTGAATAGTAATGTGTGATCCTTAGAATGTACGGAAGAGCATTGCTGACATATTTGTTTTACAAAGAGACGAGCCGCTTCTAAGTAACCGAAGTTTGTTCCTGTTAAGCTGACAGTGTTAGCGTGAAAAAATTATTTTATTTAACTTTTTCAATAATTAAAATAAAAGTAAGTATAATAGATTATTTTATCAGTTTTTCTCTTAGAAAAATATTCAAATTTTCATTCCATACTTTTACGGGTTAATCGTAAAAGGGAAATAATTAGTAACTTTCTGTCTATATTACGGTCTGAAAATTACCCTTTCGCATGTAATTTTTTAAGATAACGATGTAATTTTTCCCAATCGGATAATTTGATCTTTGAATTAACTATTTTTTTGTAACAACCCTGTACGATCTTTTTTTACGAGATTTTTTATAAACAAAGTTCGGAAATATCTATTTCCGTTTTATTCAAGATGGCCTAAACGGTTTGGTGGTACCTAATTATAATATTTTAATGAAAATTTCAGTGTTGATTTATCAATGAATGAATTATTTAAAAACTCAGATTTTTTTCAGGTCACTTAATTTTGACACCGACCCTGTCCCCTATTTTGGAACTATTTATAGTATGAAAATATACTTTTGAAACTAATTACAGTATAAATAAAAAGACAAATGACTGTTAATGAAAATGAGCACACAAATTGTTTGTACCTATCAAATATGTACTGCAATGTATTTTTTGCTCTTTATCGACAAATTTAAGTTGATTTTTATCAGCACATCAATTAAGACATTTTACAACCCACCCCATAAAAAAAATTTTTTTTTAGGAATTTGTACAAATTTCAGTTGAATTTCTACAAAACACAACCCCCCCACCCCACCATTGAGGCATAAAATATTTCTGTCTTTTTCAATATTTTCATTTTAGAAATAATCTACTTGATTGAGCCTTTTTAATGATTGGTTCCCATATTGTATTCATCTCTGTATTTGTCTATTCAATAGGTCACTACAGCCCAACATATGAGTTGCTTCTTTAAGACATCTTGTTTTCCATGTCCTTCCCTATCTATTATTTCAACTTGAGAATATAACTTTAATATATAGGGATGTTCAAGGGTTGCAAAGGGAGATAATAATATTTTTTTAATTTTTAAAATTTTTAAACAATTGGCAAAAGCCAGGGAATTGTCCAATTTTGATGAAATTTTCACCAAATTATTTTCCAACTACTTAATTTTATAACAATTAACTTATTTTATTGAAGAAACCTGAAATATTTTTTTTTTTTAATTCTTTTACCATTTGAAGAAAAAATTCCTGTTCCCTAATTTTTAGATTTCTTGAAAGATCATATCCTGAAGAATATATAGAAAAAAAAAAAAAAAAAAAATTCAATACCCTAAAAAAGTGATTTTAAAATTTAAAAGGTATTTTCTTAAAAATAAAAAAATAAATAATGTAGCAGGTTTTTTCTGTTTTTTTTTTTTTTTTTGTTTTTTGTTTTGTTAGTTTAAAAAAAATTTTCTTCAAATTGATGCAAAAAAAATTATTTTATCTAAGTAAGATTGAGTTTTTACTACCTTAAAAATTTCAACGTCAACTTTACATGTCTGTCAATATCTGTGACTAACTTGAAAATTTAACAAAAGATAGCCATGAATTCTATCTTTGAAGAAATCTAAGTTAAAACATTTGATGATAGTTTGCATATTTTCCGAGATTTAAAAAAAAAAAAAATTAAATCGTCAATTTTAACTATGGATGACAAAACGGGCGAAATTCTCTTCCAGTTTGAATATGTTAATCACAACAGTGAAAAGTTTTTTTTGGAATACGCATTTATCTCCCTTACACCCCAAAAATTGAACATGGCTATTAATGTACAATAGTATATAAAATATAATACTAATATAAAAAACGAGGGGTGGTCATTGTAAAATATCTACATATATTTGCCAATAAAAAAAGCAAGAAACACAGTATGGTAAATATCTGAAATTTGAGTTTATTGAAATTTGTACTAATTCAATAAAAAGATAAACAAAAAAACATTTATTTAAAATATTAGGTGAGGGTGTAAAATTGATTTGCTAATGAAAAAGTTTCCCAATAATGTTGATCATGGCTAAGCAAAAACAGGAAGCCAGACACTTGTATTGTACATGGTGTCCATAAAGTCAGAGTGCAATTAAAATAATTTATAATTTTAAAGTGCATATAGACTTTGTGGACACCTGTGTAGTTAATTGATAGATGCCGGCATCATCTATAATAAACCCAAGATAATTAATTAACCCTGCAATATATATAAGAATAAAACTGTCTACATGTGTCGATATTAGATTAATAACGATTAAATTATGGAATTGCCGTGAACAGTTTCTGTCCTGGAAAATTTTAAAAATGTCCTGGAAACATCCTGGAAAATGATTTTCTAAAATGAGTGGGAACCCTGCTTTGGAAAGTATATGTCTTGCTTCAAGTCCAAACACCAATGTAGAAGCTTCTGTTTTTAACTGTGCTTTCCACACATTGAGAATGTGAAGCTGTTGTGGAAACAGTCTTTTCCCTCAATAAAACATCATAAGATTGCTTGTGGTCTGCACAGTATTAAACTGCACGATTATCATGCACCAGAATTTACATAAGAGTGTTGAGAACTTTAATAAAACAGGCGAGATTTTTGGGCAAAGGGAGTCATAAAACTAGCGTTCGATGAAGCTAGTAGCAGGCATATAATAATGAAATAGTATCACCTTTAAGTCATTGGCATTCACTAGCTCCTATATGATTGTCCCAACCCTATTGCCCTTATAGCAAGCCCCAACCCTTTTTATCATATGGGTGCTAGAAGGCGGTTGCTGAGGGTCTACATATTCTGTGTATGACGTTAATCTATATCTGATGGTGAGGTTCTAATTCTGGAGGTCTGGGGAATGTGGAGCACCCCTTCATCACCATTACTCCCAGGTTCACTCTGACCTGGAGTGGTAGTACCTGTTAGGGTTTCATCTATGGGTTAAATAGACAAAAAATGTTTATAAAAAAAATTGACTACCTATCAAGAATGAGTTTATTTGAAAATTTTGTTGGCATTAAATGACCCACTGAGGTTGATATGCCATAAAACAAACCAAACCAAACCTGAAGCTGGACCTTTCTCCTAATCAGGAATTGATAGTAATTTTTATACCAGGATGTCATCATGCCTGTCTTAACAGACAGCATGGTAAGATAAATTACTTTTTTTCTATGATTAACTATACTTTTTTTTTTATTTACAGATATCAAATGCAGTTGAGTACAAAAAAAAAGATTGAAGAGAAAATCTATACTTATCATCTCAAGTAGGTGAATCCCCTCAAAAAACAAAAGACAGAATCATTACTCTTGAAAAAGGTGTACATCGTCATTGTTATTAAATTCAAATTTCAAATTATAGATGCAAGTTCACACAGAGAAGAAACCATACTCTTAGCGAGTGAACATATCAGTATTTTCACATCATTCTGTGAGAATCAGCAATTTTCACATGCTGCAACTGAAAAGTTAATTTGCAAACACAAACTTAAAAGAAACTAATTTCTTGTGAAGTGTGTGGATTTTAACAGATTTGGAAATCTTTATGTAAACATATGAGAGAGTATTTTCTCATAATTCTATAAAAAAGAAACATGGAAAGAGATAAGGGAGACAAACCATTTTCTTGTGAAGTTTGTGGATATGAATTTTCATATAATTCAGGATTGAGAATACACATGCGAACACACACTGGTGAGAAACCTTTTTCTTGCGAAGTTTGTGGATCTGCATTTTCCCGGAAGGACCATTTGAAAAGCCATATGCGAACACACACTGGCGAGAAACCTTTTTCTTGTGAAGTTTGTGGATCAGCATTTTTCTTGAGGAGCAGTTTAAAAACACACATGCGAACACATACTGGCGAGAAACCTTTTTCCTGTGAAGTTTGTGGATCAGCATTTTCCCAGAAGGGCCATTTGAAAAGCCACATCCAAACACACACTGGCGAGAAACCTTTTTCTTGTGAATTTTGTGGATCAGCATTTTCAGTGAGGAGCAGTTTGAAAATACACATGCGAACACACACTCGTGAGAAACCTTTTTCCTGTGAAGTTTGTGGATCAGCATTTTCCCAAAAGGGCTATTTGAAAAGTCACATGCAAACACACACTGGCGAAAAACCATTTTCATGTGAAATTTGTGGATCAGCATTTTCAATGAGGAGCAATTTAAAAAAACACATGCGAACACACACTGGTGAGAAACATTTTTCCTGTGAAGTTTGTGGATCAGCATTTTCCCAAAAGGGCTATTTGAAAATCCACATGCAAACACACACTGGAGAGAAACCTTTTTCATGTGAAATTTGTGGATCAGCATTTTCAGTGAGGAGCAATTTGAAAAAACACATGCTAACACACACTCGTGAGAAACCTTTTTCCTGTGAAGTTTGTGGGTCAGCTTTTTCCCAAAAGGGCTATTTAAAAAGCACATGCAAACACACACTGGAGATAAACCTTTTTCCTGTGAAGTTTGTGGATCAGCATTTTCCCAAGAGGGCAATTTAAAAAGACACATCCAGACACACACTGGCCAGAAACCTTTTTCCTGTGAAGTTTGTAGAACAGCATTTTCCCAAAAAGGCCATTTGAAAAGCCACATGCAAACACACACTGGTGAGAAACCTTTTTCTTGTGAAGTTTGTGGATCAGCATTTTCACAGAGGAGCACTTTGAAACTTCACTGGCGAACACACACTGGCGAGAAACCTTATTCTTGTGAGGTTTGTGGATCAGCATTTTCAGTGAGGAACAATTTGAAAGTACATATGCGAACACATACTGGCGAGAAACCTTTTTCTTGTGAAGTTTGTGGATCAGCATTTTTACTGAATTGCAATTTGAAAAGACACATGCAAACACACACTGGCGAGAAACATTTTTCTTGTCAATAACATCAAATGGAAAGGTTACTGTGTTCTATGACAAAGTAATCCAGACAGGCAGATATATAAAAGACAAAGCCATTAAACCAGATATTGTCATTTGGGATAAACAAAAAAAAACTGCTCTTATTATTGATGTAGCTGTCCCAAATGACTATGGCCTAAATAGAGCCAAGTGAAAAAATACCTCGAAACAATACCAGGGAAGCCAAGCTGCTATGAAATACAAATAGCAGCTATCAAAGGAACATGCTCCATCCTAAAAAGATCATTAGGATATAAATACTATTTAGAAAGAAATCAAGTGTTAGCCCAGGACAGTGGCCCTTGACCTTCTAAAAATTCTTATAAGAAAATAAAACAAAAAAGTGATATAAGATAGCTAAGTGGTCCATTGAGGAAAAGAAAATTATTCTCTGCTATTTCACTTATTCGAGATTTGAGAAGTGGGGCAGAAGGAAGAACATAGGGCTGAGTGTTGAAATAGGTCGGAAAAGTAAAACAGAAAAGTTTGGTGTGGGCATAGAATTTAAGGAATTTAGAAATTACTAAGGATACGAATTATGTTATTTTTGTGTTAAAACATGCAGTTTTATTGAATTTATCAACTGCATGTTTTAACACCAAAAATTTATCAACTTCATGTTTTAACACCAAAAATGTATCAACTTCATGTTTTAACACAAAAATGTATCAACTTCATGTTTTAACACAAAAATGTATCAACTGTATGTTTTAACACAAAAATGTATCAACTGCATGTTTTAACACCAAAAATGTATCAACTGCATGTTTTAACACCAAAAATGTATCAACTGTATGTTTTAACACCAAAAATGTATCAACTTCATGTTTTAACACAAAAATGTATCAACTTCATGTTTTAACACCAAAAATGTATCAACTGCATGTTTTAACACCAAACATTTATCAACTGCATGTTTTAACACAAAAATAACATAATTCGTATCCTTAGTAATTTCTAAATTCCTTAAATTCTATGCCCACACCAAACTTTTCCGTTTTACTTTTCCGACCTATTTCAACACTCAGCCAAAAATAGTATTTGAGGATCAAATAACATCCTTGACTTCTAGAAATTATTGTAAAAAAATAAAACAAAAAAGTTAAAGAAATTAATTTTATACCAGTTATAGTTAAGGGCAACCTGATTGGTGAAGCAAGATGACTATGACATAAATATAGAGGCAGATAGATTAAATAAAAGACCAGGCCATCAAACCAGATATTATTATTTGGAATAAATCTGAAAAGAATCCATTATTGATGTAACTGATCCTTAGTAGAGCTGAACATGAAAAAGTAAAATACCAGGACCTTAATCATGATCTGACAAACAGAAATTGAAAGAAATTTGTATTTTACTAGTTATTATTGGAGATACTGGGTTGGTCTGGCAAAACATAAAATAAAGAGATGCTTTACCGCGCAGGTCAGAATACCCAAGCTGTGCTATTCATGTGCTGAGTTGGTGAGCACTAGTGTCGAACTCAGAACCTTGTGATTCCTAGGTGAATACTCTACGGACCAAGCTAAATTGGCCAATCATTACCTAATCTCTCCTTACTCATTGTAATTAAGAAAATTATTACTGGGAATAATTTGAAACCCGATTAATACCACAATTTAATATGTGCCATTGATATTTATAGATATAGATATACTTTTCTGTTTTTTGGGGTTTTTTTTCTAAATTATCATATCAGTTAATTCAGATTTTCTATTGACTCATTCATATAACAAATGTTGGACCATATGACCTTTAGGCACCCCTTTTGCGATCTCGATTCATAAGGACATGTTTTTTATTTACACCATCAAAATCCATGAGAACAATAAGAACAAGCATATTTTTAATGACGCAATTCAAGTAAAAGAATTTGATGAGTTTTTATTTTGGGATAAAACATTCATAGGATCTTCTGTTAAGGTGGTGAGCATCAATTACCTTATTAGAGAACCCCAAATATCCAGGACTCTCCCCCAGGTGGTGAGAATCAATTACCTTACTAGAGAACCCAAATATCCAGGACTCTCCCCTCCCCCAGGTGGTCAGAATCAATTACCTTACTAGAGAACCCCAAATATCCAGGACTCTCCCCTCCCCCAGGTGGTGAGCATCAATTACCTTACTTGAGAACCCCAAATATCCATGACTCTCCCCCAGGTGGTGAGCATCAATTACCTTACTAGAGAACCCCAAATATTCTGGACTCTCCCCCCAGGTGGTGAGCATCAATTACCTTACTAGAGAACCCCAAATATTCTGGACTCTCCCCCCAGGTGGTGAGCATCAATTACCTTACTTGAGAACCCCAAATATCCAAGACTCTCCCCCCAGGTGGTGAGCATCAATTACCTTACTAGAGAACCCCAAATATTCTGGACTCTCCCCCCAGGTGGTGAGCATCAATTACCTTACCCCAAATATTCTGGACTCTCCCCCCAGGTGGTGAGCATCAATTACCTTACTTGAGAACCCCAAATATCCAGGACTCTCCACCCAAGTGGTGAGCATCAGTTACCTTACTAGAGAACCCCAAATATCCAGGACTCTCCCCCCCAGGTGGTGAGCATCAATTACCTTACTAGAGAACCCCACATATCCAGGACTCTCTCCCCAGGTGGTGAGCATCAATTACATTACTTGAGAACCCCAAATATCCAGGACTCTCCCCCACCCCCAGGTGTGAGCATCAATTACCTTACTAGAGAACCCCAAATATCCAGGACTCTCCCCTCCCCCCAGGTGGTGAGCATCAATTGCCTTACTAGAGAACCCCAAATATCCAGGACACTCCCCCCAGGTGGTGAGCATCAATTACCTTACTTGAGAACCCCAAATATCCAGGAGTCTCCCCCCAAGTGGTGAGCATCAGTTACCTTACTAGAGAACCCCAAATATCCAGGACTCTCCCCCACCCCCAGGTGGTGAGCATCAATTACCT
The DNA here is from genome assembly GCA_023376005.1 of Doryteuthis pealeii. Classification (NCBI taxonomy): domain Eukaryota; kingdom Metazoa; phylum Mollusca; class Cephalopoda; order Myopsida; family Loliginidae; genus Doryteuthis; species Doryteuthis pealeii. Next base: position 56,277,441 of record CM042177.1, read on the forward strand.
TACTTGAGAACCCCAAATATCCAGGACTCTCCCCCCAGGTGGTGAGCATCAATTACCTTACTTGAGAACCCAAATATCCAGGACTCTCCCCTCCCCCCAGGTGGTGAACATCAATTACATTACTAGATAACACCAAATATCCATGACCCTCCCCCCAAGTGGTGAGCATCAGTTACCTTACTAGAGAACCCCAAATATCCATGACCCTCCCCCCCAAGTGGTGAGCATCAGTTACCTTACTAGAGAACCCCAAATATCCAGGACTCTCTCCCCAGGTGGTGAGCATCAATTACCTTACTTGAGAACCCCAAATATCCAGGAATCCCCCCCAAGTGGTGAGCATCAGTTACCTTACTAGAGAACCCCAAATATCCAGGACTCTCCCCCCAGGTGGTGAGCATCAATTACCTTACTAGATAACACCAAATATCCAGGACTCTCTCCCCAGGTGGTGAGCATCAATTACATTACTAGAGAACCCCAAATATCCAGGACTCTCCCCCCAGGTGGTGAGCATCAATTACCTTACTTGAGAACCCCAAATATCCAGGAATCCCCCCCCAGGTGGTGAGCATCAATTACCTTACTAGAGAACCCCACATATCCAGGACTTCCCCGCCCCCCAGAAAGCATGTCTCAGTACTTCTTTTCTAAGGTGCTGGTGTTTGATATTGGGAAAGTACCATTTCCATTCTACAAGAGGAAGATACTTCCTTTTCAAATGTAGCTTCATATTGCATTCACATTGTTTGTGGTGATTCAGTATTTCTTTTGTAAGATGCTGGTGTTTGATATTGTGAATCGTAAACATGCTTTTTTTTAACTTCTGAAGATAAGACTGATGATGGAAAAAAAACTACCCTGTCAATTTTGCAAGAGAAAAATATTTCTTTATCAAATGCAGCTTCATTTTGCATTCACATTGTTTGTGGTGATATAAATGTTCCAAGAGAACAAATATGTCGATTTTGTGGAGAAGATGGGTTAAGAATTTCTTTAAAACAAATATCTCACAAAGGGTAAAAGAAATATTATCCAAAAGTAAATGCCAATACTTTTATCTATACAAAGGAATCTCTATCAAGTCAATAAAAAAATTCATGTACCAAAAAATACTCGTGTTGTGTCCTATATGTAATTTGTATGCATAGATCTATAATCTAGAAGCTTATTATAAGATCAATCCCCCCAAACAAGAAGCACCAATTCCATATTCTAATGATAAAGTGAACTTCAACTAACATAGTGATTTTGATAACATTTCATCATCCAGTTTATTTATCATTGTTTGTTATATATATGTTTGTGTTATATAAAATTATATAGTGGAGGCTCGAGGTGTAATGATCACCATTGTATGAAATGGACTTGTTATTTTTAGAATTAGAAGTTTTTCCAAATTGCATTGTTAGCATTTTTCAGATTTTTGCATGAAAGTGTATATATATATTCGGCTGATACTGATAATATTGTTGTCTTTTTGAGTTATATAAAATTATATGGTGGAGGTGTATGGTGTAATGGTTATGGTCATTGGAAATGAAAATGTTAAGTTTGAAGTTTGTCTAACGATATATGTATTTCTTAAATTAGACTTTTTCAGATTTTTCCATGTAAGTTTATGTATATATATACAAACACAAACACATATATATATATATGTGTGTGTGTGAGTGAGTGTGAGTGAGTGTGTGCTTGTGTGTGTGTGTAATAGTACAAGTTTATCTGCTAATTATTTATATATATATTATCATGTGATGAAGAAAAGTGATGAAGTTTATTTACCTTTTTTTATTTCCACCTAAGTTGGTGAAATCATTACTGTTGCAGTATTCACTTATCTGCTAATTAATCCTTAATATTTATTAGCAAACAAGTGAATACAGCCACAGTAATCATTTTTTTCAAAGCTTTCAAGTGTCATAAAATAATAAGAAATGTAATAGTACACCTTTATCTGCTAATTAATCCTTAATATTAATTAGCAAACAAGTGAATACAGCCACAGTAATCATTTTTTTCAAAGCTTTCAAGTGTCATAAAATAATAAGAAATGTAATAGTACACCTTTATCTGCTAATTAATCCTTAATATTAATTAGCAAACAGGTGAATACAGCCACAGTAATCATTTTTTTCAAAGCTTTCAAGTGTCATAAAATAATAAGAAATGTAATAGTGCACCTTTATCTGCTAATTAATCCTTAATATTAATTAGCAAACAAGTGAATACAGCCACAGTAATCATTTTTTTCAAAGCTTTCAAGTGTCATGAAATAATAAGAAATGTAATAGTACACCTTTATCTGCTAATTAATCCTTAATATTAATTAGCAAACAAGTGAATACAGCCACAGTAATCATTTTTTTCAAAGCTTTCAAGTGTCATAAAATAATAAGAAATGTAATAGTAAACATTTATCTGCTAATTAATCCTTAATATTTATTGTGTTTTATCAAGCCTGAACACGGGAGTAAAATAATCAACAGCTTTATTTCAGAAACACTGTACCAGAAACAAACTCTTTAACAAAGCTAAAGGAGTTATTTCTCTTGGACCGATACAACAATCCTCCCATATTTTGGATAAGGATATGAATTAGAATTTTTTTTATTTTAAGAGGTATTTTGCGTAAGGTCGCATTATATTTCATAGTCTTTTAGGTGAACAGGGGATGTCTTTGACGTTGTGGTCTGGAGTATAATCTAGGAGTCTCGGGGTTATGGGTGGTGAAATCTCTGATCCAGCCACAGGGGTGGGAAATAGTGATGATGTGGATATAACATCAGTGTAGATTTCAGTTGTATCTGGTATGTGGGCTGGACGGTGATGCCTCTCAAGATAAGTTCCATCATTTTCATCTTCTCCTTCAGAACAAACAGGTGACAAACCTCTTTTGGGTTTAAACTGGGATGAGTTACGTGTTATATTGTTCTGGCCACATTGTGCTATTATCATACTGCCTTTCTTTTGAGTGATTATGTAAGGCAGACGGGAGAATGGTGGTGTTAGTTTGTTTTTTTGGTGTTGTTTGACTAGAACAAAATTTGCCAGGTTGAAGTGCTGAGGGACGGGTCTTCCTTTTCTTGTCAGTATACTCACACATCTTCTGTTTGCTTATATAGTCATTTTCAGCAATTTTTTTGTGTATATTGTTTTGTGAGTGGTTTAGGGTTAGAGGTAGGATAGGTAGGCCAACTTTCATCCTTCTGCCTGTGAGTGCCTCAAAAGGAGAAATTTTTGTGGAAGTATGAGGAGTGCCTCTGTACATCCGAAGAAATGTAGATAGTTGAGACTTCCATGTGTGTGTGCCCTCAGCAATGCATGATCGAATGTTTTTGTTGAGGGTGGCCATGAAGCGTTCCATTTGCTTCTGGCCAAAGGGGTGTTATCTTTTTGTGTTGTATTCCAAGCTCACGCATGGAATTGGAGAATTCTTCTCCATTGAAAGGGGGCCCATTATCTGTTTTGATTGAGTCTGGAAGACCCTGCCGTGAGAAGATGGCTTCTAGTTTAGGCAGGACTGTTCTTGTTGAGGTAGATGAGATTATTTCCGACTCAAGGAACTTGCTGTATTCATCTATGACTACGAGTAAGTAGTCACCTGAGGGAAACGGGCCAACAAAATCAATGGCGAGGGAACTCCATAGTTCAAAGAAAAAAATTTTAAGAATAAGAGAAAGGAAATAAATAAATAAATACATTTTTTTTTAGAATATAGAAGGGAAAGAAAGAAAGAAAAAAAGAAAGCTTTTTTTAAGAATAAGAGAAGGGAAATGAAGGAAAGAAAGAAAGAAATGAAAGAAAACAAAAGAAAGATGAGGAACAGAAGTAAATATATGAACAAGTAATTAAAAAGAAATAAAGAAAAAGAAAACAATAACAGAAAATCGAAGAAGGAAAAACATATGGTGTGGGGGGGGAGAGAATGGAGAGAGGGGAATGGGGGAGAGAATGGGGAGGGAGAATCAGGGGAGGCATTTCTGATGATCGAGTCCAAATAAGATTGATAGTCAATGCAAAAATTCGAAGAAACCTGATGTCATAACGCATGTTATTTTTCCTAATTTTTTTATTTTATTTTATTTTATTTTTTTGTGGGCGTCCTCATAAGGCGAGAAACGGTGTGTAGCGTTAGTTTGTATTCGCCTGGTGGAGTTGTCTGCCCCTTTTAGTTCGTTGGTGCCCGCTAGGGCACCATAGTATTTAAGCGCCGGGTTCAAACCGTTTCGCTCTTTTCCTGTTTCAGCAACTACGAGCCACATGGGGTAGATTTTATCTAACCCCTCTCGTTGGGGCTCCGCCCGCCTTACATTACTGTAAGTTATTCACAGCATGGACTATCGCTAGTCTCATGTCTGTACTCATATATGTATATCTGTATCATTCATGAATGTGTCTTTATCTTTATTTGTGTACCCCTTTTTGTATGTACTCTTTTACTATGTACGTTGTATCAACTGTTATCCATGTGCTGTGTATATTAAATGTTTTGTCTATTAACCTTTGTCGGAGTTATTTGTATCCAAAGTATGTATAACGTTGAACCAACGTTATAATTGGTGATACCCCGACGTGATACGAACACGTACCCTTTTTTACCCAAGTCGACCATAAAAATAGTCGTAAAAGTACTCGGGACTTTCAACACGAACTTTTTAAAAAAAAGAAAAAACGGTGACCCCCTCAAAGAAATTATTTCTTTTTTCTCCGACTGTTATGGACACATTTTTTTGCAGCACTGGATATCTTCAAAAAAATGTAAAAAAAGATTCAACACCAAGAATTATTTTTTTTTACCGAGAGGAAATAGTCAGCCATCAGCCAGGGACAGTTTGACACTTTCCTTCACCCTGGGGATACTGACATCTTCAATTCGGCGACTACTGCTAAGGATACGCACATGGTCACACCATGTGACCTGGATTCCAACCGCAGGGCTACTCAGCAAGAAAAATTTTTTTTTGCTACCCCTCAGAAAGTGAAATGTTCATTTCAGGACTCAAAGTACCGACTTTGAAAATTTCAACTCGACCTTGGCGTCTAAGAAGACATTTAACCAGGTCAGCATTGAAGAATGGAACGAAGAGACGTTGAATTTCAAGTTTTTTATCCACACCACACAGAGACATTTGCTCCATATTTTTCCTCAAACTTTTGAAAATTGTACATCTGTACAGAAAATTTTTTGTGCTAAAAGTTGAACCTGAAATAATGTTCGTAAAAATCTTTTAACATTTGTTTTTTTTGAAACACCCTTTTAACGATCCCATCGTTTTTTGGCATTTTGTGCCTAACTAATTTTACCAGGAATTCACCAAATTCCTGGCCAAAGTCGGACTCACCATGGCCTGTAAAAGTACTTTGACTTGGCATTTTGTGCCTACCATTTTGTTTCCAGGAGAAAAATTATTCCTCAAGGATAAAAGCGGTCCTTATTTCAACTCAGGAATTTGGAAGAAAGTTGATTTCTTTAAATTGTAACCATACCACATAGGAGTTTTTTCCACTGGACTTATACATGAAAATTCTTCTGTTTGTATTTTAAATTACATTCCTGTTTTTTCATGCTTTTATTTTGTAGTTTGCGGGAATATGTATGTGCAAATTTTATTTCTCTGTTTTTGGAACTTTGAACTTTGAACATTCGAGACTCTGTTCTTTTCCTTAAAGGAATATATTTTTTTTTTGTTTGTCATGCTTGTCTATAAATTTTTTGCCCCGCTAAAAGTTTAGGGGGGAGTATTTGTAGCGTTAGTTTGTATTCGCCTGGTGGAGTTGTCTGCCCCTTTTAGTTTGCTGGGTGCCCGCTAGGGCACCATAGTATTTAAGCGCCGGTTTCAAACCTTTCGCTCTCTTTTGCCTGTTTCAGCAACTGCGAGCCACATGGGGTAGATTTTATCTAACCCCTCTCGTTGGGGCTGCGCCCCCTTACATTACTGTAAGTCTTCACAGCATGGACTATCGCTAGTCTCATGTCTGTATTCATATATGTATATCTGTATCATTCATGAATGTGTCTTTATCTTTATTTGTGTACCCCTTTTTATATGTACTCTTTTACTATGTACATTGTATCTACTGTTATCCATGTGCTGTATGTATGAAATGTTTTGTCCGTTAACCTTCGTCGGAGTTATTTGTATGCAAAGTATCTAATAACTTTACACCATCTTGCAGTGGGATTCATATGTTAAGATCTGGGTTTTTTTATTTTTAGGAGGATTTTAAGGAGTATACTACTTATATTTCTTTAAATGTTTTGTGTGATTCATATGTTAAGATCTGGGTGTTTTTTTTATTTTTGGAGGAGGATTTTAAGGAGTATACTACTTATATTTCTTTAAATGTTTTGTGTGATTCATATGTTAAGATCTGGGTGTTTTTTATTTTTGGAGGAGGATTTTAAGGAGTATACTACTTATATTTCTTTAAATTTTGTGTGATTCATATGTTAAGATCTGGGTGTTTTTTATTTTTGGAGGAGATTTTAAGGAGTATACTACTTATATTTCTTTAAATGTTTTGTGTGATTCATATGTTAAGATCTGGGTGTTTTTTATTTTTGGAGGAGGATTTTAAGGAGTATACTACTTATATTTCTTTAAATGTTTTGTGTGATTCATATGTTAAGATCTGGGTGTTTTTTATTTTTGGAGGAGGATTTTAAGGAGTATACTACTTATATTTCTTTAAATTTTTGTGTGATTCATATGTTAAGATCTGGGTGTTTTTTATTTTTGGAGGAGGATTTTAAGGAGTATACTACTTATATTTCTTTAAATGTTTTGTGTGATTCATATGTTAAGATCTGGGTTTTTTTTATTTTGGAGGAGGATTTTAAGGAGTATACTACTTATATTCTTTAAATGTTTTGTGGATTCATATGTTAAGATCTGGGTGTTTTTTTATTTTTGGGGAGGATTTTAAGGAGTATACTACTTATATTTCTTTAAATTTTGTGTTATTCATATGTAAAGATCGATGTTTTATTGGAGGAGATTTTAGGAGATCTCGT